>JABWTJ010000277.1:0-600000 GCA_016801875.1 Solanum sitiens
TTTTTCTTATGTTCAAAAATGCCCTTTAGTTAACAGAAAATGTGATATGGAATTGTACTAAACAAGTGTCCACTTTTCATTGGTCCACAATTCTTTTATCAAATAAAAAGACTCATCCAACCCAAACCTAACCCATTTTTTGCCAGAAAACAAGTACCAAAATTAAGTATCCATATGTATATATAGCTAAAGTTATCATCTTTTAACTTGTAATTCAACAAAAGGTTCCTTGGAAACAGCCGAATAATTGCTGTCCATCACCACAAATGCTATTTACAATTAAAAAATTAAATGCATCTACACGACTTTTATGTAGCAAAAACGAGACCTGTGTTAAAATTAGCTAAATTAAGAAAGTGGGTTTTGAATTCGATGACTCCAAGATTCAAAATTGTATTTCCAATGTAATCAAAGGATGAAAAGAACCCTAGATCGTCGAAATCAAAGTTGAAGCGATTTATTTGCGGATGATTTACCTCTTAATTTTTGCCAGAAAACAAGTACCAAAATTAAGTGTCCATGTGAAAACGGGTTAGGTTTGGGTTGGGTGGGTCTTTTTATTTGATAAAAGAATTGTGGACCAATGAAAAGTGATCACTTGTCTAGTACAATTCCATGTCATATTTCTGTTAACTAAAGGGCATTTTTGAATCTAAAAAAAAACGTTAAGGGCATTTCTAAACCAATAGATGGAAGGAGGGCATTTTTGAACCATTTCTAATAGGTTAAGGGCATTTTTAAGCCTTTTTCCTTTGTGAAATATGAAGTAAGAGAGAAGTTTGGAAACGGAGAGTATGTTGAATAATTGGTCTACTTGAAAGACCTCACAGACTAAATGTACCAACACTATATCTATAAGTTTCAGTTTCATATTCAATTCATTTCAGACATCATATTTAAATTCAGCTCATTTGATATCATGTTCAAGCTCCTTAATTTTATTACTCTTTATTTATTTTAAAATTCTAATATATTTTATCAAGTTGGCATGTCGTCTTCAAGTCTCTACTGTTCAACTTTTTGTCGTAATTTAGATTGCAGTCTGTTTAATTTTTTGTAGTACGCCTAAGTTACAGAACCTTCAACTTGCAGCCAGATTCAACTATGATTAGTATTATAGAGTGTTTGAGAAATATTGATATCTATATTGTGCTAGCCATATGAGAAGAACCTTCCATCTTATTTAAGAAGTGTAAGAATTGTTGATTTTGATTTTTAGTGTTGAAGCAACCCTCCATTTGATTCACTTGATTTTGACTCATTTAATCAACCTATTTTGCAACGGTATATTGTCTTGCATAGTAGCATATCTTGCGCACTAGACCGACCCCTTGAATAGCTTATTTAACCTTACTATGTGTAATTTTTATAATCTACAATTTGTACATTATAAGTTGTATTATGCAAAAACTAAGATAAACTTTTCCACCATATATTTTTTTATTACTCAAAATATTGCTTATCTTACCACTGAATTAACAATTTTCACCATATCTAACATTTAGATGCATGTATTATGGCTATCATATACACAAAAATAAGGAGAGAGAAGAGTGAGATTAGGGAGAGAGTAGAGCAAGATTGGGGAGGGAAGCGAGTGAGATTCGTATGTATCCCATATACATGCAAATAACACTAGATACAATATGTATTTGTATGTATCTCGGACAAGATACATGTAAGAGTGGCAGGTAAGATGGGAGAGAGGCGAGCGAAATTTGTTATGTATCTCAGATACATGTGAATCCACTTAGATACAATGTACCTCGAACAAATTACACCTAAATTTGACCATGTATCTAAGATACATATATTTGAGCATATCTGGAGACACCAAAATCTGATAAAATGCGTAATATTACAAATGAGAGTGTGTCTAAGTAATTAGTTCTTAAACTAGTGGGATTTATGTAAGTTCCCCTTGTATTATTCCCTCATTTCATATTAGAATTTTGAGGATATTTAACCAACAATCAGTGGCGTAGCCATATGGTGGTCAGGGTGTACAATTGGACACCTTTCATGAGGATAAATACCGTATATACAAATAAAATGATACACGAAATGATCAAATAACATACTTTGGAAATCTTAACATAACAACTTGTTATTACCCAATCTATTTCTGGACACCCTTTGTGAAATTCCTAGCTCCGCTAATGCCAACAATCTTATAGAAGTATTTTTCTAATGCGATCTTTCAGTTTACAAAGTTCACATTGCACATTATATATAGTTATCGAATATATTATTAGTGCAAATAAAGTTCTTTGAACTTGTATAGCAAATGTCTTATGGATGTTCAATGTGCTTGATCCATCTATTTTGTGAAACCTTTCCTATTGTGTTTTTCACACAATCTATTTATTATATGTATACATTAACCATCTTATTTACCTTTTGCTACAAAATTTAATATCCAAGAAAGCATTATTATACTATATTAACTCTTTTTCAGTAATTGTTCAATTCTGCAAATTTTTTTTCTTTTTTAACACAAGATCGATTATCATATTCAATTTGTTTCTTCCTTGCAAGGCAATAGTCATAGATCTATATCACATAAAATAGTCTTTTACTTCAAACAATTGAAAAGAATATTATCCAAATGTCACTTAAATCAGAGAAATGCAAAAAAAATAAAAAAATGGTGATTGTAATCAATTTTAGAAGATTGATTCACCTTTAATTTAGCGTGGGAATTTTGATTTACTTGATCTTCTTCAATATACATTTCATAGTTCAAATGTCGTCTAGATTCATTTGTCTTAATAATTTGTCTCATCGGGGCATCAACTCAAACTGGATTATAAGCGGATGAAATATATGGTTAATCTTTAAAAGATTAGTAAAAACACCTAGCAGTTGATTCGCAGTATTCTGTAAATAAATTATTTTTTGAACTTCTTGCTCACATCAATTTGTTCAAGGATCCAGATGAGATAGTGATGATAAATTTCAATTTATCTATTTTTCCTAATTGCTTATGTTCTCTCCCAAATGTTGGGTATACTGATGCATAAAAATGACAATCATCAAATTTTTTCTTAAATAAATATCCAATCATAGGCTCCTAATACTTTATGATTAAAGAAAATTCATATCGACATATATCTCCAACCTTCTTTGGAATCCATCTTTGTGGTGGAGAAATCAGAACATATACCTCACGTCCAAAAATTTTAAGATGAAAAATATTTGGCTCTTGACCAAAAGTCAATTGTAATTGGGAGAATTCATGATAATTGATCGACCTTATGCGCACAAGTGCTACTGCATACATAATTGCATGCCCCACATAGACGTATACAACTTTGTTATCATTAGCAATGGCCTAGCAATTAACTCAAAATGTTTAATTAATGATTCTGCTAGACCATTCTGAGTAATGTTCAATTGTTTTTTCAGTAGACATTCAATGATCATTAAGTATCTGAGATGTAAACTTACCAACATTATCTAGACGAATTGTCTTTATTGCATAGTCTGAAAATTGTGTATTAATTTTATTGTTTGAGCCAACAATTATGCAAAAGTCATTTTGTGAGGTTATAACAAACACATATATGACCATCTTGTAAAACCATCTATCAAGATCATATAATATTTATAATCGTCCACATGCAGGGTGTATTGGTCCACATATATCACCTTGTATACATTCTAGAAACATAGGATTCAATTCTAACATTAAATCTTCATGGTTTGATGATCAATTCGAATCTCAACATCGAGTATCCGTGAAAGATAAAAAAAATCAGAGATATCTTTACAAGTAAAAGTTTCGTGCTGATAACGTATTATAAAGCTAAGTTCAAAACAATATTAGTATAAAGAGAAGAAAGAAAGCAATATGAATGGGGGAGATATCATTTCTTATATTCAAGTGCCCTACAAATGGTGAATAATGTCATGCCCGAGCCTACACCCTGGGTGGAACTGACACTCGGGAACCACTGTTGGCCCCAAGCGAACCCTTGGTTTAGCTTACTTACTCAGGGAAAGACTTAGACATAAAAAATATAATTCAAATACAAGATAACTCAACGTGTCCCAAAACTAAACTCAAAATGCTTTTTTAACTTAGACAAAGTGGCAATCCAAATATGAACATAAGCCAATAAAAAAAAGTCACGAATGAAATACCAACTATCTATCTATGAAGCCTCTAAAATTACTGAGATGGATGTCGGAACAAAAACCATGACATCCTAATGAACTATCAATACTGAAAACAATAAAAAGGGATCCTCCGGAAAGCAATAACTCACCACAAGACTCTGAGTGCTCAACTGGATCAACGATGTGCAGGGTGTTGATCTTGGTTACATGTGTCTGCATTATAAGAATATGTAGTCCAAATGGAATCAGTAAATTGAATGCACGAGTATGCGAGGAGAATTCTAAAACAAGACATAATCTTGAAAGGAACTAAAGAACTTACCTGGCTCAATCAACATAACTGAACTCATTTCAATATAAAGTAGTTTAAAACAAGTGCAATATAAAAAAAAGTTGTTTAAAATATGATGTCAACTCTGTGTGTATGCAAAGATACATATAACTCTAAAATGAATGTAATAGTACGAATAAACTATGGATATATATATAAGAATACAATAACTTTTGTGGGAGTTTCTCTAACCAAAAATCATCACGTAAGAGTTATTGTGATGAAACATCATTTTGCTTCACGCTGCCATGGCCGTCCTATACCTTGCCGAGGGTATAGAACCTGAACTACTAAGTGGATCCACTAATATATGCTAATAAGCACTAAAGGAATCATCTAAAAAGTATGACCCTTTTCTACCCATGGTGGCTACATGGTTTATGGGGGTTGTGAGTTGTGTGAACTCACCCCCATATCGGTGCTAAGTACTACTCTAAAAATATGATGCTAGCTCTTATGTTTAAAAAAACATACTTCTTTATGTGATTTGAGATAATTGATAAAAACTTAGCTCAAAGGCTATCTTGGAAATCAAAGTTTCCTCTTATGCTTAATTGTGAAAGCATTTACTCTTTAAGTGAAAACTAGCTCAAAGGCTCTGTGGAATCAAAGTTTCCTTTCTTGTTTAAATGTGAAAATATTTACTCTTTACTGAAAAACTAGTTCAAAGTCTCTTTTAGAAATCTCAGTTTCCTTTCTTGTTTAAATGTGAAAACATTTATTCTTCGGGAATACATAGTCCGATATACTCTTTTGAAGGAATGACTTCAATTTTTACTCTTTACTTAACTCAAAACTGAAGTCTTAAAACAAGGTTAAAACATTTGTAAAAGACTTTTGAAAGACTCCATGAACTTCTCTTGACTTGACTCTTAACTTTCCTTGTATTGATTTATGGATTCAAGGATTGTGATATGTGATAGGAAAGATCTGATGATGTTTAGGAATGATTTTAGATAGCTAAACATGAGAAATGATCAAGAAATCACTGTCTGGAAGCAAGTCCGTGATGCAGAGAAGCATTTAATTATTTGATCGCGAAATGAATTTTGAGGCAGTCCGCAACGCGGCCTCAGTGCCCAGATTCTCCCGACTTTTTCCTTCTTCATTTTTCAGTCCCAACTCCACTAAACTCGACTATTTTTATCAATTCTCATTAGATTCAGATACGCACTGAATGTACAAAAGATCCTAACTCAAAATAATTCTATAATTGACTATATAATCTCAAGAAACTCCTCAATCTCATCTCAATTCAAGAACGAAAGTAAATTCAAGAACACAAAATAAGAACATTCAAACTTTCAACCTTTTTAGAATGAATTCACGCTGAATTAAACATGTTTGGCTCGTGGATGAATGAACCCAACGTTGTGTGAACTCACATACCTCGTAAGTACTATCCCTTGACGAAATCCACAAGCGATTCTTAAAAAACTTGACGATTCTTGCCCCTTCTCATCCTGTCACTTCTTCTTTTCTCTTCTCTAAACCCTAACTCAATATCGTAGAAGCATAAACTAAATCTTATTAGTTTAGACCCCAATCAATTTACCAAAATATAAAATTGAGTCATGGGATATGGAGAAGACCATAATGCCCTTCTAAAATTAGGATTAGACTTTCTTATTTGAACAACCCAACTTCAAATGGGTATATCTCACTCATACGAACTCGGAATCGCGCAAGCTCGACGACATTGAAAAAGATTATTTCAAGATATTTTCTATGATATCTGGAAGCACCTAACTCATACTAATTTGGAATTTATGGTCATTTGAAGTTGACCAAAAACCCAACTTAACATACTTAACAAATTTTCCAGATTTTTATGTTCTTTCCAAAAGAAGACTTTCAGATTTTTAACTTCTTTCTAGTTCTTTCTAGTTACCGGGTGTTACAAATAATATCTCTATTTATAATGTTGAGATATCACCCCATAGATCACCATGTTAAATATCCAAACTAGTAGATATGGAGCTATCCAAAAAGGTTTATATCAGCTTGAAAATATACATACATGAATTTAAGCAGTTTATAAATGGATCAAATGGATAATCCACTAATCAATGAATTTATAACAGACAAGCTTACGAGGCAGTGCAGTCATATACAATATTCATTCTTTTCAAACAGCTATTAGGATTCCTCTCTGTACTTCACTTTTAACTCAGAATCCTGAATTAGGCATGCACCTTTTCTTTCTCTTTTTGAATTTGCATCATTGTTATTAGAGTTATTCATCTGCGGTTGGACTCTCAAATTGAATTGTATACACTTCAAATATATCTCTAGGCATGACATAACGAAGAATGATAAAGCTCTACATCGATAATTAATGAGATAAATGATATTGTTATATGGACTTGGGGACAAGGGCGGACTCACATGATATCGAATGGGTGATCGAGCACCATTTAACCTCGTATCGAACTATATATACTTATATAGAAATTAAGAAGAAACATATAAAACCTAAAGTCGAGCACTCAGGTAACAAATGTCTTGATTGGTGTAGATGTTATAACTAGGTGCTTTAGGTTGTTAACTTTTTTCTAATTCTAGGTTCGCTTCCCTTTATGCACATTGATTTTAGTTTAAGATTCAACTCTTCTCTTTCTACTTTTTTATTTTATTTTTCTCCTTATGCTGATTGTTCTTTTTTCCCGTTCACCAACTGTCTTTTTGTTAACTTTTTCTAAAGAAAATTTGATATAAAAAAAATTCCTTCTTCCTTCTTCCTTCTTCATGTATTCGAAATAATTTTTATTGTAGTTTTTTATATAGATTTTTTTGCTATCATGTTTTAAACGAAAATTTTACACAAGTCTCACGGTGTTAAGGGCTAATTAAGTACTGTTCTTATTCTTTTTAAAATCATAAAAGTTCTTAAATTTGATGGAATCCGTATACATCCCAAAATTTCCCGATACATCATGTAAATTAATGTATCCAACAATAGGAGAGAGTATGTATTTTCATAATTTTTCAAAGGCCTAACCCATTGGTGGTCTCGTAAAGTTGGCACAATGTTTCACTTAGATACCTTAACTAAGCGATATTCATTTTAGACACCTCATGTAGGGTCCCTCTATGTAATTTTGACATCTTTTTAAATATCAATAAAATAATATAATATGTGTGTGTTACACTCACGGATGACGTGTAAAGTAATGAATTAAACGAGGACATTTGTCATTTGTATCAAAAGTGATTATTAATTAATTAATTTGACTAAAAATAGAAACTAATTAATAAATTAATGACACATAATATTTTATCAGATAATTACAAATTAAATAAGAACAAATATAATAACCCGTCCCCCGGTCGTCTCCCCTCCCCCCCCAACCCTCGACGATCATCTTCTCCAAAGCGCTCAAAAATACCCTACTATGCACCATTTGAAATTTACATTTCCAAAAGTAAAAACCATCCCTTTTGCAGAAATTACCCCACCCCACATCTACATACCATTGCTAGTTCAAAGAAATTTTTAGCTTAGTTTAAAGAAATTAATATTAAATTCATTCGAGAAGAATTTAATGAATGAGTTTATTCTTAAATTTTAAAAATATTTTATGTCTTTCTTGTTGAAACCTTCATCCATAATGGTTGAAATTTAACTTGGACAAAATGGTGGCTGAAAATGGAGAAGAAGAAGAAAAAAAATTAAAAATTAACTTAAAAACCCATTTCACGCGTTGGTCAGTGAGTGTATCACACTCATTATGTCATGTAAGCAAAAAATGTCAAAATAATACAGTGAGACACTACAAGAGGTATCTAAAATAAACATCGTCCAGTTAAGGTGTCTAAGTGAAACATTGTGCCAACTCTAGGAACCACTGATGGTTAGGTCTTTTTCAAATCGTATTTTTTTTTTAGCGAATATGGTAAAGTAAGTTGTATATTTAGATAATTCTTTCGTTTAAAATAAATATGATTGTCTTTCTGAACTCAAGTGTTAAATGTTGAGCATGTAGCAAGAATTAATGAGAAATGGAGGGAAGATGAAAAGAGAAGAACTTGAAGAGTTGGGAACTTGAGAAGTCTTTTGATGCTTTAATGAAAAGACATTTGTTCCTCATCGGTGGTGGAAAGAAAAATAGGAGAGTTTAAATATAGAAGCACTTCTATTAATTGTTAAAAGGTTTGGAAAGAGGGACCCCCCCTCGCACCACCGCCGTCGTCGTCGCTCTCTCGGCTCGGCTTTGGCTTCGGCTTCGACTTCGGCTTTGGAAAATGATCGAGAGATTATTTTTTGGACAAAGTTTGTAAACATTTTCAATTAATTAGTTGATAACAAAAACGTTTTCAATTATTTAGTTGAGATTAACTGAAACGTTTCAACTTTTTAGTTGACTAACCCGACCTGGCTCGGATTCGTGCGACCCATTTTATTTAAAATACTTTCCATTTTTGTTTAAATTTCTCACCGTTTGGAAATGATTGTTCTGAAATGTTGCAACTTTCAGGAACAGCCAGGATCGTTTGAAAGGTTCCAAACTTTCATTAATGGTCGTGTAGATTCTGAAAGGGTTGCAACCTTTCGGAACCTGTTCCTCTTGCCTATAAATACCATTCATTCTTACAAATATTTCTGATTTCTTCTTCTTCTTCTTCTTCTTCTTCTTCTACACAAAAGTTTCTTCGTGTACTCTACTGTTGTTGAATAGTTCGCTGACACCAGAGTTTTTGGTATCAATATGTTGGTGGTTGAGATCATTCTATCCTGGGAGGACATATTCCAAATCAAACCTCGGATACTAGAGGGGAATAATTTCCTTAAGGGGACATTGTGAATTCAGTGGGCTTAATCTTTTTCTGTTCTAATTTTTCAGATTTTGGTACGTTTACAGATTTTAGTTTTTTCTGAATTAATGTTTGTTCATCTCCTTTACTGATTCATTAAACTTTGGTAACTTCGTGTTTCTATAAAGTTTTATTGGAATCAGTAAATTTATTTTCAAACACAGATTGACAATAATCTTAAGGAAATTATTATTTTATTTTAATTTGTGTTTCTTGTCGAGACAAAAACCTTCGTGGTTTTATACTCCTTTGAGTCTACAATTTTGAGTTATTGCTTACTAAGACTATTTCAATTTTTTTTAATCATAAATGGAAAACAACAATATTATAATGGATGTTGCTGCACTAACCCGAACTGTTGTACCACAATCAGAGAAACTGGTAAATTCTCTAGTGTGAATTTCAAAGGATGGCAGCAACAAGTATTTTTCTAGCTTACCACTCTTGGTCTGCAGAAATTTATCAGCGAAGAAACTCCAGTGCTTGCTGCTGAAATGCCAGACAGAGAAAAATTCATGATTATTGAAGCATGGAAATAGGCAGATTTCCTATGTAAGGGATACATTCTGAGTGTTTTAGAGGATGACTTATATAATATCTATGTAACATCTCGTATTCTACATAGACAAAAATTTAGCTAAGAAAAACAAGGAAAAACAAATTTGGAAAAAAATGGGAAAAATCTGGAAAATTTCCAGATTTCAAAAGTAAGTTTGGCCATTTTCGAACGACCAAAACTTCTAGCTCAGGAGAAGTTTGGGTGAATTCTTTATATGGATGGAAATCTCGTAGTAAGATCTTTCCAACGACGCCAAGTTTGTGAATTTCTAAGGTCGTATGAGTGATATATGACCTTTGGAAGATGGGATGTTGAGCAGGAAAAGTTCCAAAAGCAGATTTAGTAAGGGTGTTTTGGTCTTTTCCTTAAGTCAATTAATCATTTCATTTTGGAGTAATATATTGGGGTCTAACTGATCTCATTCAGTTTACGCACTTAGAAAATATACTAGGGTTTTGAAAGCAAGAAGAAAAGAGGAGAAGGAAAAAGAAGACGCAAGAACATCCAATTTAGCTTCGTGGATTTACGTCGGGGGTGATCCCTGACAAGGTATGTGGGCTCTTTTGTGTTGTATTACTTCACCCACAGACCAATTTTATTCGAATCGGTCAAGTTCATGAATTAACTCATGTTAGAGGTTGGAATCTTGAAAGAAAGTTTGAAGTTCTTGTTGATTGGATTGTTTTTTATCGCTGTTAGTTGTAATCCATGTTTTAAGACTTTTTTCGGGTCTAAATCATAGGGAAATAAGTTAATTAGGGATCCTAAGTGTTTGGGGTGGGATCTATGGGAAGATTTAGAGATGAAAAACGAAGAAGAAAGTCGGAAAACCTGTTGGTGGGATGCTGGGGCACCGCGCCTCCAAAGCCCCTTAGGACAGAGTCTGTCTGTCAGGCTCTGGCGCGCCGCGCCTCTCAGAGCGCCTGAAGACAGACTCTGTCTGTCAGGCTATGGCGCTCTGCGCCTCTTAGAGCACCAGAACCCCCTGGAAATCCCGTTCTTTCCCTATCTTTACGTATTAGTTCCTAAGTGATGTACCCCTCATTCCTAGTTGTTTCCAACACTCTAAGGTACATGTAAAAAACATGAAACCATCCATAAACATGATATCATGATCCTTGAATCCATAATTCAATTTAAGGAAAGTAAGGTCAAAGTCAAAGAAGTTAAGAGCCAAGTCTAGAAGTTAAGAAGCGAGTCAAAGTAAAGTTATAAGTTTTCTAATGTCTTTTACAAATGTTTTCACTTTGTTTTAAAGACTTAAAGTTCAAGTTAAGTAAAGAGCAAGAGTTGAGTTCATTTCTCAAAAGCTATAAGGGAACTAAGTATTCCTTAGGAGTTAAAGTTTCAAGTTAAGTAAAAAGCAAGAGCTGAGTTCAATTCTCAAAAATATATAAGGGAACTAAGTATTCCCTAGATTTTACAAATGTTTCACATTTTATTAGAGGGGAACTAGAAGTTCCAAAAGAGTTTTGAACTAAAAGGGGAACATTGATTTCCAAAAGGAGCTTTTTAAATATAATGGGTTCAGTAAATTGTCTCAACCCAAAGGAAGGAAGTTTTATTAAAAGTATGAGCTAAAGTACATTTTGGGAGTAGTATTGAGCACCGATGTGGAGATGATAGTTCATATTAACTCAAGTATCCATGTAGACCATGTAGCCAACATGAGAATTTACGTGTCATACTTTTTAGATGATCACGTAAGGAGAGCTAGTGGATCCACTAAGTTAAGTAAGGTTCTATACCGATGGCAAGGTGTAGGATGGTCCTCTTTCAACGTGAGGTAAGACGGTGTATCATCACTTAGTCTTATAGTGATGGTTGTCGGTTAGAGAAACTCCCACAGAGGCGAAATTACTTTCTTATATAAGTAAAGTTAAGTTTGTTATTGCATTTCCTTTAACGAACTAAGTTGTTTTCACTGTTTTATGAGCTTTATATATAGATATATATACATCTTGCATGTGATTTAAACTGCTTTATATGTATATCATTTGAGTTAAGTATACTCTTGAGTTAAGTAGAGTCAAGGTAAGTTCATCTAATCCCCTCAAGCTTAAGTCGTTGTTTAGCTCTCCAACTCGCATACTTGTACATTCAATGTACTGATTCCAGTTGGCCAGCACCGTTTCATGATGCAGATGCAGGTACACAGGATCATCACTCAATGCTTCGTTGATCCAGATTGAGCTTCAGAGTTTGTGGTGAACCTCCTTACATTCTGGAGGACATCCTTTTTATTTCTATATTAGCTTAGTTTTTAGGGTGTTGTCGGGTCTGTCCCAACATCCCTCTCTAGAAAGTTTAGAGGCTTCTTAGACTATAGTATTTCAGTTTGGAGTTGTTTTCAGTTATTAAGAATCAAGTGTCATTTTGCCCAAAGTTATGATTTGAAGTACTTTCCTTTAAATATGTTTTATTCGTGTTTAAGTTAAGTTTTCTCTTTCGCTGATTTAAGTAGTCAGGCCAAGGGTTCGCTTGAGGGCCAGCAATGGTCTTCGAGTGCCGGTACCGCCCAGGGTGTAGGCTCGGGGCGTGACAGTTTATATTGCATTGACAACTTCAAAAGAGTTGTGGGATGCACTTGAGAAGAAATATAAGACAGAAGATGCATGCTTGAAAAAGTTTGTGGTCACAAAGTTTTTAGACTATAACATGGTAGATAGTAAAACTTTTAGATCACAAGTGCAGGAACTTCAACTTATTTTTCATGATCTAATTACTGAAGATATGGTAGTAAATAAAGTTTTTCAAGTGGCTGCAATGATCGAGAAGTTACTTCCTTGGTGTAACGACTTCAACAATTATCTAAAGCACAGGCGTAAGGAAATAAAGCTTGAAGATCTTGTGATTCGGCTCAAGATTGAGGAAGATAATAAAACAGCCCAAAAAAGTCTTTTAAGAGTTCGACAATAATTGGAGTTAATATTGTTGAAGAAGCTCCTACCAAAGACAAAAAGAGAAAGAAGTCCAACGGATAAAAGTCAGAACATGCCAAGAAGAAATTCAAGGGCAACTGTTACAATTGTGGTAAGGCTTGTCATAAGTCTTCTGACTGTCGTGCTCCAAGAAAAGACAAAGACAAAGACAAAGGCAAAGGCAAAAGTCAAGCAAACATCGTGGAAGAGATGGAAGATGCAGATGACTTGTGTGCAATGATCTCATAGTGTAACTTAGTTGGAAATCCCAAGGAGTGGTTTCTCGAATCAGGTGTCACTCGACATATTTGCTCTGCAAAAGAAGTCTTTGCACCGTACACTCCTGATGAGTACGATGAAGATTTGTTCATGAAAACACAACAACAACAACGATTGCAGGAATTGAGAAAGTAATGTTGAAAATGACATCCGGCAAGGTGTTGACTTTGAACAGTGTTCTGCGTGTCCCTACTATTAGGAATAATTTAGTTTATGTTGCGCTACTCGTTAAGAACGGGTTTAAATGTGTCTTAGTTAGTGATAAAATTGTAATAAGTAAGAATGAGATGTTCATAGGAAAGGGCTATCTCAATGAGGGCTTTTTCAAACTGAATGGTTGTTGATAGTACTAATAAGAATTCTGCTTCTGTTTACTTGTTGGAGTCAAATAATTTATGGTATGCCCGTTTGGGACATACAAATTACAAAGCCTTGTGAAAATTGGTTACTCTAGAAGTATTGCCTGATTTTAAATGTGATAAATCAAAATATGAAATTTGTATGAAAAGTAAGTTTGTTAAACATCCTTACAAGTCTGTTGAAAGAAATTCAAAACCTTTAAACTTAATTCACACAGATATATGCGATATGAAATCGACACCATCTCGTGGTGGGAAAAAGTATATTTTAACTTTTATTGACGATTGCACTCAATTTTGTTATGTATAGTTGCTTAGTAATAAAGATGAAGCAATTGATACATTTAAGCAATACAAAAATAAAATGGAGAACCAATTGAATCTTAAGATAAAAATGATTCGAATTCATAGGGGTGGAGAATATGAATCTCCTTTTGCAGAGATATGTTTGGAATATGGTATTATTCATCAAACTACTGCACCCTATACACCACAATCAAATGGTTTGACGGAACGGATGAACAGAACATTAAAGGAAATGATGAATGCCTTAATGATAAATTCTGATTCACTGCGAAACCTTTGGGGGGGGAGGGGGGAAGTCATCCTTACAGTTAATAAGATACTCAATAGGGTACCCCGTAGAAAAACACAATCTATTCCATATGAGTTGTGAAAAGGAATGAAACTCAACTTGAAATATTTCAAAGTGTGGATGTGTCTAGCCAAGGTAGAGGTTCCTTTACCCAAAAGGGTGAAAATTTAACCCAAAATGATAAATTTTGTATTTATTGGATATGTTGTGAACAGTAAGGCATGCCGGTTTTTGGTTCACAAATCTGATAATCCTGAGATTCATGTTAATACGATAATTGAGTCAGATAACGCAGAGTTCTTTGAACACATTTATCTGTATAAAACTGAATGTGAGTCGATAAGTGAAAGACCTAAACGACCACGGGAAGAATCAATGGAAAATACACTACCTAGTGAGGATCCTAGAAGTAGCACTCGCCAACGGAAAGCCACTTTTTTGGACCAAATTTTGTGGCACTATTTCTTGAAAATGAGCCTCAAACATTTAAAGCAGTTATGTTCGTCTGAATCAACTTATTGAAAAGAAGCTATCAATAGTGAGATCGAATCAATTTTAAGTAATCATACTTGGGAATCAACTGATGTTCCTCCAGGAAATAAATCTTTAGGATCAAAGTGGATCTTTAAAGAAAAATGAAAGTTGATGGAACTATTGACAAAAATAAGGCTAGACTTGTAGTCAAAGGATACAGACAAAAAAAAGGTCTGGACTACTTTGACACATATTCTCTAGTAACAAGGATAACATCAATTAGGATGTTAATAGTACTAGAGGCAGTGTATGATCTTAAAATCTACCAAATGGATGTAAAGACAACCTTCTTAAATTAAGAGTTGGAGGAAGAAATTTACATGGAACACCCTGAAGGGTTTGTAGTTCCTGATAAAGAAAAGAAAGTGTGCAGACTTGTGAAGTCGCTTTATGGGCTCAAGCAAGCACCAAAATAATGGCATACTAAATTTGACCAAACAATGTTGGCAAATGGTTTCAAGATTAACGAATGTGATAAGTATGTTTATATTAAAAACGTTCCAAATCATGAAGTCGTTGTTTGTTTGTATGTTCATGACATGTTAATACTGAGTAAAGATATTGACGATATAAATGCTACTAAGCGCATGCTGTCCAGAAAGTTCGATATGAAGGACTTAGGAGTTGTTGATTTGATCTTAGGGATAAGAATTCTCAAAACTTCTCAGGGACTAGCATTATCTCAATCTCATTATATTGAAAGAGTATTGGATAAGTTCAAGTACTTGAATTTCAATGTTGTCAAAACTCCAATTGATTTAAGCTTTACATTTCAAAAGAATTAAGGTGAAAGTGACTCTCAATTGGAATATGCCAGAGTGTTGCGAAGTTTGATGTATAGTATGAATTGTACGCGACCAGATATTCCATGTGCTATTAGCAAACTGAGTCGGTTCACTAGTAATCCGAATCAAACTCACTAGATGGCAATGAAACGTGTGTTGGGGTATTTAAAACATACATAACACTATGTTTTGCATTATAATAAATATCCTGATGTGATTGAAGGATATAGTGATGCAAATTGGATCACTGGGTCAAATGAAGTAAAATCTACAAGTGGTTATGTGTTTATACTAGGTTGAGGACCAATCTCTTGGAAATCGTCCAAACAGACATGTATCGCTCGCTCCACAATGGAATCTGAATTTTTTGTTTTTGATAAAGCTTGTAAAGAAGTTGAATGGATCCGGAATTTCATAAAGGATATTCCATTTTGGCCTAAACCTGTGGAACCTATTTGCATACATTGCGATAGTTAAGCAGCAATAAGTAGCAATAGGTAGGGCAGAGAGCGTCATGTACAACGGTAAGTCTCGTCATATACGACGAAGACATAACAACATAAGACAACTGCTCTCTAGTGGAATTATCACAATTCACTAAAAAAAAGTCAAGCGATAATGTGTCAGATCCACTAACGAAAGGCCTAGTGAGAGAGGCAGTTGAAAGATCATCTAAGGGAATGGGTTTACGGCTTAGGACAAGTCAGCATGGCGACATTGTCACGAGATAGATTCAAGGAGAAAAACAAAGTTGTGACTAACGGTTCGACATTGTCAATCAACTCAATGCATTATCATGATGAAGACAATGTTCAGGAACAAGGTTAAGACTTTAAGGCTTGTTAATGAGTTAATAAAGCTTAAGGTTTTTAATGATTTGCTAAGTTTGGCAGATTTGACCAAATAGTGTATCTACGAGATGACACGGTTAGAAATCACATATGTGAGTATGAAGTGTAAGCCGTTTCAAACAGAATTTTATGTCAAAAGCCTATTCTCTATACACTCATGAAACCAGGTTGTGTTCATGGATGAAATGAACACAATCGTAAGAACCATAAACAGTAAAGTGTTAATTGTGTAACATATGGTTATCTAGATATACACCAAAGCTCGACAGTTCAAAGATATCGCATCTACCGATTGATCGAGTATATCCGACATATGTTCACTAAGGAAACTCCAAGGGAAAACCTACTTATCCAGATGCAATTAATTCTTACCTATAAAGTACACATTTGTTCATGCATTCCTATGTTATAACCATTCGCCATTAATATGAGGGATTGTTGCGTATGTAGTAAGAATTAATGGGAAATGGAGTAAAGATGAAAAGAGAGAAACTTGAAAAGTTGGGAACTTGAAGAGTTGGCAACTTGAAAAGTTGGGAACTTGAAGAGTTGGCAACTTGAAAAGTCCTCTGATACTTTAATGAAAAGGCATTTGTCCCTCATCGGTGGTGCAAAGAAAAATAAGAGAGTTTAAATATAGAAACACTCCTATTAATTGTTAAAAGAGTTGGAAAGAGGGACCCCCCTTGCGCCGTCGTCGTCGCTCGCTCGGCTTCGGCTACGGCTTGGGCTTGGCTTTAGAAAATGATCGATCTAGAGATTATTTTTTGGACAAAATTTGTTTTAATTATTTAGTTAATTATGTAATTAATTAATTAAATTAAATTAAATGGCCAAAACGTTTTCAATTAATAAGTTGATAACAGAAATGTTTTCAATTATAAGTTGAGATTAACCGGAACGTTTCAACTTTTTAGTTAATTAACTCGACCCGACCCGGATCCGCGTGACCCATTTTATTTAAAAAATTTCCCATTTTTATTAAATTTCCCACCGTTTGGAAATGATTGTTCTGAAAGGTTGCAACTTTCAGGACCAACCAGGACCGTTTGAAAGGTTGCGAACTTTCATCAATGGTCGTGTGGATTCTGAAAGGGTTGCAACCTTTCGGAACTTGTTCCTCTTGCCTATAAATACCATTCATTTTTTAGAATTTTTTCTTACGAATTTTTCTGATTTCTTCTTCTTCTGCACAAAAGTTTCTTCGTGTACTTTACTATTGTTGAGTGGTTCGCTGACACTAGAGTTTTTGGTATCAATACGCTGGTGGTTGAGATCATTCTATCCTGGGAGGACATATTTCAAATCAAACCTCGGATACTAGAGAGGAATAATTTCCTTAAGGGAACATTGTGAATTCAGTGTGCTTGATCTTTTTCTGTTCTAATTTTTCGTACCAGATTTTAATTTTTCTGAATTAATTTCTGTTCATATCCCTTACTGATTCATTAAACTTTGGTAACTTCGTATTTTTTGAAAAGTTTTGTTGGAATCAGTAATTCTGTTTTCAAACACATATTGGCAACATTAAATTTGTTCACTTATATTTTGTGATTGGTAGCTAAAGGAGCACCCATACCTTAAAATCCAAGATCCATCACTGTTTGGAAAATTCTTCTCTTATACGCTAGTTCTTGAGGTTGAGTTAGATCTAAGATCTCTTTTTTTACAGATTAACTTATTTATGTAACAAGCATTTAAAAGTACATGTAGAAACTTTTTCAAAATTTTAATTAAATATATTTAATAAAAACACTTTATTATGCATGCTAAACTTGTTACTAAAAGTTACATGTTAGGAATATAACTTTAAGTGTAAAAATATAGTAATATTCTCTACCTTTAGTTGTAAAGTTACATGTTATGAATATAACTTAAAAGTGTAAAAATATAGTAATATTCTCTACCTTCTAAGTTGTGAAATGTTTAACTTTTGAGTCATGGGTGGATTTTGGTTCATGCACTTACTCATTTGCTTCCCCTTCTTTGATTAATAAGCCTGGGTACTTCTCCAATTATGAATGAATTCAGAATACAACTTCTATATACTGCATGGTAAATAAGTTTTAGGGAAAATACATCAAATTCTTTCTGAACTTGGCAGCAAAATTCACTTTAGTACTTTAACTATACGGGCGTTTAAATACCCCCTTAATAATTTTGAACTAATTAAATACCACCCTAAGAGCTGACGTGGCAAAGTGAGTGTAGTCACTCTCCTCAAAGCGTGTGAAATAATAAAAAATTAAAAATTAAAAGGTAAAATCATACACATAACATTTTTTTATTAGTCAATATCTAACTAATATTTTTTTAATTTTTTTTAAAAGTTAAAGTTAAAAGAATGTGAAATTTCGTTTTTAGAAGTAAATGGAATTTGTGGGTTTAATTATTTTTAAAATATTTAATTTTTTTGTTATTTATTTATTTTTTGTCTTCCCCAAATGTCTTCTTCCACATTGAAGCACTCTTTATACCTTTCTTCTTTCATATTAAAATTTTTCCTTCATCTTCATCATTCACCTCATACGTCCTTCATTAATCACAAAAATTCTACACCCAATTCATATATATTGAATGCAAACTTTCTTGAATTTTAAGTAACCCATTTTGAATTCTATTAGTTGTGATGCAAAAAAATGTAGGTCTATCAACTTTTTACACAATCTTCATTTTTCATTTAAGTTGTTAAGAAAAAAAATAATTTTCAAAAAATATTATTCTCCAATGGAAAAATTTGTGGAAGAGAGACGGTTCGAAGAAGAAAACGTAAGTATTTGATGAATGTTGAAGAAGAAAAAAACCATTGAAAGATGAAAGTTCGGGAAAAAAAGAAGCTAGTGAAGGTTGAAAATGGTGAAAATCAAGAAAGAAGAAAGGGGGAGGGGGGTAGAAGAGAAGGGGTTGAAGAAGATGTGACACTTTTGATTTTAGAATGTATTTTTAATTAATAGATTAGTGTAATGAGTTTAAGAAAACAAAAGGGTGAATAAGCAAAAAAAATAATAAAAATTAATGACATGGTGCTTACATGGCTGTGACGTGGTGCTTACATGGCTACGATGTGGCGGGTTAGAGTGATATACCACTCTCAGGGTTGTATTTAATTCAGTTCAAAGATGTTAAGGGGGGTATTTAAACTTGTATAGTTGAAGTACTAAAGCGAGTTTTGCTGCCAAGTTCAGAGGGAATTTGATGTATTTTCCCTAAATTTTATACAATTGATTATCACCGCAAAGATAATTATTGCCTTCTTAATTTATGAGGGAATTCTTGAATTTGATTCAAACAAAAAAAATTAACTATAACTTTTTCATGTCTTTTAGATATTTTGAATTGTCAATTATTATAATTTATAGTATTTTTTACGTATTTTTCAAATATATAATTTTATTTCAAATATATAAAGATTTCATGCTCAAATTTACGATCAAATTTAAACTATTGGGATGATGTCTATACAATCCAATTTAATCGATGAGAAACTTTGTTTGAATATTTTTATGTTGGATATGTTATGTATAGCCATAGTACAAAGAAAAAAAATTCATTAGTTACTCAACAAATTATAAGAAAACAAACAAGGAATTTAAAACTTATTAATAATTGGATGATTTTAATTATGACTCGATTTCAATTTGTTTTAGTTAAAGTACTCAATACATTGTAACATGCCCAATTTCAACTCTAACTAGTCCATTTTAACATCTCTAAGTTAAAGATACATACTATGAATTCCATAGAAATATATCAATATGTTGACAACATAAGGTTCTAGATTGATGTTTACTATTTCACATATATTTTGGAATTTAGTGGAGATATATAGCAAATATAAAAACATAGAAGTAAGCCACAACTTGCCATGTATAAATATACATATTATGTTCACTAACATCCCCATGATATATACTAACTCATATAGGAGGATTTCCTCTTTCTTACTAATATTATTTCAACTTTTCTCCCCAAAAAAAAACATGGATCTAAATGAGATTACACAATCCATCAACAACATTGAAATGATTCAATTGCTACCAATCCACAACTCATCATCAATTGATCATGAGACAATGAGGGAGATGATTTTTCGTATAGCGATGATGCAGCCCATCAAAATTGATCCGGAATCAGTAAAACCGCCTAAGAGAAAGAACGCGAAGATATCAAAGGATCCACAGAGCGTTGCAGCCAGACACAGGAGGGAAAAAATAAGTGAAAAGATGAGGATTCTTCAAAGACTTGTTCCTGGAGGAACCAAAATGGACACAACTTCTATGTTAGATGAGGCCGTCCATTATGTTAAGTTTCTTAAGAAACAACTTAAATCGTTAGAGCAAGCAACAACTGCTTGCTCTAACGATAGTAATAATAATAGGTCAATGGTTAGTGGATTTAACCAATGTCCTCATAATTACTACTAATATATGGAAGTGTAGGAGCGTATATAGGGTTAATAAACAATATAAATCATGATTATGTTCATTGCTTTTGTACTTTAATAGTAAATATTTTCTTCCGTCTACTTTTATTTGTCATGTTCAGCTTTTCGAAAGTCAATTAGACTAATTTTCAAAGTTAAATTAGATTACATTAATTTGATACTTTTAAACAAAAAATTTAGATATTCAAAAACTACATGAAAAGTACTATAAAATTATATTTTTTTTGCATATCAATATGATGAAAAAATACATCTTAAAATGTTAATCAAAATTCTTGCAGTTTGACTCTAAAAATTGAAATCATGACAATTAAAAGCGAAGAAAGAGTATATATTTTCCGTTTACGTATGGAGAAGTATTAATTTCCTTTTTGTATTTAGAAATGTCGACTATCCCAACCATTATTTTAAATTAAATTACGATTGGACAAAATTAAATAATAAATTATTATAGATTCGTCGTCTCTTGATTAATCTAAGAGTACATTAATCATCATCGTATAACAATTTCATTATTGACTCAATTATTAAAAGAAACAAAAAAAAAAGAAGCAAATAAACAGATTTTTGATTAAGCAATTTTACGGATTCAAGAATTAAGTGACAGTAGAAGCCTAGAAGGTTCTGTCAATTTTATTTTTTTCAATTAACTAAGTACATACTCCTTTATCTTTAATCAAGAGGTCTCATATTCGAGTCCTCTTGAATACATAATGATTCAACTAAGTACTTCTTCTATTGTCTGGTTAGATCACAAAAGTCATACATTCATAAAATTTCTTAATAAAAAATTAAAGTAACGATCAAACATTCACTATCGAGATTCAATTGGCTTGGAACAAGACAAGAATGACTCGATGATAACATGATCAATCATGACCATATAATAATGAAAACAAAAGGTATATTTATTAGTTCTAGATGAAGCCCTATGGTAGTACAAAATGTGAATGATGATAACAAGTGTCACAAAATGTGGACTCTCCAAATAAAAAAATTGTTCATGATTGACTCCAATGACTTGACAATCATGGGTTGCTCCTATTTGTGTAATATGTGGAGGTGTTAAAACTTTATTCATTATCTTTAATTTTTTCTATTATTTTATTTGTTTGTGATATAAAAAGTGGAATATTCAGAATATACTTTTCTACTAAGATGGATGCATTGTATTTTGTAGTACTTCAAATTGGATATGTGCATGCACGTAAGTTAGCCATCTTTATTTTTTTGGGGATTCTTTTCTTTCTTATTTGTTTTTTTTCCAGTTTGTGTTTGATTGATTGGGAAAAAAGAAAGCATAATAATAATATTAATTTCTTAGAAGGATTAAAATACCTTCTCTCAAGAAGAGGTCGAACTGCCTTTTGAGGAAAAAAATAATAATTTGTTTGTTCTTTAATTTTGAATAATAATTTTGAATTTACATAGAACAATTGACATTGTATGATAAGTTGGAAAGCTAAATTACAATAAAATAACTAATATTTATATAATTGACACATGATTGTCCATATTTATATAACTAATAATACTTCCGACCAGTTGTAATTCAAGTCATTCTTATTGCTGACAATCCATTTTCGCAAGAAAAAAAAAATGTTGGTACACATACCATAAATTACGGTAAGTAACAACTGAAAATAAAATGAACAGAAATGAATAAATAAATATTCACTTTGAAGCACATACATTTTGTTCTCATTGTGGAGATTCAAGCCTATTGTGGTATAATCTATACCGATATAGTCGTATATCTCCTAACTTGTCCCCTTAAGTATACAACGTCGTATAACTCAAACTCTAAATTAGTTGAAGAGTCCAAAACTTCAATCAAGACAATAACGCACATCTGGCATAAAAGGAAAAGAGCTAGCAATAAGAGAAAAATCATGGAGCTAGAGCATACGTTGAAACAACTTTGCTAGATCGAACCGCGTTCGTCTTAGAGTATCGCTTAAGCTTACCCGATTTGTGGGATTAATTAATTGGATACTCGAGATCCATAATCTTTCCTAGATATAGCTTCCACGACGATAGGCGTAAAGGTATGATTCACACTGCACTAACCATAGTAAACTCTTTCTCGTCGTATCGAAATAGAGGTCTGATTTAAACTACCCGATGCAACATAACAGTTAACACCTAAGGAAGGTACAACCCAACCATGAGGTAAATCAGAAGATATTACAATAAAATGTATTATAAACTTGAATTAAAGAATTAAGAAACTATCAAATCTCCCAAAGTAGAATTTAACCTATGACCCATCGGTTAACAGTTGACTGCTCTATCACTAAGCTACTGAGGAATAACATGAATTGAAAGTGCGAAATATCTGAAGGAAGCGTACGGAGTTTATCCTCGCACCAAACTCTAAGAGCTGCTTGAACTTTCTTTGGTCTCTCAAAGCAGGGAGGAACTTCTAAATGAAACTATTTTCGAGTAGAAAAGTTAGGATAATGAGCGCACCGGAGGCGGTGAGAGAAATGGTCAAGTGCTTGGTAAGCCAATAGCTCACTGAACCAGGCGCGCACTCAAAGAAAAAGGGAACATTGAGCAGAGAAATTGGTCCCGCTCTGCATTCTTAAAAGCAAGGACTACTACGAGAGGTCATACCAAGGATAAATGGAATTGGGGAAGGGATGAGGAAAAAATAGTCATCTCTTCCTGGTGCATAAATAAGATATATTCATAGTTAGTCAGTCTCTCACTAGGCCTTTATCCTTTTTCATGAATGAGAATGTCCTCGAGATGAGAAGTGTCTACATAAGTTCTTTGGGTGTTTACACAGGTTTGTGGTCCTGTTTTATAATGTATGTTGTGCCGATCAACAACTAGATGCTATTTATGAGCTGGTCGAGACAAGTTTCGTCACTTTAACAATAATTGTGTGATTAACAAAGTCTGTGCTACTGCTTCACTTCCCCCACCAGTCACCAGTGCTATATCTGGCTTCCGCCCATTGTCCGTTGCCCCCTATGTGAGTCCTCTTTTTGTCATACCCGCAGTCTTTCAGATTTTATATTGAACACATAGTGTATCTAGGATTCTTCAACTTTTTGAAAATCCTTCTTTGTAGCTGATCTGAAGAAATAATAGGAAAGATTATTTCACTATATTTTCTACCGGGAACAAGGCCTACGACAAGACTGACATAAAAGGTATATTAAATGAATGGAATTGGAATATGGATGAAATATAATAAAATAAATCCACTTGAATTCTTTTTGAAATCACATTTTTTTTCTTATTAATTTCTCACATATACAAGCTCAAACTACGACCAAGAGGGTGGAAGTTGTGTGTTGCAATCACTCTTTTATATCCTATAATAGCATAAACAGAGTATAGAGCGCTCATGTCACGTTTGCCATGAATCATCAAGCTTGCACTCAGATATAGTAATGCTTTAAAAAATCTTAATTTATTAAGTGATAGACGCTAACCGAATAGTTATAGAACCTGCACTCAGGAATGATCTATTGCTTCCCTAATGCCTTGACTTACTAAAGACTGGAATGGCCTTGAGCGAGAAAGGTATCTTCTTTCCTTTGCTTTATTCACGTGATGTGCCTTGAGATGGTTGTATCTTATCCCTCTTTCGGTTGGAACCTACTCCCGGTCATTGTTTTACTGTGTCAAGCCCGTCTTCTAGGTACCTTTGAAAGGAAGGGAGGCTACAAATATTTTATGATTTTGTAGAGAAATTTATAGTATCCATTTGCTAATGTGTAATGTTCTGACTAGTGGCCCTTTTATTGATTTAGTGTCACGATCCGAGTCTACACCGTGGACGTGGCTGGCGCTCAAGAACCATTGTTGGTCCTCAAGCGAATCTTCATCCTGGCTAACTACAAGCGGAAGACTAACTTAAGCATGCAAAAACTTAAAATAAAATAAAATCTATGAAACTGAAATACAAAAATTTTACTCAAAGAAAACTTTGAATAATATAATATATTCAATTCGCCATAAAATAGGCAACTTAAATCTTTAAAATATTTAACAAAATAAATAAAGACTTCTAAAACTCTATTGTCTATCTATAAAATCTCTAAATGGTAATGATGGAATTCGGGACAAGACACGACCTCCTAACAACTGAAAGTAAATGAAATCCTCTGGAAGCAAGAAGACTCACCTAGCTAATTCGAACTCCATGTGACATCAATGAAGCTCCTGTTGATGCTCTTGAATACCTTATTCTGCATCATGAGAAGATGCAGGTCAAATGACTCAGTACGTGAAATGTACGAGCATGTATGGGAAATTCTAAAGCATAACACATTGTTTTAAAAGACTCTTCTGGGACTCGCCTCAGGGCTCGCCCTAAGGCGGGGCTAGCTCTAGCAAAACACCTCGAGACTCAAGTGTGAGACTTAGTTCTACAAGACTTACGCCCTAAGAGCCCGACTGTACGCCCTAAGTACGGCCAACGCTCAGGACTCGCCTAATAGATCTTACACAAATTATGTGTTAAAATGTTTAATTAACATTGTTGACCCTCATAATTCTTGAATAAATGAATGATACGTAACTTTTTAATCTATAAAGATAACAAGATTGAGAGTAACTCAAACAACAAATGTAGTATCACATATTTACTATTTGGTAACACTATGAAGGTAATTATATATTACGTAACATTTCTCTTAAAATTATGTAGCGAAATTTTACTTTTTCACTTATCATTGGTCTTCATGTTTTTGTCATATGTCTCAAATTATCATATATTTTTCAACTTTTTGAAAGTAATTTTATTTTTATTCATGAAAGCGTGATGTTTATATTGTAATACTTGTAAGTTTATTGATTATTTTCTTTTAGGGTGGGGGGAGGGTAAATTGTATAGTATGATATATAATAATGATTCTTTTATTATTAGAAAGTTAAGATATTAGATTATTTATACTTGTATAGACATGTTTTATTATTATCGGTGCAATGATATTTCTCAAATAGTAATTATAATGTTTTTTTCTTTATTATAGATTATCAATACTTATATCAAATGAAAATCATAATATAATTTCTATATATTATAGGTTTTTCATAAAAAATTATTTGTAAAATCATTGAAAGTAATTTAATTAGTAATAAAACTATAAAATTAAATATACACGAGATTACGCCCCGTAGATCCATGAGACTTACGCCCCGTATCACGAGGCTTACGCCTCGCCCCGTACTGTATAAAACGCCTCGCCTCACGCCCCCGTCTTTTAAAACACTGGCATAACATAAGCTTGAACTTGATAAAAATGGAAATATACTTACCTTTTTTCATACTTACACAACTCAAGGAGTACTCAAGGATACTCAAAACTACTCAACTTACTCAACTCAAAAGTACTCAAGGATAACATACTCAATTCAGAGATTAGATACTCAATTCAAAGATTAGATACTCAACTTCAAAGATATGATGCTCGACTCAATGAAGCACATATCAACTCAAGATACTCAACTTAAGGTACTCAAATCCTGATACTTAACTAAACTCATTTCAATATAAAGCAGTTTAACACAAGTGCAATATAGAGAAAAGTTATTTAAAATATAATGTCAACTCATAATCATAATATCATAAATGACATAACATGCTCCCTCTCAAAGTCTACTTGTGCAATGCATGAATGAAGTCTCATACCCCCATTCATACTAAGTAGAACCCCTTGATGAACCAAGCAATTACTACTGTGGGAGTTTTTCTAACTGACAACCACCACTATGAGCCCAAGTGGTGATACAACGTCTTGCCCATGCTGTCAGAAATGTCCGATACTTTGGCGTCATATAGAACGCTTAATTTAGTGGATCAACTAGCTTAACTTAAGTGATCATCTAAAAAGTATGACCATTTGATACCCATGGTGGCTAAATGATTTATGGAGACTTGAGTTAATATGAATTCGCCCCCCATATCAGTGCTCAATACTACTCCCAAAAATATAATTAGCTCATATGTTTTTAAAACAACTTATGTCTTTGATTTGAGATAATTACTTAGAACTTAGCTTAAAAGCTTTCTTTGGAAATGATGTTCCTTTTCTTTCTCAAATGTGAAAATATTTTTAAGCTCTTTGGGAATACATATCCTCGTATAATTCTTTGAAGAAATGACTTCAATCTTTACTCTTCACTCAACTTGAACATTAAGTATTTAAAACAAAGTAAAAACGTTTGTAAAAGACTTTTGAAAACTTTATAAACTTTACTTTGACTTGTTCTTAACTTCTAGACTTGACTCTTTAACTTCTCTTGACTTTGATCATAAATTTCCTTGAATTGAATTATGGAATCAAGGTTTGTGATCTCATGTTTATAGATAATTTCATGATGTTCAACTTGGAGGGTTCATGCAGAATTATGAGCATGAACTACTCAACTCAAGGACTCAAAGACACTTCTCATCTCAAGATTGTTCGACTTATAGGGTTCATCCGGAAATATGGGCATGAATAATTCAACTCAAGGACTCCATGGGTAACATGTTATAGTCCCATAACTAGAAATATAAACTCAAATGTGTTAGAAACTAATTACTCAAGACTTAGAACTTGCAGATGCTACTCCTCTCAAAGATACTCAATTTGTGGAGTCCGTGGGAATTTATGGGCATGAACGACTCGACTTAAAGGTATACATACTACATGGAACTCATGCATATGACTCTTCTCATTCTCTTACTTACTTCCTCAAAACTTAATTCAAATTGATAGTTGATCTCAATGATTCACAATTGAACTCAAATACTTTCTTGAACTCTACTCTTTACTCTCTCATGAATGTGAATTATGAATGCAAGAGTTATGGTTCATGATATGAAGGATCTCAATAACGATATAAAAATCTGATAAATAGAAACAAAACTTTTAAAAGAAACATGAACTTAAGAACTCAAAATGAACTTATCTCAAGAATACTCAAATCTAGGGGGTAGAATCCTAGATTATTCTTTTACTGATCTGAAAGTAGATGTAGGGCATGAGGACGAACTAGTCCAACACTATGATAGACTTACATACCTATAAGAACAAGATTCTTGAATCTTAAATAAGAACTTGATTAGAAGCCTTGAAACCCTACCTTGAAGGTAAACAATCAATAAAACCTTTCTTGAGATTCTTGAATTAGTTTCTTGAAATCTCTATGACCAAGGATTATGATTTTCATTTATGAACATGAAAATATGATTGTTTTTAGTCTTTTATTAGTCAAGAAATCGTTTATCATTTTCTTGGAGGTAAAAAGATGAAAAATAACTATTTTTAATATTTTCCCGTCTGCTAATTCGTAACAGCACTGTATAGGTTACTAAAATCGTCATAATTTTTTACTCAAAAATGGATTGATACAAAATTGGTGGCGTTGTAAAGTAGTTTTTATTATCTTTAACTAGATAGGTTATGGCTCACGTAAATCTTAATATTCTAAGAGATATAGTCATTAAATTTGACCTAAGTAGAATCTTAAATTAAAACTTAATCGATAAGGAAACTTTAAGATCACTTATCACGAACTTAAATCCTTAAATTTCTAGAACAGAATTACACTGAAAATAACATGTTTGGTGCGTGGATGAAAAAATCATACACTATGGAAGCTTACATACCTCTTAGGGATTAAAATCATGGCGAAATTCCTCAACAAGATGCAAGAATCTCGACGAACGCTTGATCATTTCCTCTTTTCTCCTCTTTTTCTTATATTCTCTTCTTGAACTCTCAACTAAAATCCTAGGCATATATTAGGATTATAAAACTGAACCTAATAGGATTACATCCCTAAAATATTAGTAAAAACTAATTAAATCTGATTGGGTAAGGAAAAGATCAAAATACCCCTCACTATTTTCGGCTAACTTTCCTTAACTGGAAAGTGTAACTTCAAAAGGTCATATCTCACTCATCCGAACTCGAAACTTCGCAAACTCAGTCGCATTGAAAAGATAATTTAAAGATATTTTCTAAGGTATCTTGTAGCACACCTAACTCATCCTGTGATAGAGTTATGGTCAGTTGAAGTTGATCCAAAACTCATACTTAGCTTAACTCGCCGAATTTCAGATTTTTTGTTATTTTCAATTTAATTTTTTGTGGTACTCAAGATGCTACATCTGGTCACGTGACCTTAATACTTAAGAAATTTTTAAGTCCTTGGTAAAATCTCACTCACTACAAGGAACGGTTGGAGTCTTAGCTGACGGTTGGATCTCTCTATGAATGGAAAGAGGTGTTTTGCATCGAGAGTAACCACTTAGCTTGTGGTAGGGCAAAAATAAGGGCAAAGGACAAAACAAAGAGTGATGCCTACAAGTGATTTAGCCCTTTAAGTGACAAGGAGGTGAGTCGCTTCAAGCCGAAAGTGGTGAGAACTTCGATAATAACATGGATTAAGCCCACTCGAGATGTGAGGTTTTTCAACTACTATACGGCTCGTATAACCTGGAGGAATTGAGGCTAGTCTAATAAGTTACTAGCCTAGTGTTACTCCTCAACAAAAGACTTGCTAAAATAGTTACCATCCTTTTTCTTGACTTTCCTTTGCCAAAAAAAATCTCACATATGAAGCTCTCATATTACCTATGAATCAAATAAACAATTTCTTGCATGACCAGATGGATCAAAGTCACATTCTTAGGTCGATAATTTTTCTCGATATGTCAAATTTATCACGGAAAACTCCTTGCTCAAGTGAGTAAAAATTACGACCTACACTGTGTAGGTTTTCAACCACAAATCTCCACTAAAATCTCAAGAACAACGTTTCAAATTGCAACTCAACAATCTAAGGGTCTAACTTTAGTACCTCAACTCAACAATTCACTTAATTTGTTTTAACTACTCTGCAAGAAGTCAAACTCACTTCTTGTTACAAACTTTACCCACACAACTACTCATTTCAATCCAGAAATTATTATAACTCAATAATAATCATAGAACAATATCAACTACAATCTCAACAATGAATAGAAGCTATTACAACTCTAAAAATACTCATATACAAGAACTAATTTTGACACCAACACCACATTAATAAGCCCTTCTTACCGTTACAATTTCTCAATTATGTATGTGTAAAAAGGTGCAGCTAAAGTGTGCCTTTTTTCAAATTTATCATACAATAACTGTATTTCTCGAAGGATAAATTTTTAAAGGGGCCAATTAGAATCATCGACACATGTATTTCAGATGATAAATTTTTAAGGCACTTTTTTACCACATATTATTTTCAAAACTTGGCAAATGGAGAAAGACATGAAAGAAGATGGTTAGTTTATTTCAAAGATTTGAATAAGGTACTTTGTTTGTGTTATAAGTTATTAAATGTGACCTTTAATGCAAAGAATAATAAGTTAGCCAATGAAGGTAATAGATATTGGAAAAATCTTACTACTAAGCTTAGAACTCATGAAACAACTAACTAATATATTATTAATATGAGTTCATGGATTGATATAGAATTTTGATTGCATGATAAGAAAACAATCGATAAAAATATTCAAAGATCAAATTAATAGAGATAAAGAACGTTGAAAAAATGTATTGTCAAGAATTATTTCTGTCATAAAAACTCGTGGAAAAAATAATTTGACGCTCAGCGGTAAAATGAAAAAACTATCAAGAAAATAACGGAAACTTCTTGAGTCTTATTGAAATGATTGCAGAATTTGATCCAATTATGCAAGAACATATTCAACGAACCAAACATGATGAAATTCATAATCATTACCTTGGACATAATATACAAAATAAATAAATAAATTTATCGGCAAGTGAAATTACGAACAAGATTATTGAAAAAGTTTTTTTAACAAATAAAGTATTTCTCTATCATACTTGATTGCACGCCGGATACAAGTCATCAAGACAAAATGTCTTTTATAATACGGAGTGTATATATTCGCTACTTGAATATATAAGTTTAGCCGATTATTTCTTAGAATTTATAAAAGTAGATTATACAAGTGGAAAAGGCTTTTTTGAAGTTATTTTAGATGAAATAAAATTTATTGGACTTGATATTGATAATTTAAGGGGATAAGAATATGATAATGGGTCTAATATGAAGGGAAAACAACGAGGAGTGCAAAAACAACTTCTTGATATAAATTCTAGATCATTTTATATACCATGTGGTTGCCATAATTTAAATTTGGTACTTTGTGATACGGTTAATTCTTGTACAAAAGCTATATCATTCTTTGGAGTGGTACAACGTATATATTTACTATTTTCTTCGTCTACTAAGCTGTGTAAATTTTTAAAAGATAGTGTACCTAGTTTAACTCTTAAATCATTGTCACAAAGACGATGAGAAAGTCGCACTGAAAGCGTTAAAGCAATAAAATTTCAAACTCTACAAATAAGAGATGCTTTATTTAATTTAGAAGAAGTTAGTGATGATCCAAAAATTAAAAGTGAAGCTAATTGTTTAGCATTTTTTTAGCTTGAAATTTTGAATTTTTATTGGGTATGACTATTTGGTATGATGTATTATTTTCTGTAAATTCAATTAACAAAAGCTTACAATCAAAAGATATGCATATTGATGTCTCTATAGATCAATCAAGAGGCTTAATTTCTTTTTAAAAAACATACAAAGAAGAAGGATTTACAAGTGCTATGATTTCGGCTAAGAAAATTGCATTAGAGATGAATATAGAACCTAAATTTCGTAAGAAACGTGTAATTTATAGAAGAAAACAATTTGATGAGAATGTTGATAATGAAATCACAAGATCTCTTGAAGAATCATTTAGAGTTGATTACTTCTTATACATAATATACTAAATCATCTTTTCACTTCAAAATAGGTATGAACAATTTGAAGTATATAAAAATATTTTTTGTTTTGTATTTAGTGGGAAAATATTGAGATCATTAGATGACGAGAATTTAAAAAAAATATTGTCTTAATCTTGAATGTTCCTTAAAACATAATACTCAATCTGATATTGACTTATTTTCTGAATTAAAAGTGTTAAGGAAATCATACAAATGAAAGACAATACTCTAATCAAATAAAAAGATTTAATTCTTTTCCAAATGCTTATATTGCTTATAAAATCACGTTAACAAATCCTGTAACAGTTGCCTCAGCAGAAACAAATTTTTCAAAATTAAAAATAATAAAATCTTATTTAAGATCAACAATGTCTAAGAAAGATTAAGTGGATTGACTATAATATCTATTGAAAAATAATTATTAGAATAGATTGACTACACAAAACTTATTAACAACTTTGCATCTCAAAAAACTAAAAAAATAAATTTAAAATAAAAATATATATAATTTTTTTTCAAAAAAAATAAGGCCTCTAGTTTAATTTTGGCCTTAGGCCACCAACGGGTTTGAGCCGCCCTATATATGGGTCATTTGGCTCCTTTAGGTTTGCATATTGTAATTGGATTTTATCCCTTATGTTATCTATATTTTACGGAAAATTACGCGATTAAATAAATTTGTACTACTTAATTACTCATTATAGCTATAGTTTGCTATAATTATCATTCGTGACTAACATTAACTATTAATTATGTGGCCTGACTTCGAGTTGTATAATTAGTCACGTTTGTATAATTAGCCACATTTGTATATTTCACAACTAACAAGTCTTTGTTTGATTTATATTTATATATGATGATTTTTATTTGTATATGACGATGATCTCCTTTGGTTTTTCAGTTTCTCACTTGATATATTCAATCTTTTTGTGTATAGCTTTTAAAAGTTTGTATAAACGTGTAGTTTCTTTTGTATAATATAATTTATTTAATGTAATTTGTATAATATATTTTGTGTAACTATTTAAAGTTAATATATTTATGTCTATATCAATTCGTTATTTAGAGTTTTTTCATATTTGTAAAATTTTAAACTTTATATTACTCAATTATGCAAAAAAAAAACACGAATTATAAAACCGTACCGCGAATTATACAAATGAGATGCAAATATACAAATTATTGCCCTCTCTCGCTTGCCTCTCTCCTCCCTCTCCCGATATCGCTCGCCTCTCTCCTTCCTCTCCCAATCTCGTCTGTCTATCTCTTCCCTCTCACAATCGCGCTTGCTTCTCTCCTCCTTCTCTCAATCGTGTTTGCCATATATACAAAATACATATGAATAATATACATTTATCTAACCAAACTCACCTCTCATCTTCCTCTCCCATTCTCGCTCGTCTCTCTCCCCCCTCTCCCAATCTCGCTTGCCATATATACAAATACATATGTATATTACACAATTATCTCACCGATATACATATATAATTCACCTCTCACTCACTCTCTGTCCTCTCTCGCTCGTCTTTCTCCTCCCTCTTCAAATCTCGCTTGCCAGTCTTTTTTCTATAACATACAACTAGGAATCGTAATTAGCAAAGTAAAGCTATGAAGCATAATTAAGCTATTTTGAGTGACTATATGTGAAAGTTTCTTTTTTTATTTTATGGCCTATATGGACCAATTGAAGTTTTTTTTTTTATATATATATATATATATATATAAAGGAGAATTAAAACAAGGTGATGTGACCTCTATATGGCCTCCATTTGTTTCTTCTTCTTTTTTTGTCTTATTTTCTTCATTCTTTTCATAAAATAATTTGTTTATTAAATAAAAAATTCAATCATATTTAATATTGTAATTATATAAAAGGAGTTACAAAAAAACTCTCATCTGTTGACATTCTTTACTTAAATAGCATGTCATTTCAATTTTCTTTTAATATTTTTATGGCTTATTTTATCTATAAATATCAATCATCTATGGAGATGTTGCATGTTCATTTCCATTTTTTCATTCTTTCTTTTTAGTAGTATAATCTTTTAATTTTATTTTCTTCATCTTTTTCTTCATCAATCATGTACTTAGGGCATCTCTAACCCTATACTCTATTTTACTCTCCAAATATAGAGTTCTCTACTTTTTCAGACAACCAACTCCAACCCACTTCTTTATTTTACTCTCTAAAAACTAATCTTTTTTTCTCTCCTTAATATTATATTATTATTTCTATTTATTTTTTGTTTTTTTATTCTATAATATAAATCTTTATTGAAATTTTATATTATATGAAATTATATAGGGAAAAGGGACAAATATACCCCCGAACTATTGTAAATGGTACGTCAATACCCTTCGTTATACTTTAGGGCTATATATACCCTTACCGTTAATATTTTAGGTTGTGTATACCCTTGAGGTTAACAGAGGGACACGTGTCTTCATCTAAACGATTCAACTAAATTTATTTTAGATTTTATCCATAAATAAAAGCCGACCCATATGACCCGCCCATGACCCATTTATGTTGAGCAAAATTTGGGTAATTAATGCTACAATTGTCTGTCACTTTTATTTCCTTCACCATATTTTCACCATTGCTTCCCCGATCGGCTCGTGCGCCTCGAAATTCAAACTCAGGCGTCAACACCGCCGCCATCGATGACAAACATATAATTTGACCCGCAATTGAAAACCCAATTATGTAGTGTCGAAGAGAGATTTGATTGATCTGGGATGGTTGACTTTGACGGCGATGGCATGTGGGTAATCGGAGGCGGAAAAGCAACAAGGTCTCCCCCAAGTCCATGTTGATTCCATCTGTGATCTAACTGAACTATATTTTCGACGAATACTAGCATAAAAGGTTGGCGACGAATTCAATTCGTAATTTCTCAAACACTTCTATAATTTCATTCATTCTCCCATCTTTCTTGTGTAATAATCAGTTCTCCATCACCTCTATGTTGAAGTAATAAGTTTTCCGATTCGCATATGTTAGAGAGAAATGGATTTGATCATAAGTTGGTGAAAAATAAAAATTGAAATTCATTGCAGTATTCAATGAAATTATTTTAGTGCATTTGGGTGCTTTTGGGTTATGATTTAGGTATGGTCATATGGGTTAAATTATCGGATCATGTGGGTTTGATTATGGATCGGTTTTTATTTATGGATAAAATCTAAAATAAATTTAGTTGAATCGTTTAGATGAAGACACGTGTCTCTCTGTTAACCTCAAGGGTATACACAATCTAAAATATTAACGGTAAGGGTATGGATAGCCCTAAAGTAAAACCAAGGGTATTGACGTACCATTTATAATAGTTTGGGGGTATATTTGTCCCTTTCCCCAATTATATATTATTCTAAATTTCTAAAGAACAACTACGAATAATTGAAAAAGAAATCAACAAGCACAACCGCAATCACAATCACAACTTCTTTAAATCATACACTAATTCCTTTTCGAATATCGTTAAATCTAGAAACGACTAACCGGATTACTAAATTATTGTTGTGACATTTTTAAAGTTATTATGCTATGCATTGTATCTATTGTTATCTTGTATTTAAATTATTATGTTACGTATTATATTTTTTAATTAAAATTTTTATCTTATCATTTAAATTTTGTGCATTCTTCTAAGTGGAAATTAATATAACATCAAATTGTATCACAAAGTGACGAAAATTAAAAATATAGTTAAAATATTATTAATTCGAGATGAAAGTAGTATATATAAAATAAAATATTTTAAAAAATGTTATATTAAATTTAAAAAGAATTGCATATATTAGAAATTTAATTAATAACCTTATGTAAAAAATAATATGTTAATTACAAAAAAGCAGAAATAATAATATAATATTCAAAAAGTGAAATAGAGAGTATGAATAGTAGTTCTCCAAATTGGGAGAACTACTATTCAACTCTCTATAATTGGAGAGTAGGAGATAAAATAGAGAGTAATTGGAGAGAACATTCTCTATTTTACTCTCCAAATATAGAGAATGGAGAGTAAAATAGAGTAGGGTTGGAAATGATCTAAGTAATCAAAAAAGAAGACATAGAAAAGATGATGTCACGATATGACCTTCGCTTTGATGAAGGTCATTGATATATTCTTGAAAGATTCATCACATTATTTGGTACAAGTTCAACAAATGAAGAAAGAAACTTAATTAGCTTGGAGATTCATGCATAGAGAGTTATAGTAGTATAAAAGTTTGAATGATTTTCAAACATTTTGAAGATTCATTGTTGTATTTTTTTATTTCAATTAATATTATTTGGTTCTCTTTTATTACTTATGGTACACTTTTTTTATATCTACTTAATAATATATTCTAATTGAGCACACCAGATATCACTTTGTAAGAATACACTACATTGTTGTTGTTTTAATTAAACATATAAAGTTTATATTTTTTAAGTTAGTAAAGAAACCGTATGAGAATATATGTAAAGTTGTGATTAATAAAATTAATTTCGAGTAGAACACTTTTTTTATTGTAATTTGTTATTAATAACATTTTAAGTTTCTTACCTTTTCATTTTTCTCCTATTAAATAGATAAGGGAGAAACTAATCTTACAAACATAATTGGAACTTTAAATTTAGCATTCCCTATCTCATTAATTTTCCCTTCTTAAACTAAGAAATATGTTTCTCTTTGTCTTCATAACTTATATTTCTATAATCTCTATAACTCCTCATAACTCTCAAATTTTAAATGTGTAAACTTATGATAATTTATTGTATTTCTCAATGAATATCTATATAAATGTGTATGGTAATACAATCCTTTTTGAAGCAAATGTTAATGTATTCTAATTCATATTTGATGTACTCATGATAGAGGAAAATGTTATGAATTATGCATATTGATTTTTTCTTGCTTTTTAGTTACTCATGTTGAAGAGATCAATTCTTGAGCACAGAATCTTAGGCTCTAAATTTATATTTCCATAATCTTTAAACTCCTCATAACTCTCAAATTTTGTTTCTTAATGAATATCTATATAAATGTGTATTGTAAGACGATCCTTTTTTAGGCAAATGTTAATATATTTTAATTCACATTTGATGTAATCATGATAAGGAAAATGTTATAAAATTTGCATATATATATATATGAACATGAATTGAAATGAAGATTAAGAATAAAAAATTAAGAAAATATATCAAAATTAAATTTTGAAAGAACTTGATTAAGACCATGCAATACAATGTTACAAGTTCTCAACTTGTATTGCAACTTATTCCTTAAAGCAAAAGAAATAGAATTACGATAGAAAATATTTAATTTATTTGCCAAAATCAAAAATAACAATTGAAAAAAAATAGTGTAATTTGATGAACCACATTTTTATTATTTTATTTATTGTTTTTTTTATTTCACTTTAATTTATCTATTTTTTATTTCACGTTTTATTTTAGATGAATTGAAAGAAGTAATTGAAAAACAAAATCTAATAAATGAAAATATTGATCCCATAATTGAAGATTTTGCAAATTTTGAGTCAAAATTGTTCTCTGTCTGCTGTTGTTTACTTATATGTTAATTGCGCTCCACGAATATATTTTAATATTAAATACTTATATTTTTTATACTATGAAATTCATTCTTTTGCAACTCTTCTGAAGTATATTAAAATATAATTATCAAAATAAATAAAATAGTGAATATAAATATTTAATATATATTTTATGAAATTTAAAAATAGGACAAATATATGCCAAAAAAATTTATGCATGCATTTGATAATTTATTTATTTTTATTAAATATATATCTTTTGAAAATTTTAAATAAAAGAGGAATACAAATGACTAAACAAGTTTATTTGATTTTTAATATATTATAAAATAAAACACAAAATTTGTACATAAAAACTTTATGATTAAAATTTTAAATTATATTTTAACATACTTAGTTATGAATATATATCTTAGGGTGTCCATGTATTAATTTCATATAGAAAGAGGTGCAATCATTGATTTGAGATGCAAGAAGTATATTTGAAATGGAAGCATATTATCATAGTATTTAATTTAATTAACTTCAATTTTATTATTTTATACATATAATATGTGAAGTGGTTTATTATCTATCAAATATTTTTACGCAGTTTATATGAATATATTTATCTTTATATTTCATATAAAAGATATAGATAAAAATATAGTAAACGAGTTGATAATTTTTTTAAAAAAAAACATATTCCCATTCGAGGTTGAATATATTGAAATTTAATATAGCGTAACATTTTGGATAACTTTATGAAAAAACATATTTGACGAGTGATAATATTTATCTTTTGATATAAATGCAATTAAAGAATCTAATATACCAATATATGTGATTTTTGCAAAAATCAATTGTATATTTTAAAAAGGAACAAGAACAATTGAAAAACGAAATATTCAAAGGAGTTTTATCTTATCAATATGAAAAAGAATAATAAGACGTGTAGATGTATTTCATTAGAATTTTTCAGTTACTTTATAATATAATTCTTAAATACTCAAATGTACAGCGGAGTATATGTTGTAATATAAAGATTCAAACTCATTGATATTCCAATAAAATGTATAAAGTGACATATTAAATTGTCCAAATAAAAAAATTACTAAGAAAATATATCTTGGCATATTGATTAATAATGTACTATCCCTCATTCAATAGATTATAGATGTTAATTTGTTATGTTTTATTTCAATTGTCATCTCAAAACAATCTTCATAATAAATACTCCCTCCGTTTCAAAAAAGATGACCTAGTTTGACTTGGAACGGAGTTTAAAAAAAGAAAGAAGACTTTTTAATCTTGTGGTTCTAAATTAAAGTTTTGTCAAATGTACCAAAATGCTCTTTAATCTTGTGGTATTAAACATGTCACGTGAAAAGTTAAAGTTAAAGTATTGCCAAAAAAGAAAAGAGGTCATTTTTTTTAAACAAACTAAAAAGCAAATAGGATCATTCTTTTTGAAACGGAGGGAGTATATAATTAAAAAAATAAAGTGATAATATTACATTTGGAAATAAAGAGAACTATATAATTGTGTAATGACCCAGATACGAAAAGATCATTTTTGATAATTTTGAATGGTCATTTAACTAAATTAATTAATTACGGGTAATTTATTTATTTTTAATAATAATGGGACAAGTTTGAAATATTAAAATATGTTATTAGGAATTATTACTTTTAATACATAATTAATTTAGAAAAAAATAAGAGAAGAAAGAAAAAATTTGTTCGTGCGGCGAACACAAACAGAGAGATCGTCGCCACCTTCAAGTAAGTAAACATTATTTTTTTAATGGAGTTCAACTCTACACTCACAATCATTAGTTTCCAATTGTTGATTATAGCATTAAATCCAACTGTCATATGAAATTAATTAGAGTATATTGATTTTCTTCATTGATGGACTATTGTAATGATTCATGAAGTTTTTGGAGCATAGTGGAGGCAATTAATATTTATTATTATTATATTAGAATAATAGGTATAAGAAATTGAAGGTTGACAATTGTGAAGGCATATATGTGTTGTTGTATCGTTCTTGGCGGCTTGAAATTTAAGGGACAAGAAATAATGCTACCATTAATATTATTATTATATTCTTTTTGTTTGTTTTCAATTTTTTTTTTTTTGGGGGGGGAGAGGGGGGGATTTAGGGAATTGAACTGTTAGGAGTATATGTATAATTATTTTCAATACATTGCTACACTACAGTTTCAAGTTAGTTTAGGTCACAAAATTTTTTTTGGAATTACTACATGTTGTCCGTGGTTATGGGTTAAGCATAAGACGTAAATTGAGGGTCGGAATACAATATAATTGTTTCTAAGACAAAATGGTGTTGGAATTGTTTTTTTTTATAAAATTAAGTATTGGGTATATTGTATTACATGAATACCGTTAGAATGGTGATATTGGGAAGTTGAAGCTTAACCTTAGGAGTGAAATTTAGAAACCTATACTAATATGAGTGTTTTTAGTTTCGAAATCTTATTGTGTTTATGTACTTGAATAGATTGTATAAATTTGGAAGCTCAACGAAAAGGGAAGGCTCAAGTATTAGAGTGAATTGTTGATTAATTAAGGCAAGTGGATTTCTAAATTCTTGTTAAGTGTATGAAATTCGTGTATTTCTTTATGTTATGTGTTTGAGGGTAATGAGACTTGGTGAAGGGTTAATTTGTCCACCTAGATTAATTCTAATGATGAAAAAGGATAACAAAGGCAATGTGATTAATTGTTTATGTGTCATCTGTTGAGAATGGTACGAGTACCCGTGTTATAAAGGGAAAGTTTGTTATTATAGAATACGGATTGTAATCCGAGAATGCCAAAGCATATGAGCATTAGCTGATTTATTATTAACTTGGTTTATTATGTGTGATTGTGTTTTCTATTGAACCCGTATAGTTGTGATAATTGAGGTGATTATATGTCATAGCAACATTTGATTTATTGAGATGTTGCATCATCCCCTTTATATTGATATCATATTGTGCACATGCATTGACATGAGATTGAGTATGAGTAAAGGTCTAATACGTGGAGATCGTCCGTGTTGAGATCGAGTATGATTATAATTTGGGCACGTGGAGATCGTCCGTGCGAGAAAATGATTATGATTATAAGTTTGGCACGTGGAGATCGTCCGTGCTGGGGATTGTTTGATTTTATAATAGTGCGTTGAGATCGTCCGCACAGACACGTGGAGATCGTCCATGTCGGTATATGGACCTCGCGAGTCCCCCATGGGTCATGAAATCTCGATGTATTTCCGAAGAGTATTATGTATATACGATTGAGAGAGAGATTGGTATTCTGAGGCATATCACTTCATGGTGTCATATTGCATTGCATCCCATGACATTATTCATTCTTGATGATTATGTGTTTTATTGGTGGTTGAGAAGTACTTGATACTTGATTACCTCTATTTGACGAACTTGATTTTGTGTGTTGCTGATATTGTGAGTGTCTTTTGTGAAAGTTTGTGATTTTTGATATTGATTTGTAGTTAAGGATGTGTAATTTGTTAAAATGATTTTGAAGAGTTGGATGCTATGAAATCTGTGAACTGTTAGGTTGGGCTAATTTTTATGCAGGTTGTAGTTGTGGAGGTTCGGTTGGTGTGTAAGGAGTACAAGTATTGTATCCCCTTAGGTTGTGTTTAGAAGTTTACTTGCTGGGTACGTGTGGTTTGGTACTCACCCCTTGCTACAACAATTTTTTTGTAGGTTACTAGCTCGGACTTTGTAATATTTCTCTTCGCCTTGTCTGAGGCTTCTTGGAGATTTGTGAGGTAGTTGTTTGTCGTCTCAGCGGACTTTCTTTCTCCTTAGTTATGACCTTGTTCTATTCTAGAAACAAGTTCATTTGAGACTAGCGTTTCTTTTGAATCAATTGTAATACTTTAGAGGCTTGTACACGTGACAACCAGATTTTGGGGGTATTTTTGAGTAAATTATGAAATTTCCGTATTTTATTGTAATGATCGAGTTTTAGGTTGACTTGTCTTGGTGGGATAAGACGAGTGTCATCACGTTAAAATTTGGGTCGTGACAAATTGATTGGAAAAAAATAACTCTAATATTTATTTTAAAGACTACGCGAAACGCGGCCAAATTCCATAGTGTAGTTATAAACTTGATAAAATATAATAAATTTGGTAGAAATAATTGATAAATTAAGAAATGCATTTATTTAAAGTGAAAATAAATTCATATTGCGAGAATAATCGTTTATAAGATACAATAGTATAAAGCAATGATAAAAATTATAAATTTTATTTACATATGAAACAAATGACTAGTATATATATATAAATTAAATGTGGTTATTTATATTTTGTTGATCAAATTTTGTATTTCAAATTCTGATTCAAAATTTATCAAATCGTGGCTTTTAAAAATTTGACATTCTTCTCATAATATGAAATTATGAGATAAAAATGAACATGAAATCACATATTCAAACACTAATATGAAATCGCAAGGCCATACACCAATTTTCATAGGATGTTATAAAATCGCATGGGGAAACACTTGCATCTTCATATACAGGGGCGGATCCAGCAGTGTGTAAGGGGGTTCACTTCGGCAATTCTTTTACTATTTATACATAATTAATATTATTTTTATGTATATACAGTAGATGTTGAACCCCGTTTGATTAGTTTGTATATTTATTTATTTTTAAATTTTGAACCCCCATATTAAAAATTTTAATACTAGCTCCGCCATTGTTCATATATAAAATTACGAACGACGACGTGTTAGATAGAATAGAATTCCCACACGGCACGTGACGTTCCTTTGCTTCCCAAAAAGCGTAGAGATAGCAGTGAACATGGCAGTTGTCCTGCTATGGCTGTTTCACTCTTTTCTGCCCAATTTCACACTTCAATTCTCACACAATCACTCCCCTCTTCTTCTTCTTCTCGTTCTTTTTCCGTCGGGAAACGCTTCTCTTGCTCGTCGTCGTCAACTTCCATGGAACATCATGAATCGAAATTCAAGGAATTTCCTTATGCATCTGTTCCGCATAGAGAGTTAATGGTGGAACTTGTATCAACTGTGGAGAATCGTCTTGGAGAATCTCTACTTCCTTGTACACTGCCTTCTCATGTGCAGTATTTTTGAGAATGAATCTGCTACTGCTCATGCTTCTCTCTACGTCAGATCTGGAAATTCCTCTTCTCAGGTACTATCCGACTGCCTCCTCAATTGATTCTACTATTCATTACCTATTAATTCATTTCTGCAGTTGTGCCGATTATATGTAGTATGATATAGGAATTACTTCCTGTCGAATTATTAGTATACAGATGGGGTTACATCTATGTTATAAAAGCTTCTATAGAAACTCGAGTGGATAATCCAATTCAGGCAACTACTTTTAGCAAGACTGACATTCGACTGAATATACTCCTTCTCGTCCCATTTTTTATCTTAATTTTGTGTTGTTGCATCACAATGTTATGAAAAACGAAAAGCATACCAATAGTTTAGAACCCTTATTCGCAAGGAAAAGTTTGTCTTAAGACTTAATCACGACACTGAAGTGCACATTAAGCGAAGCGAGGTGCTCAACATGTTTTGAAGCCTTGCTTCAAGGCTTGAGCATGCTTAAAACATGCCTTTTACAACATTGTTGCATCACTCCTATGTGAGACCAAAAAATGCGCCAAGAATTTTCTCCTAATACCCTCCAATATGAATGATGTCACTACTATCTTGTACATGGTGAAGTTGAAAATTATTATGTACTATAGAATAATGATTGAGAAGCTAGATCTTGTCATCTAATTCTAGTGGATTTGCTTATACAGAAGAGTTAATCCATTATGAATTGTGCTTTTGTAGACTGTCCTTTTTACTATGTATGCTAATTCTTTTAATAGTAGTAACATGAATTGAAATGCCAAATACTTATCTGTATACTGTGCTGATGGGAGTTAAGAAGATCAGCAAATGTATTTGTATTACTCTGTGAATTTTTCTCCATCCAATGAAGTCAGACAAGATCTTTATCAAATCTGTTTCCTTTGAGCTAATTTCTGATTGAGTATTTCTTGTTTAAGCTATATATCTTGCACTTTCTAGCAAGTAACAATCTTAAAATTCTTTTTAATTGGACATGGCTCTAAGAAAGGTGTTTGGATTAGCTTACTTTAAGTAGCTTTTGGCTTTAAAGATCCTTTTTATTTTTGAGGTGTTTGGGAAAGACAAAAAGTGCTTTTAAGCACATATTTTTAGGCGAAATAGTACAAAAATAAGTTAAAAGCCAAAAATTGGGCATGACCAACTTATGACTTTTAGCTTTTAGCTTAAAAACTACTTAAAAAAGGTCAATCCAAACACCCCCTAAGTCTGTAGTTGAAAAAAGGCATCCTAATTCTATAATAGGTTATAGATGGGTTGTTGATATTCAAAATTGATATAAGCCAAATGGCAAATGTAAAAATAGGCCCTTAAAGCAATGCTGTGTCTTCTTATGAGTTTTAAGTAAATCAATGGAGTCTGGTGTCTAGAGTCTAAAGGGCACGTTTTTTTTTTTAGGGATAGTAACACTAAAGGGCACGTTTTGAAAGCCAATAAACAAAGGGGCTTGTCATAAAAATCATAACCAAAGGGGTTGTTTGTGAATTGTATTGCTAACTGCCATATTTTTCAAGGACAACCCCTAACGTCCATTCGTGACATTTAAAAAATATATGGCAAACTCAATTCGTGAATGTGCTGCAAACTCCCACTAATTTTAATAGTTTTGTAGCATGTTCTGTGAACTACATCTCAACTAGTTTTTCTGTGACCTTGTCAAAGTAATGTGAGCGCTGCTTGTTCCCCCTCCCTAGCTTGAGGAGCTGTAGGGGGGAAATTCATATGATCTGCAATCTCACCTTCTCAGCATTACCTTTCCCAGCTTCAATATCTGGTGGCACTGAGTTTCCCATCTGAATAGGTGCTGAGGTAGGTTGTGAACTAGTATCCAATCTGGAACAATAGAAGTTTCTTGCTCTGGTTTAAAATCAGTGCGCATCTCAGGACTTTCATAGTGTATGTATGACCCAATGTGAATGAATGACTTGAAAATATGTGATTGAAGTCTGTTTTATTACAGAAAATCAATGTAAACAGTGTTGTAGTCGTAGTACACAATCTTGACTCTTCCTTTCAATTGAAATTGACTCACAAAAATTTTCCTTAGTTCTTTCATAGTAGGTTCCTTTGATAATTTACCCACTATAGTCATTTGCAATTATTGGCCAAATTCACGAAATAGTCATCAGCAGAGAAATATATGGTTGGCTTACCGAGATGAGTCTCATGCCTGATTTCAACAGGAGCTTCAGCGATTGAGGCAATTGCCAAATCAGCTTGAACCTTTCTGCGAAGGTTGGTTTCGATGGAGTAGCATCCTTTTACCTTTCCCTGCTAAATTGGAATTTTTCTGTTGGAGCTGAATATTGGGGTTCTGATCTGGGCTTGAAAGATTGGTTATAGCAGGATTTTTTATCAGTGGCGGCAGGGTTATAATCAGTTTCATTGATGTTGGTCGCGTCAACTGATTTCAATTTTGAAGAGGGTGTGTGAAATCTGAGGACATCTTTGGCTGAGGGGTTGTATGATTTTGTTGGGTGGATTTCGAATGGGTAGTGTTTCCTGTTGAGGTGTTGCATGCGTGATCGGCAAAAGAGTAGGCTGAGTGTTAATAGCGTGCTGGAAGTTCTGGAGAATTGTTGGGCCGAGCTTTAGGACTTTATTATTGACCATGTGTTGTTCCTCTGAAGGATTGGAAGAAATAGGGGATGATGTTTTATTGGTGCTAGAAGGAGTTGATTTTGGTGAGTTTGGGATTTTTCGGGTGGATTGGTTCAAACTAACCATTGGGGGGTGGAGGAGAGCAGGTGTGTTTTGCTGAGTTGTTGGTGTAGGAGAGACTGCATTGAGAGATCTTCCTATGCTTGTTCATTCTTGAATTTGGATATGGCTTCTGTTCATTTATTCTTATCCAATTCCATTCCTCCGCTTATAGTTAGTAGTTCCATTGAGTGTTCTTTGACAAGTCTTGTTTCTCTTTGTGATTTAATGTTCTTTTTCTAATGCCATTAATAAAAGATAAACTGGGAACACAATTAACGATTTCAACTTTCTCATCAGGAGTATATATATGCAAGGTTAATATTTTTGCCTTTTCTAAATTGTGACAGGTTGATTTCATACTTGGTAGTTGGGTTCACTGCAACTTACCCACAGGTGGAGCGTTGAATATTACAAGTCTTTCAGCATATTTGAGACCTTCAACTGATGCACCAAACTTCTTAATTGAAATTATCCGAAGCAGTCAAACAACTCTCATCCTCATTCTTGATCTACCTCCACGAAAGGACCTTGTCCAACATCCCGATTACCTCAAGACCTTTTATGAGGAAACACAATTAGATAAGCAGAGACAACTTCTCGAGAAGCTACCTGAGGTAAAGCCTTATTTCTCTTCTTCTCTATTTATTCGAGCCCTTGTCTCTCCATCGGCTATCTTGGTTTCTATAGAAACCGAACCTTCCCAGGCCATTCGCATTGATGAGATTATTCAGGATCACATAAGTCCTGTTGCTAAGGTAATGCTGGATACATGGTTGGATCTGTGTGCTTGTACTGAGAGAAGATTGACAGATGATGAAAGTACAGATCTGGCTAAGAGGGATCGAATAATTAAGAATAAGACTATCGAGATAGATCTTGAATCAAGCTTCCCTAGGCTTTTTGGGCAACAAGTAGCTAACCAGGTTTTAGGAGTACTAAGGGAAATCTATAACAGTAAGCTTTATAATTCTTCAACAGATAATACATTGAAAAAGATGTAAATTGAGAATAACAATATGTGCATTCCCAAAGTGTTAATATCATATGCCACTTTGTAAAGGAGTCATATTCACTTCAACAGATCTAGAACTGGAACCGAACACGCACTACGTCATTAGAGAGAAAATTTTAATTAATTTTATTTTGATTTGATAAAATTGACGAGTAATTTAAGATAATGAAGTGGACTATGAAGGGAGTAATAAACCATTTTTCTGGAATTGAGGATTTAGGCCAAAAAATTGAAAAGAATACTTAAGTTTGACAAAGCATTATAAACATTTCTAAGGTGGGATAAAATATGAAGTTGTGAGAAAATTATTTCGGAGAATCCAACTAATTAATGAAAGTTATTGATTGCGGAACCAATAATGAAACACTGAAAAGCAGCACCCCATTTTAGGCAATATTACCAAGTTAGCAGCACCCTAATAAATAAAGTAATCAAAGTACTCCTCGGTTCCTAATTTTTTATCCTTAATTACTTGTTCATTTTTGAAAAATTAAGAAATGACAAATTTATTTTACCTATTATATCATTAATCAATTATTTTAAAAAATGCATAATTTTTTGAAATCTTAAATTTTTAATGCATCCGTCTCATAATTAATAAGGGTAAAATGGTAATCGTTATTTTCTTAACAGGTGTGTCAATTCAAAGTTGGACAAGTAATTAGGGACAGGAGAATAAATAACTGAATTCAGGGGCACATATCCATAGAGCTTCTTCATTAATGATTTTCTTAGTAGGCGTTGTCATGCTATATCATATCATGATATGGAATCATGAGATGGAATCAACGTTTAAAAATGCGATTTCATGTTGATTTCATCTCATTATTCCATATCATGAGATAGAATTCAATACTCTTCAAAAATCATGATATAGGAATTTCATATCATGATTTGAGATTTTTAAATACAAAAATTGATTCATAAGTTTATATTTTGTTAAAACAATCTCACATTTATATTTACTAACTATTTATTTCATACATAAATAAAATTTATAATCGCATCATTACTTTTTAAAATTTATAATTCTCACAAACATAAAATTTATTATTACTTTAAATTTGATGAATATAAATGATAAAATAGGAATTGATTTGGTGAATATAAAGAAGAATGGAGGGAGTAACATTTATTCTGTTTTTTCATGATAATTTTTTTTTTCTCTTTCGGCTACATATGAAAATATTTAAAGCAATTTAATATGAAAAAGGAAAAAAATGATGATGTATGTTTGATAATCACTACTTCCAATATGTTTGATTTTAGTACGAAATTAATGCACTGAAAATGTGTTAGTGCACACGAGTGAAACAAGATCTAAACCATTATGATATTGAGACACAAGTAAAAATTGTCAGAGCTTGTACAATGTTACATAATTATTTGCAAGAATACCAAAAGAGTGATGATATATTTATGGTTTAAAAATATGAAAATATAGTTGTGAATCATATTGACCAACAAATAATGATTCATATTAACAATGTTGGTTCGCCTTCTGGCCATATGATCAAGAAATACAAGTTGAACGTGAGGAGATTGTTCGTACTATGTAGGGGCATATATTAAAAATCAGTACACTACAATTCATGATCAATTTTTTTTATTGAATAAAAATTTGATCAATTAAAAGTTAGATGAAACAATTACTTAAGTGGAGAACAAATAATTTTGTAATAATTTACAATGCAATTTTATAAATTTTTGTTTATTTGATAAGATGAATAAACAATTGGGCTATTTTAATAGTTTTACAACTTGTAGATTCTTATGTTTATGAAAAAATATATAACACAAAAAATTATTATCGCTTGTTCAATTTCATCTCATAATTTCATATTATGATTCTACATCATGATTTTATATGAAATGCCAAACTGGCCATTAATCTCATATAATAATTATTCCAATGTCTGCAAATTATGTGTCATGTTATTTTTCTTATAGATTTTTTAAGAAAACATCAATTAAGATGAGTTTATTTCTCAATCTTTATTTATGGAAGATACAATATAATTAATATCACTTCATCAAATATTTACTTTATCAAAATATTTGTATTCTTCAATAAAACAATTATTGTTGAGAATAAAATAACTAACTTAGCTATATAGGAATACTGACAAGTATAGAGAACTTAGAATCAGAACCAGTATCCCCAAATAAGAAAGTCTAGTTCACCAAATCAAAGAAGAACTCTTACCTTAGGCTTACCCTTTTTTTCTTTACAATCTCAGGTGGGGACATTACCATCAGTGATGGACTCGAGATTTTTGCTAGGGGATTAAAGTATAAAGAAGAAGTTCAGGTGGTAATGTAAATGCACCGTGAGCATAGTAGTTCCTCAATATGCTCTTTGTATAATAATCAAGATATTTCATTGATTCATAAAATTAAAGACTAAACAAATCAAATATATTGAGGATAAAGATACATTCATAAGAATTTTAGTGGATCGACTATATTACATAAGTTAATTCCTTAAACACGTGAAAATTAAATGATGAAAAAGAAAGCGAGACGGGAAAGAAAGATATTCACCTTACCATGCTAAATTTAACTTACTTTATCATACCGTATTAAGCATTTCTTTCTACTTTTATCATGCTCCATCGAGCATTCTTAAAATTTCTTGTGTTTTTTACTTTTATTTTGTAATATTTACTTTATTTTTCACTTTTTAAAATTTTTAACTTAGTATCCATTCAATCATATATTACTACGAAAATCGTCAAGATTCTTTAAAAGTGTGCAGGGATAGAGTTACTAACATTATAATGCATATTTATAAGATAAATTAATAGCATCGTCAATTTTTTTAGTTCATATAGTTCAATTTACTAGGTTAGTCATAATTTATATAAAAGAAAAATAACAAATAAATCAAATAAGTTTAGTTTCTGTCTCTCTGAAATAGAATTAAAAATATAAAAAAAAATTCATGTAAATTAATATTTTTTAAAGGATGCTGACAATATTTAAGTTTCTTCATTCAATTACATCTAATTTACCTTTTTTTTTAAAAAAAATTATATATCTACCTCAATTTCAAGTTAAATATAATTCATCAATTTTTAAAAGAGTTATTAAGTTAGTATATGAAAAAAGTGTTACGTTGAAACAAAATAAATAACAGATATAAGAAGAATAAAAAGAATGTGTCTAATAAATTTAAATAAAAACAAATTAGATAGAAGAAATGAATAAAATAAAAAAAAAAGGAAAAATTACATATGTACACATCTTTATTTACCATATTTTTTATTATTCCCTACCATTTTAAAATATTATAAAAATCTCTTCTTTTTCCCATTACTCCAAATCACTAGGATACATTACTTCAACCTTACAAACCAATTCTCTTCTCATAATTTCACTCATTTAACCTCTCCTTATTTCACTCTCATAATCTAATCTGTTACATCTTTCATTCCAATTTGAATTTCAAATTATTTCTTTCTCTCTCCAGTCAATCAACATCAAATCACTGAAGTAGTTTTCATCTTTTTCATTCTACTGATTCTTCGATTTCATCAATTTTTCGACGATCCAAAATGGGCTGAAATCATATCTAAGATTTTCATCAGCAATTGGCAATAGTAAATCATTGTTGTTCTTCATAGTCTAAAGCGCGAGTGTTTTCATCATCCATTAGCAATAGAGAATCAATATTGTTCTTCATCTTCTAAAGTGCAGATTGATAAAAATTCAAAAAGAGGGATTGACTCCTGCAATTTCTTGACCTTCTTTACATAAGGTAAGTTTTCACATCTTCTTTATTGATTTTTAAACTTGTTTATGCTAGTTAATAAAAAATGATACATTAATGATAAAATCCACATTTCATATTGTAATTTATGAATATTTAAATTTATTTAACTGATACAATAAATCTTAATTTTATACATTATTTGAGTAACTGTTGTAATTATATGAAATTATCAATATTGTAATATGCTTAGTTGGTTATCCGTCACAAGATGTCATGTCAGTAATACAAAAATAATGTTCAATGGTGTATCAGTCAAAACTTGTATTATTTCGTGTGTATACGATACATTAGCATCATGTTAAATGGTATATCAGTCAAAATTTATACTAATTTATGTTTAATATACATTATATATAGTTTTAATAATTATCAGATAAAAAAATTTGGCTATTGATAAGCATAAACAAGTGATACAACCTATAAATATTAGTGTGATTTTGTTTTGAATTATAATGTATCTTCTTTACTTTTATAATGTATCTTCTGCATTTTGAAGGGAATGTGAATTCTTTATTCCATCAAATGATTTCAGATCAGATTACCTTCGTACACGATATGCAATCATATTATGAAAGTTTGGTACTGAAAAGATCAAGGCAGAATATGTTAGTGAAAATGAAGATCCACAAAAGCCTAAAAGTCAATTCACAGCACCATCTCAAGAGGATACGGTTAATATTGAATATAGATTATCTATCAGTTGTTAGACACCTTTTTAGAGTGTTTTGGTTGTTAAGATACATTAACTCTAATTTTAGAGTGTTATTTTTTACGGTTTTGATATACTTTTTTCTACTCAAGTTTTAGAGGGTTTCTCTAAAATTTCTTGTTTATTTTGACTTTAACTTTCAATATATTTAGTTGTTATTTACAGTTTGAATTGTCTTATATATTTGTCTTGATTTGATACAAAAATATCATAAAATTAAGTACCAGATTCATTCATGCATATACATACAAAAAAAAAAAAATCTCAGTAATTGTAGCTAGTTGCTGATACATTTGACACCTAAAAATGCAATGTACTTGATAATTTGATTGATGATTCATTCATGTAATTTATAACTTAGTTGTTGATTCATTCATGTTAATATATTGGACGTTACTTAGTTGTAATTAGTTGTTGATTCATTCATGTATCTGATGGATAACTTAATTCTTATTTAATGCGATACATTTATAAATACAGTTTATTTAAGCTTACTTATACCCTTTTCCCACAACCTTATTGTATTAGATACATTATTATTAATTACAAATTAAAATACTCTATATTTAAAAATGTATCTGAAACATATTGAGTGGTACCATATTCACAAACATAATGGTGTATGATTATATTCTAAAATAGTTAATATTTCATATAAAGTTCAAATTATATACTGGAATGTAATCAGTAGAACATTGTATATTTTAAAATAGTTAAACATAAAATCTAACTTATATACCTTAAATGCATATCAAATACATTTTTTATAACTATGTATCAAACAAACAGTTTAGATAATTTATAGTCTAAATTATGTATCATATACGTAAATTTGATGGTTACAACTCGATTTTAATTTTGTAACTTTTGAATAGTTCTTATGAATGTATCACGTATAAAGCATATTGTTGAATGAGTTGTTATATTCATAATTTTGTATCATATGCAGTATAGTTGATCATATACAATTTATTAAGACGATACATTTTTATACAATTCACATTCAGATACACAATAATAACCATACCATAATCCATAGATACAAAATTACAATATACGACTGTCGTTTATTACTAATGTATCTTGACTTACATTAGTAGTAACTAATGAATAAACAATCTTAGGGTTTATGTATCAAAAAAATAAATTGAAAAATGATACATTGAGAATATGATAACAGTAATTAATTTGGCGTGTATCATGCATTTGAATCAACAATTAAATGAAAGCTTGAACAATTAAAAAAAACAGAAATAAATTGAAACTCATTTACCTTGGGTGGATTAGGTCGAAAGATTAGGAGATGATACATTGCATAAAATAAAGACATTATAGTAGTAATGTATCAAATTAGTAATAACACTAACAAAGACTAATTTTAGAATCAAAATAAATGAGATACATTGTAGATCTGCATCTTTTGAAAGTGAAGATTGTGTTACGACGGATCCAACTTTTTCTTCTGTTTTGAGCAATATTTTTCAATAGTAGACTTCAAACTCGAGTATGCATCCTTTTTTTGACTTCTTCGATCTCAAATTCTTCTTGATTAACAGATCATTTTGTTGATTAAATCTATTTTCATGAAACTTTTTGTTACCAAAATCAAATATACAAGGTAACATATCAAAAAAAAGAGTCATATGTATCAAAAAATTTAGATGGAAAAACTAAATATTTTTTTTTAAAAAAAACTTAAGAACTGGAAGGAAAAAATTAATGAAGAAATAGTTCTACCTTATCCACAATGGCGGATTTGAGATTCATCAAAAAAATTATTTGTCCAATTAATTTTGCGTGCTACATTGAAACCATATTTTTCAATGATTTCTTATACTCGGCGATCTCGATTGACGATTCGAGATCGTTTGTCCAATTATCTACTATGGCGGATTTGATCATATTCAAGATTTTGAACTCATGGAGAAGATGAAAATTGTTTTTTGAATATTGTGAAGTTGTTACAAATTTGGAATGGATTGATATCAATCAATTTTGCATGATTTATGGGAAATGAAAATCAGTTTTGCGTGATTAATGGAAAGAAAATCAATTTTACATTAATATTCCATATTAAGTGCAACAGACAAGTTTATAATGTATCATAAATAATGTATCAGGACGAATTTTATGTATCCGAATGAATGAAATTTTAAGAAATTTTTGTAAAATAGAAAAAAGTAGGGATATAATGTAATTTAGGGTCTTACACTATGGGATTTAAGTAAATTTTACAAAAAAAAAAAGAAAAAAAAGGAGGTCTAAAGCCCATAAGTTCCATTTTCCATGAAAAAGAGGGGGAAAATGTTGCCCATGGGATTTTAACCCATGACTTGGGGGAATTCTTCGAACCTTTTATCCATCGAGTCGAGCTTGTACTTTTTTTTGGGGGTGGGGGGTGGGGGGGAGAGGAAGGTTATTTTAACATATACGCGTATAAAATCAGAATTTAACATTAAATATATTATAATTTTTTGACCAAGGGGTTTGAGTGAATCCGCTAAAGTCCACCTAGGTCCGCCCCTGATCATTACCTCCTACAACAACATATATTTAGATTCTAAATCAATATAGGTCACAATTTTAGGTAACAAGATTTATTGATAAATTTTAAAAATCATCAATATATATTAAGCAAAAATATAAAAAAATTTCATGCTTCTAGATGCACATTGCTCATCCTAGATTTCTTGCATCAATCTGGTAAATGTGTGTTATATGTTTCATATATTATTATTAATTGATATTTTTATGATTATTTAGATTTAATTATAATAAATTTGTATAAGTTTTAACATAAACAATATGTGCCGAAAAGTATTTTCATAAATGCAGCCAATATATATAGATCTCTAAATATGTCCATCTCTTGCCTCTACAATTTCCACCTTCTTATCCTAAGTCTTTTTTAACATTATAATTAGTGCACTATACTACTTGGCTTGGCTTTCGAAGGAAGGTTTCTGATTTAAATCTGAAATCTTCTACAAGTTTGTTCGATCGAAAGGAGTTAGCTTTGTATAGGTTTCTCTTTCTATGTAATTTGTGGTACGGATGTATTTATATATTATCTTTGAGGAATGTGAATTTATGCTCTTTTTATAAAACTAGATATTTATTGTATATAATTTTTAAACTTAGTATAATATTCTTTGTTAACTCTCATGCTATTTTACCTTGTGCATGTTGTTAGTAAACATTTTTTTGAGTTCCATCAGGTATTCAGTGTAATTCTAGTTAAACTGAAATTTGTGTCACGAAATTTTATATTGAGGTTAAAACGTATTCCTTAACCTAAAAATTAAAACTAACATTTAAATTTAAGTTTATGTCACGAAATACATCAAACAAATTAGGTAGCCAAACAACAAATTCATCACCAAATTCTATTAACTACAATCAATTTAACAAAGACAAAATTTATAGCTAATTTCAGTAAATAAATAAAAGAAAGAGGAAATATTTACTCTTTATTAACCAAAAAGGTAAGTGCATCAATTAAATCATTTAAAAGAAAAGAGAAAACAATAACCACCTAAATATTACTAAAACTAAGTAATTAATGTACTACCATAGATTAAATTAAATAAAATAATTATGTTATTCTAAGCAGTCTAGCTAACCTAGCTAGTGCTACCAATTATTAGAAAGAATCCTAGAATTTCATTTTTCATATTGGGATCCACTCGAAACGACCTTCCAATGGTTCCTCCTTCTCAAAGTCGAAGTTGTAACTGCATGCAAATTCAAAATTTAAAATTTATAAGTGCAATAAAAAAGTGATACTGATAACTTATCATACAAGGTTAAAGGGTTAAAAAGAAATGAATTTTTGCTTATTTGGTGAAAAATATTCACTTCATCTCATTTTATGTGGTATTTTTCACACTTTGAGATTCAAACAAATCTATCTTTTGATTCTATTTACTCTTTACGTAGTTTATAAATATATGAATTTCATTTCAAAAAATTTGAAAATTCCATACGCAAATGTCCGGTCAAAGTTAAACTGTTTAACTCTTGCAAAACGAAAAGTGTCACATAAAATGAGACAAAAAGAGTATCCAAAACAAATACCAACTATTTTCGAAATTTCATACTAAAATTCTCACCTACAATCACTTTTGGGTAAAATAGTTTTTGTAGCCTCAAAATTGAATTGGGGAAAACAGAGAGAAAGAATAATGATGACTTTAATACGAATATAAAAAAACGAGTGAGAGAGAGAATTATGTACTTTTGTCGAAACCTTGTAGATATCCTTTGTTCATGTCTTGTAAAAAACTCTTCAAGTTCTTGTGTAGTCGGAATTAGCGAAGGCTCTTCGTCGTCTGGTTCTTCCATTGGAGGCATTTCGTCCAATTCTACTTCTTCACCGAATTCTTCCAATGGATGTATTTCGTTCAATTCTAATTCGTCAAATTCTTCCAGTGGAGGCATTTCGTCCAATTCTATTTCTTCGTCAAATTCTTCCAGTGGAGATATTTTGTTCGATTCTGGTTCGTCAAATTCTTCGAGTGCAGGCATTTTCTCCGATTCGGATTCTTCTTCAATCAACTTCTTCTCTCTGCAGCAATAAGAAAAAGGAGAGATGCTTATATAGTACTAGTACTAGTAGTAGGCCGTTATAATTTGATTTGATCATTTTTAAAATTTGAATAGACCCCAAAAAATAAGTAACACTACTTACTTCTCTGCAACTTCCACAAAGTTCTGCTGCGAAAATTCAAAATTCAAAATTCAAAATTATCATATATATTTAAATCTCCATAAATACACTACAAAATTCAGTTAAAATAAAATAACACTCTTTTTTTGGCGTACATCTAGATCTAGTGATTTCGAGTTCGAGTTGCTTGAGCAACAAGACATTGAACTCCCGTCCGGTTCATACTTGTCAGAACTCACCACCGGATTATAAATATCAGATATCTTCCTCTTTTTCATCATCATCAACGGTACGTCTATATCAACTACTACTACTTCTGACAGTTCAATAATAGTAATAGTAACATCTCCTATTCTGTTACAATTAAAATTCTTAGCATATGATGAATTGTGAAATTTCTGTATCTTTGGTCAGATTTATTTCAATTGTGAAGTAGTAGAAGAGAGAGTAATGAATTTCGTCGGATTTTGCTTCTTCTTATTATTGGCTGATGAGTAGTGCTCTCATTTTTGTGGTCCTCCACACACACATCCGTTTAATCTAACGGCCACTAAACGGGAATCTTTAATACATCATAGGACTGGAATAAAGTACATGATTTAGGTTTGGATCGAGTTTTTCACATATCAAATTAAATTATTATTGTTAGATTTAAAGTTTATAAATCAAAGCTTTCTGTACAAAATATAATTAACTTTAATTTAAATAAGGTGTTTCTTTTAAAGAAAATAACAAGAAAAATGTCCCAAAAAAAAATGAGATCATAATAAGTTTTTAAAAATTATAATAATTTAAAAATATTAAGTCATGCAAAAATAAATCTAATAAATAGTTGCTACGTGACTAAACATTGAAGAAAAACTAAAATTAAGTTATGCATTTTAATTATCTAAATCAATATAGAATTAAAGAACAAATGTTTATTATTATTGTAATTCTTAATATTGAATTAACTTTTTTTCTATTAGCATTGGTAATGATTTAATTTTAATTTGAGCTTTATTAGAGACTGGAAAAGTGTAAAAGAGAAGCAAAACAATTGTTTCGGTGGTTTTGGTGGAAAAGTTTGTTAACAGAATGTGAAAAAGTTAAAAACTAGAATATATAAGTTTTAATATGTTTAACTTGGTTTGACAGAACACAAAATTCAAGAAAATAGAATATAAAATTAATCTTAGATGGAAAAAAAAATGTATGACGTACCACAACATACTTCTAGTAGAACTTCTTGAATTTTAAAAAAACTTAAAACTTATATCTTCTATCCCATATGGCAGATTTGATACAATATATTTTTTCATAGGTTAGATACAAATTGCTAGCTTAACGTCTTAATTAAAGCTAGAAGTGAAAAAATTAGCCTGCTTTATAATTAATTAATTATTAGATTAATTATTATGGTCCCATTAAAGTTCGTTTTAGTGTTTACATTAACCTAAATTATCTCAACCTTATCAAAATTTTGTCAAAAAGTCGTGTTTATTTTATATGTTACACAGACACAAAATTTCAAAAAGAAAAAAAAATGTACTAAAAGATTAAGAACCAGATAATATCTTAATCTCTATCTATTTTTTATATATATATATATATATATTATTACTCATATATATTTTTTACTCATATATAGAAGACTCTACAAGCACACGGTCAACATGTGTGCTTGTTGGTATTAAAGTTAAACTGAAGGGCATTTCTGTCTAGGTTGAATAATTTGGACTAAACTGAAGGGCATTTCTGTCTAGGTGAAATAATTTGGACTTGGTTGATTTTTAGTTTTTGCTATACGTGTCTTAACCTGGCACAACCTCCCACTTTTAATAAATAGAATATTGAAAAGCTTCATTTTACTTAAATATATTACTTTACTACTTATTAAAAAAGTGTTCGACTTCTGGTTGTCCTACTATGTGCTTCAATACACAATTAAAATAAAGTTTATACATATTTTATTTGAAATTGACGTAAAAATACTATTTCATTCATTTTATAAAGAATGATTTAGTTTGATTTGACACGAAATTTAAGAATATAAAGAAAAAATTTAAATTTTGTGGTCCTAATTAAAGTTAGGCCAAATGTACAAAATTATACTTGATCTTGTGGCCTTAAACATGCCACGTGGAAAACTAAAATTAAAATGTTACCAAAAAATGAAAAATGTATTTCTTTTTCAAACAGGCTAAAAAGAAAAGGACATTCTTTTTTAAATATAGGGAATATAAAGTATCATAAACTACACGTTTCTACTCATGCCAAAAAAAAAAAAAAAAAGTTTCTTCATATAATTAAACTAAGAACTACTCGTATCAATAAATTCATAACATAAGTTGCAATTCTCTTCACGTTAATACAAAAAGTATTATAACTTGTAATTTTTCTCATATAAATATGAATAAAAAAATAAATTTCAAAATTAATATTTCATCTGTCTCATTTTATATGACACTTTTAGTTTTTTGAGAGTCAAACAGTTTAACTTTGATCGGATATTTGCGTATGGAATCTTAAAATTTTTTGAAATGAAATTTATATATTTGTAAACTACTTAAAGAGTACTATAAGACACAATAATTGATAATTCAAAATGTTAAAAGGATCTATGAAAAACTTCTTGTCAAAGATAGACTTGTTGAATTTCGAAATGCGAAAAGTGCCACATAAAATGAGACAGAGAGAGTATATAATAGTTTGAGTCTAAAAAATAAATTCGTACACAAAACTAACCATCGAAGTGACAAACTAGGGGTGTACAAAATCAAACCGAAAATCAAATCAGACCGCAAATCGAGTCAAACCGAAAAAACCCCGACTAGTAATTTGGTTTGACTTGGTTTGGTGTTAGGGAAAAAAACCGACTATATTTGGGTCGGTTTAGTTTCAACTAAAAAAATCAACCGACATTATATATGTAATTTTATAATTTTTATTCTATACGTAAAAATATTTACTTTCATATATTTTTAAATATTTCTTATACTTTTTCATAGTTTTTATCTTTTAGTATATTTATTTTTTGTTTGAAAGTTAGAATTCTTAATGATCAAATAAAGATTATGATCCATACATGTTGGTAATTATAATAAGTTTAAATCAAAATCAAGTTAACATTAATGCAAAAGGAGAAAATCAATTCAACACTAAGAATGAGAATAATATTGAATATTTACACAATTAAAATACATGATCTCATTTACATTCTTTTAATATTTAGTCATGTAAGTGTAACTAATACTTATTGAACTTATTTAGCATGATTTAGTACTTTTAAATTATGATCAATTTTATTATGACTTATTAATTTGCAATATTTGTTTTACGCGATTTCATTATTATTTTTTGTTGGATATTTTAGTGTCATTAATTATTTCATATTTTGTGTTATTTTCTTAAAAAACAACTTAGATAGTTGCATTATGGTAGGACTAAAGTAATATTTGAAGTATAAGTAAATTATATGTTTGTAGAATACTTTATCAGAAAATCCAAAAACCCGAAATTGAAAAACTCGAGTTTTATTGATTTGGTTTGATTTATAAATTCAAAAATCCGACACAAATGATTTAATTTGATACTGAAAAACCCGAACCAATCTGGTTATGTACACCCCTATGACAAACTCATTCCTAGATATAGCCCTCCATCCTTAATTGATTACTGCAAAATATAAACGAGTAACTATAATAAACATGAATTAAAAATCACAAACTTATAGTAGATTAAAACATAAAATATATGATATTTGTATTGAGATTAATCAAATAATACAAGTACCTTGAGCAAGAGATAGGTAATTGGTTTATTCTAATACAATACTGAGAGAATATATAATTTAATCACAAATCTGTATTTATAGTTAAATAATTGAGTTTATTCATAGATTAATGTGGATTAAGGTTTTTTCTTTTAACAATGATTCTTTTAGACAATATCCAATAAGACAGTCCAATTTTAGTTAGTTACAATAACAGAATGTTTCGGATTTTTCAAAGGTATATTTATTTATTTCATGTAGAGTACTAAATTAAGGTTTATTAGTTGTTGGCAATTACTACTATCGTACATTGTCGAACCACTTTTAGTTTATATGTACGAAAATACCTATATAGCAATAAAGTTAATTATTATTTTGTTAGATAGATACTATTCCTCCCCTCCCATTTTCAATTTTTTTATACTCTCCCGTTTAAAAAAGAATGACTTCCTTTCTTTTATAGTCTGTTTAAAAAAGAATGACCTTTTTCTTTTTTTGTAACATTTTAAAATCAGTTTTCCACGTGGCATGTTTAAGGCCACAAGATCAAAAGATAATTTTTTATATTTAACCTAACTTTAATTTAGGACCACAAGATACAAAAGTCTTGTTTATACTCTTAAACTCCATATCAAGTCAAACCTGATCATTCTTTATGAAATGGAGGGAGTAGTAATTAACTTAAATAAAATTGACATTAGCATAAGCAATTTAATATAATTAAGATTGATGCAAGTAAGTCTAATTGACTGGGAGTTCACGTAATATTGAAAAAGAGTTTGATTTGAATCTCATTAAATATGTTAGAAAGTATTGTGTCTTAATGCAAACAAGCAATTGATGCACTTATATATTAGGAAAACAATATGAAAAATACTTTAGTTGAAATTGTTGTTGCGATATCAAACTTATAAAGAACCTTTTATTTCTCACATTATTTAATAATATATTTTAAAGATATATATGTGCTCACGTGGACACATTACTATTTATAATGATGCAATATTTATGATGTCCACGTGAGCACATATATATCATTTAAATACACTATTAAATAGTGCGGGGTGATAAAAGGTATTTTCTAAAGTTCGATATTATTGCAACAATTTCAATCAAAATTCGAATATATTTTAAACTTTTTTCCATATATATTATGTTGTTACTATTTCATGAGATAGTATTTTCTTTCTTTTAATTAATGTGTAGGCAAACTAATATTTTCATTTTTAGGTGAAGATATTCAATATGGACATAAATTTGTTATATTTAATCATTATTATTAAGGAATTGTTGGTTATTCAAATGCAGGAGAATTATTTGATCTGCTACGTAGCATTTGATCGTACACAAGTTATCTATTTGCATATGTGAGGGTTGATCATATTATCATATTCTACGACACAGTCGATTATATTAATGTTGATATTTATTCAAGTCGTGTGAAAATTAAAGCAACTTCAAAAGCAAGTGACTATACACACGAGAATTGCATAATTTTTCTCATGAAAGAAGATTCCACTAATATTGACGACATTGTTATTATTTACATAAACCAATTGAAAGAAGAAAATATCGAAGAAGATAAAATAAAGTGTATGTCACGATCCGGACCTATAACCTGAACGTGTACGACATTCTAGAACTATTGTCGATTTTCGAACGAACTCCCATCCTGATTGACTACAAGCGGAAAACTAACTCAAACACACACACATCAAGCTGATAGAAATGTTTAAGAACTACTTAATGAATCTTAAATATCTCAGAATATATTGAGTACAATATATAAATTTTAAATAAAACCTCTGAAATTGAAAGAATCTCTAAAATTGTCTTTCTATGAAGCTTTTACTGTATAAAGATAAGTGTCGGGACAGGTGAATCTCAAATATCTCTGAATATATTGAGTATAAAATATAAGTTTTAAATAAAACCACGAAACTAAAAGGCTCAACAAAGTTGTCTATCTATGAAGGCTCTACTGTATAAAGACAAGTGTCGGGACAAGACCCACGACACCTCAATAATAAATATACTTCTAAAAACTCATAAAAGATGGAGTCCTACGGAAGCAAAAGGTGACAAGCAGATAAAGTGATCTCAACGGAACTCCTATTGAGAATCCTAAGTGTTTAAATTTGCATCATAAAAGACATAGGTTGAATGACATCAATACATTGAATGTACGAGTATGTAAAATAGCTGAATAACAAATAACTGAACTGAAAGGACTACAATAGATATAAACATATATCCAACTGAATGTAAGGAATAAATGAGTGAAATTATTCAAACATTAGAAATACGTGCTCATCTTTAAACTCAACAAATGAAACTTGATTACTCGAGTTTAGGGCTGGCAAGGGGATGGGGACTAGGAGACGACGCTTGGAGGATTTGGCCGGTCGCGGGATTGGGGGAACCGGGATTGGGGGGACAAAAGTATGTCTCATCTTGTCCCACTATATATATGAGATGGGACGGGGTTTGGGGGGACGGGATGGGATGGGGGATTTTTTATTTTTTATTTACTTATTTATTTGTATTGAAACTATAAGTTTTTAGCTAATAAATAATGCTTAAATTTTCAAATTTCAAATTTAACTTTCAAATTTCAAATTTGAAATTTCAAGGTTCAAGTTTCAAGTTTCAAGTTTCAAGTTTCAAGTTTTAAATTTTAAATTTGAAAAGTTCAAATTTGTATTTTAAATATTTTAAAGTAATTTAAATTTTAAATTTTAAATGTCAAGTTTCGATTTTTAAATTAAGTATTTTAAAGTTAGTTTAGTGTATATGTAAATATGTATGTATATATTAAAATTAAAATGCAAGTCAATAATTGTATAAAATGACTTGAATAAAGCCTTCAAATTTATTCAATAAAATCTAATTGCAACTTAAAACTTAGAAGTTACAATTTACAAATATTAGTGGAGTAACTAATCTACGCAGCCACCTTCTAGGAAGGGTTTTGTTTCAATAAGTTCCCATATGTAAAATTAATATTTTTTACAAATATTAGATGAGTAACTAATTTACGCAGCCACCTTCTAGGAAGGTTCTGTTTCAATTAGTTCTCGTATGTAATCTAATATATGTTTTCTCCTCTAAAATTTAATTTTAGTTGTCTCATCATATCGATGGTGACATCCTCCGGTATTAGCAAACTTGCTAGAAACTTTTGTGACTCTAATTCGTCATCACTACATTCAATTACCGTTTTAAACCAATCTGCTTGTTTGGAATTTAACTTTGGCAAATTATTATTCCTCCTATCGGCATTGACCCAGTCTCTAAATAAAAATGATGTTTCCAAACTTTCTTTCGCCAATGAATGTCTGTGATCGCCAAGTTGAAACCTTGCCGCACTAAAAGCAGTCTCCGATGCAACTGATGAAGCTTGAATAGCTAGAACATCACGAACCATTTTGCTCAAAATTGGAAATGCAACGCTCCGCCTCCTCCAACCATCCTAATAAATCTTCATTGCCATTTTTATATTCCAATGCTTCTAAAGATTGATTAAGATATTCTTCAAAATTATCACGGTTAGTAGAATTAAGACCAAGAAAACCTCGTATATAAGTTGAAATTCGAGCTTCACTCTCAGGATTAGAAGTTTGACCAACTTCTCCTTGAGTATTTATTTTTCATACAAAATTTTTGCTTCTACTTTTATGCTAGACTTACACCTTTCACAAGTTGAAATCCTTCCGGTAAAATTTCTAAAGTATCATAAAAAGTGTCAAAAAGTGCCTGCACACCTCGTAATTTATAATCAGGATGAAGTAAAGTAGCAGTTAAGCAAATCTGAGGAATAGGAAAAAAATATTTTTAAAATTTTTCAATCATACCTTCAAATTGCAACTCTAAATTTATCTATTTTTTTTATATTTAGAAAATTGAATTGAAAGAGCACAAATATTTATTAATACTAATGAAATAGTAGAATAATAAATTCCCGAAAATATGGTTGTAGCATCATCAAAAAAGTCTTAAAAATTCTAATAGTTCTTTAGTTTCTTCTCAATCTTCATCACAAATTCTATCTAATGGGTCAGCATTATGAGCATTAAACACCATTTGTATGGGTCTTTTATATTGGTAAGCAACTGAAAGCATTTCGTAAAAAGAATTCCACCTTGTTTTAATATGTCTTGAAATTTTTCTTGGTGACAATTCACATAGTAAACAACGCTCATTAAATTCCCTAATTATAGCAGCTTTATTAGCATGAAAATTTTAGGCAACAACATATTCAATTTTCATGCAACCACAATCAAAAAATGCAATACCATCTTGTACAATTAAATTAATACATGTGCAACACATCTAACATGAAAAGTTTTACTATAATTGGATGTAATCTAACTTTTAACATACTAGCAGCCTTTGTATTATTAGATGCATTATCTAATGCGACAAACATTACTTTATCTATAAGCATATAATAATCTAAAACACTCAAAATATTTGAAGCTAAATATGCACTAGTTTTTTTCCCTACACATTCTTTATAACTTAAATTTTTTTTTTGCAAATTTCAATTGTGATCAATCCAATGTGTTGTAAAAGTTAAATAATAATGTCCATTAACACTACGATCCATGTCTAAAGTTATAGACACTCTACTATCTAATATGTTAAACATACAACGAAGATATTGACAATGTTTACCTTGATATACAAAAACATCAGATTTAACAGTATTTCTTGCAAACCTCTAAAAGCAGGATTATAAGTTTGTTGAATATATTCAATAAAATCGGGATTTGAAGGAAAACTATAAGGCAAACCACAAACAGAAATCATTTTAGCTAAATTTTCGCAATCTCTTTCCTTATTATACTTACGTTTTATTAGTGGACCATGGGGATTAGAAAGATCTAATGTTCCTTGAACTTTGTTAGAAGCCCCTACCGATTCAATAACACTAATATCAAAAGCATTAACTGGAATTCCTTTTTTTTTTCTTTCTATTGGCTAATGCTTTAGCTTCTTTATATTGAATCGACACACAAGATAACAAATGTCTATTTAATCCCCCCGTCCCACCTTGACCCCCACCTTGTCTATGTTTAAAAGGTTGTTTACACTTATTACAAATATCAACACTGTTTTCCTTATCGAAAATCATAAATTGCCACACAATAAAAGTTTTAGGGCATTGATACTTCACCTTCTCCCTTGTGGGAGGTATAAGGGGTGAACGTTCACAATTTTGCTCCGTTAAATTTGTAGTTTCATTTGGAACTTGTGTCATTGAACTAGTAGGTGTATCTTCTAATTCCTCTTCTCCCGAATCAAATTCTACTTCTTCACCTGAATTTTCATCAAGATTACGATTAATATTACCAAAACGTCGTTCTAAACTTTTATGATCGAACTGAACATTTGAATTAATATCATAAGAAGTATCATCAACATAAGTAGAATCATTTGTATTAAATCTAACTCTAAACATTGATTTAGATGAAGTACCACCACATTTACTCTTATATTTTTCCTTACTACTTTTTTTACCAAAATTAAATATTTTAAATATGGCACCCTGTTCTTTCTCTTTTCCTTTATCAAATTTTTTTTTGCTAGAACTCATATTTAATTATATATAAAGTATAATATAAAAATAATAATAACACAAAAATTAAAGATGAAAAATAAAATATAAATATTATGAAACGAATGTACCAAACGTATGTGTCTGCGTTAATAGCAGACGTTAAATTGATTCTTGAAGCTTGTAGTTTGTTGTAAGTTGTAACTTGTAATTTGAAACTTCAATAATTGATAGCAAATATATATGAAAATTTAGAATTAAAAATTGTAATATATGTATTATAATAATATAAGACTTAAATGGAATAGAAATTAAAACTTAAAGAATTAAGATTGAGACTTGAGAGGATATAGAAAATAGATGAGAGATTTGAGAATAGATGATTTTGTAAGAAATAGTAAGGGATAGAGGGGTATTTATAATATTAAAAATAGGTTAAAGTATATTTATGATAACTTTAGGGTTCAAATTAAAGTTTTAAAAGTGGGGGGTGATAAGGGGTGGGTGGGGGTGTTGGCGAAGTGAAAAAGTTAAAAAAATCCGTTGGGGAGTGGGTGGGGGCACTAGCCGTTTCCCCAACGATTGGCAACCACTACAATTCGATTTTTTTTAAAAAAAAATAAAAAATTGAAGGGGATCCAGTGAACCGGGACCAAACGGTGAACCGGCCCTTGACCGGTCCCTAAATCCCCAAACCCCCAACACGCGAATTTCAACATGATCAGGTCTAACGAGATGGTTCTCGAGCCGGTCACGGGCCAACCCGGTCCCACTGCCACCCCTACTCTAGTTCTACAATCAATTGAGACATAACAAGTATGAAGTCAGTCCATACCTAGAATAACATCAAAGTCCACCATGTCTAGTAAGTCAGTCATGGTTTTCTTATGATGGACAAAGATGGTATAATCACAATAGACTCTTTTTGCTAGAATAGGCTCACTAACAAATGTGGAAACACTTTAGTTCTCAAGGAGTTGTTCAGGAAAAATGTTGAACTTCATGGCCACCTAAGGAGTCACAAAAGAGAACATGTATCAAGTAAGACATAAATGTCAAAAGTAAAGACTTAAACCAAACGAATGACAACATCTGGTGAGTTATCCTGATCCTTTACACTAGTTATAACATACAAATGGTTGGCTCCTCCGCTTGTTCCTGAAGTAGCTCCTCGCGGAACAGCTCTGGCTACCGGAGCCAGTGAAGAAGAATATGGGCTCTTTTGCCACCATTATCCTGGCTATTATTTGTTGACACCCAATTTTGACCCTCCCCGGTAGGAATTAATTAATGAGCTTCTTAAATTCTCAAAAAATTTAAAATAATTAGTTTTGTAAAATAAAAAAATAAAAAAAAAAAAATAATAATAAGTTTGCATTATTTTGAATAATTTTTGCCGTTTCTTAAAGTTTTAGATAATATATATTTTACATAATTATGTATATAATTAATATATTTTATGATTATTCAAAATAAAAAAATAAAAATCTCAAAAACATTTTAAATTTAGTGAGTAGTCTTTTAAATTAGTTATATTTTTCACTAAGTTTACGATTAAATAATTATTTTATTTTTGTTAAGATTAAGAAGCTTGTTAATTAATTAATATTAATTTGTCTTATTTAAGGTTTAGCCAAATTACTAATGTAACACAATTTGGCTATTTCTTAAATTTAATTCATTTTAAATTTCCAACTTAACTCAACTTTGAGAAACATTGGGCCAAAATATAATTCAGTTGTCAGCAGCCCATTTCATATCTCCAGCCGACCAAACTTAAATTACCCCCTCCAGCCCATTCAATTTTTTTAAATAGGCCCAATTCAATTTCTTCAGCCAAGAAATCTTTTTTTTTTTTAAACTTTCAGCCAAGCCCAATGCAATTCCATCCCATTCCTCCAAATTACTGCAGCCCAATATATTTCCCCATCCGGATTTTGGGGGATTTAATTTGAATTTTGGGGATTTAATTTGAATTTTGGGGAATTTAGTTTGAATTTTGGGATTTAGTTTGAATTTTAGGGAATTTAGTTTGAATTTTGGGGGATGTAGTTTGAATTTTGGGATTTAATTTGAATTTTGGGGATTTAGTTTGAATTTTGGGATTTAGTTTGAATTTTGGGGGATTTAGTTTGAATTTTGGGATTTAGTTTGAATTAGGGAATTTAGTTTGAATTTTGGGATTTAGTTTGAATTTTGGGGGATTTAATTTGAATTTTGGGGGATTTAGTTTGAATTTGGGGAATGGAGGGATTCTCATTTTTGCCCCCACGTTCCTATCCGGGTTTTTTTTTCTCCAAAAGAGTAACCTTAATCTTCCCCTATATATATATACATCCTATTTTTCACTAAAAAAAAAAAAAGGAGAGGAGAAGGGTTGGAAAAAATAGAAGAGAGGTGGGGGAGGAAAAAGGGAAAATAGAGGGAGATAGTTACCGTATGTTGAGCTTTCGGATAGTAAGCTTGAATCTGAATGCAATAAAGTTTGCTTTGATTCATTTTGGTCATATTGTTTACATTTACGTGATTAACATTTGAATATGTTGGCTTTGTTGTTCTGTCCCCTTTAATGTTTCTTTACGTTCCTAGTTGCCTTTTAGTCTAGTTGTCAAGTTGTTTATTCGTTTTACTTCATTTTTCTGATCGAAATGAATCTGTAATATCGTGTAATTTTTTGATGTCATATGCTTCATTCCTTCACCTCAAGTTGAATGAATGAGCTAAGATGTCAACATTATGATTTAGCATTATCTCTTCTTTTTTATGTTTGTTTGATATTATCCAATCATTGATAGTCATTGATGCTTATCGGTGTGCATCATGCAAGAATTATTGGAATATGTAGATAGTTACTCCTACTTTGAAGGCCTTGACTACTGCTTGACTTTGATATAACAGCCACTTATATTTATATTGTTATGTTGTCTTAGCTTAATTAATTTGTTAGGCCTTAGCTTGAGCAGTGAATTCATTTTGACGCATTTACCATTTTACAAACGATTAATATTCAGTGTCATTTAGATGCATCTGTTGAGATATTATTTTCAAGTACTAATCCTTATCATTTTTTTTTTTGCATGTGACATCAACTCGAGTTCACCTTGGACTCTTATCTTATTCCTTCATATCCCGGATAGGCCGTAAAGGCCCACATCTGCTTGTTCTCTTTTGAATCGTCCCTATTGCCAATAGAGAAGTAGATAAACAGGTTTAAAATAGTTCTGGTGGCTGGAAGTTGGACTTTCGATGCTTGGAAAATCAAAAATAAAATAAAATAAACAGTTGTATACATACAGTATGCATTCTGTATACATGATATACAGACCCAATAATTTATATGCAGGTTGGAATGCAGCAAATACGAGCCTGAAAATTGAAATACAGGTTGAAAAAAATGAAGAGGGTTGTATACATTTGGTATACAGTCCGATATACATGAAAACTGATTAAAATGTGACATATATACTTTGATATACATTTATTGTATACTCAGTTGTTTGAGAGTGCAAATGGGCCAGAGCTCATCCATTTGCAGCTCTTTAGCTAGCTTAGGACAGGTTTTTGGTCAAAAGCCCATTAGATTTAAAATTTGGGCAAAGGGCCCAAATTTAAACTTTCTCCCCTATCCTATTTATTTATTTCTTTATTTGTTTTTTTTTTATTATGTTCACTAGAATTATAACATTTTGGTTCCAATTTAATTAGTTCTCAAACGAAAGCCATTTCCCTTAATTTTTACATATTTAAAATATACATATACATATATATTTTGCTTAGTATTTATTTTATTTATTAGTTTTGTCGAATGTTTAAATTATCCCCTTTAGAATAACCCTTTAGTTTATTGCCCTCCTTAAGATAATTAATTTTAGAAAGTATAATAATAAATAAATAAGTAAATTTGAATTTATTAAACTTGGTTAAAATTTTAAAAAAATATATTTTAAATAGTCATTTTTAGTCAAATCGCCGGTCAACCGCGAGTTAGCGGACATTCCGAGGGCCTAACACCTTCTCGGAATGTACATTGAACTTCGAACCCTTTTCAACTGATTTTTATCTGTTTTAAATCTTTTGAAAATAATTGTAAGTTTTTCTTGTTTTTTTTACTAAAAATCAAGTGGCGACTCTGTCAATTTGGAAAGTCGATTTTTCTTAAATCATAAGATTAATTGATTTTTCGAAACTTAGTCATCTTTTCTTTTTTTACTTTACGTATGTATATTTTTTTTGATAAAACAGAAATGGCGACTCTGCTGGGGATTAATTAAGTTCTAACCAAAATGATTTGACTATTTGAACTAATTGTGTTATTAAATTGCTTACATGTGATTAATTTGTTTACATTATAAACTGGCATTGCACATCATGACATATTTCTGATATATATTGTATAGTGTATTAAAGGACGGTTTGCGGAACCGCAGCCGGACTTTTTTATACTCACCCTTTTTCGGAATTAGCGACAATTTATTGGTTCGTCATGCGTCCAATGGTTGTCGCGAGTTCCAGCCCAAATTGTCCGTTTGGGTTCCCGGTCTTTTGAAAAGCCACTCTTAGTAAACTAGCGTAGAGCCGAGCCAAAATCCCAAATTTAAGAGCATTTGAACTAAGATGACCCAACGCCCAAGGCGTGTTGGGCCCATTAGAAGCCCACCTTGTGTCTATTTGGCCCAAATTGCCAAAAACAGACAATCATGCTTATGTGTTAATTGAAGGATGTATATGCATTTTAAAAACAATTTATTGTCTACGGGGCGGGGGGTTGACTAATCTCTGTTCGCTATGTTTTGTAGGATGAATTCGACACACAAACCTTTGAAAACAAGAATGGTTACTATTCCTGACCCTTTCCTCAAAGTATGGTGGAGGTTCATGAACAACGATGATAAAATGATTGTTCAGAAACACATAGGTTATCTCCCGTCGCTGTTAGAGATGAATGCATGGCCTGGCTTAATTGGAACGATGGTGAAATTCTGGGATAGCGAGAACATGGTTTTTCGGTTCGGGGAAGTAGAGTTGACGCCAACTATAGAAGAAATCCTTATCAGCTATGAAAGTGTCGCCATGTGCAACAAAAGGAAACGACACCCAGATACAGATCTCCTAAATCCCATAATATGGGATTTCGCCAAAATTAAAGAGAAATTGTCATTGGTTAAAGCCGAGTGGATGGACAAGCTCCCGGACCCAAATATACCATTCAGAAAATTATATTATCGATTTGGGCGTGCAAGGGCTTATGAGAAACATAAAGACGAGTTCGTCTCAAAAGAAAAATGGAAAGAAACGCGTCCCCTCGCATTTGCGATATGTTTGCTCGGAACTATGGTTTTCCCTCAAGGGACAAAATACACTATTTATCCTAGTGTATTTATGGTCACTCATGCCATTTTCTATGGAGTGGATTACAAAACATCAACAAAGTACTACACTTTGGCGCCTATGATTCTGGCCGACATCTACAGGGCTTTAGACAAATGTCAGAACGGAGAACGTTTCTTTCAAGGGTGTGATCTGATACTACAGTGGTGGATTATGCAACATTTAATCAAGACTCATAACCCAAAAGAACCAGATCCCCTAAGACGGTCCAACGAGCTACATGGTCATGATTGGTGGTTGTATCACAATCGTTGCAATAAGACTGGAGGAGAGAGTTTTTGGTATCCGAGGCTTCGAGGGCTAAGAGAAGAAGACGTACAATGGTCAATAGATAGTTTGGTGGTAACTAAGAATATGGTGGTTCGAACTGAAAAGGTCCCTTATTTGGTATTTGCTGGGTTAAGAGGAACTAGACCATATGCTCCCGGTCGAGTTTTGAGACAACTAGGAGGGAAACAAGAGTTGCCCCAGATCGCAGATATGAGGAAATTCGTAACTGACCACGAGAATGGGTGAGTTGCATTTGCTGAAGATATGCTTAGGATGTGGAGATCTCGAAGAGTGTTGGGTGAGCCTGTACGAGATAGGTTTCATCCAGAATATTCGGGGGAGTATAAAGAATGGTTAAAAAAGAGTCTCGCTGGAACTATTGAGCCTGGTCTAAACGTTCCTCACATTATTGCCGATGTTGGAGCCAAACATCAAGTCCGACTTCACCGCCTTCAAGAGAAGTTTGATAGGAGTGAATTAGAGCATCAGCGTCGTCAATCAGAAGACGCCAAAGTCATAGCTCGATTGAAACAAGAACTACGAAGAGCCAGACAGTGCATGACAGAGTTAGATGATAGCTTGGAACAACAGATTCAGTCGATAGAGGGGTTCAGACATCAAGAAGGAGCTCGACTGGCGAGAGATCATCTCTGGGCGAACAGATATGCCATGTGGGAAGAGGTCAACATCGCCAAGAGGGCTAGACTTGGCGAAGGATCAGATGAGGCTTGAATTTTACCATCCCCTGTGTGGGACTGTTTTTGTACTTTGTTTTGTAATTTATTTTCAGGACTATTCCTCTATTTTATGTTTATCAGACACTTTGGATGTTATTAATGAAGTATTTTAGGGATAATAAATTGGGTTTTAAAAAGCATATACATCTTTCAAATCGGTAGGCCTACCCTTGGCATAAAAGGGTCACAAGCATGTTAAGACGCGATATTTGTCTGTATATTTGTCTGTTTATTTGCTATCTGTGTGATATTATGCATTTTGTACTCTAAATTTGCACTGACAAATCTGCCTTTGAGTTGTTTCACTTCTCAGGTACTTTTTAACTGATCTGTGTCGATCAAAGCTGGCAGATCATCCTTACTTCACCAGATCGACAGGTCCTACTGATTCCTTCCCTAGACAAAATTCAGACAAAGGAAAGATAGTTATGGGAGACAACAACGACGAAGTGAGTCTTACTGACGTTGTGGTGGCTCAGCCCACCGTAGCAGAACAGAACGAACTGATCATGCAGCTGATGCAACAGGTTGCCGAAATGAGAGTTGAAATGCAACAGAGACAGGATACGCCTCCACCTGGATTTGGTCCTAATATTGCTGATAGAAGACCTCCGATCTACTTCCCTTCATCAGACACGGATCCAACTCAGAACCAGCCTTCTACACCTGTGCATAATCCATCTGCGATAGATCTAACAACCCAAACCCCCAATACGTTTTTGTATCTTACCAAACTCCATCGCCTCTTCCAAATAACCACCCTCAAATGCCACCCCATCCTCAGAATACTCAAACCGCTCCACCGCCACATAATCAAAACCAAAATCAAACTGCCTTCAGTCCCCAAACACCTCATTCCCATTTAAATCAGAACACCAGTCCTCAGGCCTACCCACAGAATTACCAGACCGTCCAAAATGTTCCAAGTCCCTCTATAGCTCCACCCCTCCCAAAAAGAGCCACCTTCCAAGTTCCCATTTCTGCCGAGCACGAGGTGCACGGTTCTGAGTTGGATTACTATGAAGAGCAGGAAAGAGAATGGAAGGCAAAGGAAGATGCGAAGATTGATATAAAAGAGGAAATCAAAAGGGCTATGAAAGAACTACAGTGCATCCCAGACGTCGCTGGACTCAGTTACAAAGAGTTGTGCATCCATCCAGACTTGAACCTTCTCGAAGGATTCAAAATTCCGAAGTTTGACACCTTCGGAGGAGTAGGCAACCCCATGGCTCATCTGAGAGCATATTGTGACCAACTCGTGGGAGTTGGCAGGGATGAGGCCTTGTTGATACGGCTTTACAGCCGAAGTCTATGTGGGGAGGCCCTCGAGTGGTTTACTTCACACGAAATCAAGCAGTGGCCCAGTTGGAATGCGCTGGCCAAAGACTTCATTGACCGATTTGCATACAATGTCGAGATAGTTCCCGATCGATATTCTCTAGAGAAGATGAAGCAGAAACCGACTGAAAGCTATAGGGAGTTTGCCTATAGATGAAGGAAGAAAGCGGCGAGAGTAAGGCCGCCCATGACGGAGAAAGAGATTATGGAAGTGTTTGTGCGGGTGAAGGAGCCAGAATACTACGACAGAATTATGTTGCTAGTCGGAGCTAAATTCGCCGAAATAGTCAAAGTTGGCGAGACTATCGAAGACGGTCTGAAGTCGGGAAAGATAGCCCGGGTATCCGCGTCACCTGGATCTTCAGGATTGATAAGGAAGAAAAGAGAGAAAGTTGCCACTGTCTCGTATGGGGGAAGGAGAGCCCCCAGAAACTCGTCAAATTCCCAAGATCGTTCCAGGCCTTCCCCAAAGTCTCACCAAGCTTACTACCCGCAATCCAATAATACTACCCCCACCTATCCAGATGCTCAAATTTCATCGTACCAGAGTCCACCCCCAAATCTCCAAATATTTTCTCCCATATACCCAAATTACCCTCAACCTTACCAGATTCCATCCCCTCATCAGAATATTGCTCCCAACTGTGCCAATATACAGTCGAGCTACCGAGAACCTTCGCCCATTTATCAAGTCCAAGCTCCATTATATCAAAAAACCCTCCCGAATTACCAAGCTCCATCGCCAAATTATCAAACAAACCCTTATCCTAGAAGCCAAGCTCCTCGTCCGAGTACCCGAAATTATCAGCAGGTGCCTCCCCCTCAGCAAAACAGTTACGACCCTTCTCGACCCAGATTTGAAAAAAGGCCTTCAAGGAACTTTACTGCACTTGCTGAAAGCCAGACCAAACTATTTGAGAGACTAGCCGAGGCTGGATACATCCACCCTGTGGGACCCAAGCCCGTGGATGTCAATTCAAAGTTCTACAAGCCAGATCAAAGATGTGCTTATTATTCCAACAGTGTTGGACATGACACGGAAGATTGTATCAACCTTAAGCACAAAATCCAGGATCTGATCGATCAAGAGGTAGTTTCTCTCCAACCGGCGCCGCCAAATGTCAATATAAACCCGTTGCCGAATCATGGAGGTGGCAATGTCAATATGATTGAAATGGATGAAGACGAGTGTGGAACAAAGATGATTACTCCCATTGTGCATGAGGACTTGGAAAGGGCTGTCGCTTCTTTAAGCGTCAAGGAAAAGAGAGAGTTTGTTATTCTGACACCTACAAAGGTTGTTGCCATGGTGCCTTCGGAAACTCTCGTCAAGCCTAAATTTATCATTGAAACTGCTGTGGCCCAAGGCATGACCAGGTCCGGAAGGTGCTACACTCCTGATGAGCTTGCTCTCGGAGGACAGAAGAAGGATCATGCTAAGAGGCCGATAAGCGAAGGAGAAGCAGAAGAGTTCTGGAGAAGAATGCAACCAAAGGACTATTCCATCGTCAAACATTTAGAGAAGACTCCGGCTCAGATCTCCGTATGGGCCCTACTGATGAGTTCTCATTCTCACAGGCAGGCCTTAATGAAAGATCTCAATGATACATATGTACCCTCAGGTACAAGTAGTGATAACGTGGCTGCCATGATTCATCAGGTTATTCGAGGGCACTGGATCAGCTTTTGTGACGATGAGCTGCCAGCTGAAGGAAGATCACACAATAAAGCGCTGCACATTACTGTGATATGCCATGAAAAGGTTGTCAATCGTGTTTTAGTAGATGACGGATCTGGTTTGAATATCTGCCCATTGTTGACGTTGAGGCAACTAAGGTTTGACCTTGGGAAACTGGAGCAAAACCAGGTCAACGTGAAAGCTTTTGATGGGGTTCAAAGAGAGACGTTGGGAGCAGTGAATTTGACCCTTCAAATAGGCCCCGCAGAGTTCACCGTGCAATTCCAAGTATTGGATATAGATACCAGTTACAACCTTCTTTTGGGAAGGCCGTTCATCCATATGGCGGGAGCCGTTCCCTCTACTCTCCATCAAATGATGAAGCTTGTGTGGAAGAATGAAGAGTTGGTTATTCACGGCGAGGGAAGTCACTCGAGCAGGCAGGTGCCGATCATTGATGAAATACCGCGAGGTACAGACTTTTACACGGTGGAGCTGGTGAATGCCACTGGTGAAGACTTGGCCTCACAGACCCCCATGCCAGCCGTATACAAAATGATAGCCACTGTGATACTGCAGAATGGTTTCGAGCCAGGTTTCGGATTGGGAAGAGATTCCTAAGGAATTATTGAGCCTGTTCCGGTCCTCGTTAAGGGATCCAGATATGGTTTGGGGTACACCCCCACAGATGACGACGTGAAGATGAAGAAGAAAAAAGATCAAGAGTTGGATAAGCCGATCCCGCATCTGTATCAATCCTTTCCGATCCAAGAGTCTGCCGAGCCTGAAGACTTTAGGGAAGGAATCTGTGACCTCTTCGAGGAGATCGATGCTGTTGTCGAGGAGGAGGCCGAGCTAGCTGGTATTCGTGATGCTGAACCAGGGGAGGTACTGCAGAACTGGACTTCCACGCCGATCCTGATGTCCCGAACTCTTCTGTAGAAAGGAGTTATTTCATGCACACTAAAATCGGTGGTTGTCCGGAGGAGGCCCGAGACCCACCATTTCTGTATTTTTCTTAACTGTTCAATTTTTGAATTTCCGTTGTGATGTTCAAAAAGGCAACATGACCCCCATGCCATGGCCAAAGTTTGCATTATTTTAAATGAAAGCCTCTTTATTTATTTAGTTATTTGTTATACTTTACTTTCCTAATTTTATCTGTTTATGATTTCAGTAACATAAGTTACAGACCTGCCAATGTCATGTCATTTCATGAGCTAAATAAACAAAATGAGACAAATGACGACAAGGTTGACGATTGTGAAGAAGAATGTGGGGAACCAGATTACGTCGCCGAGGAATTTCGACAGTTCGAGAATCAGCATAAACCAAATCTAGAGGAAACGGAAACAGTGAATTTGGGAGATTCGGAATGTGTTAAAGAGGTTAAGATCAGTACCCACCTAAATGAGGATCAGAAGGAGAGCCTGGTTCATTTGCTTGCCGAATATAGTGATGTGTTTGTTTGGGAAGTCGGTGATATGCAAGGGTTGAGTACTGATATCGTATCTCATAAGCTACCGATCAACCCAGGGTTCGAGCCGGTGAAGCAAAAAACTCGAAAATTCAAGCCTGAACTGAGTTTGAAGATCAAGGAAGAAATCACCAAGCAAATAGAGTCCCGATTGGTGGAAGTAACACAATATCCAACCTGGTTGGCCAACGTCGTTCCAGTCGCCAAGAAGGACGGGAAAATCAGGATTTGTGTTGACTATAAAGATCTCAACAAAGCTAGTCCGAAGGATAATTTTCCATTGCCAAATATTCATATTTTGATTGACAACTGTGCCAAACATGAGATGCAGTCATTTGTGGACTGTTACGCAGGTTATCACCAAATTTTGATGGATGAAGAAGACGCGGAAAAAACAGCTTTCATTACACCTTGGGGTGTATATCACTACAGGGTGATGCCGTTCGGCCTCAAAAACGCCGGTGCCACCTACATGAGAGCCATGACGACTATTTTCCATGACATGATTCATAAAGAGATTGAAGTGTACGTGGACGACGTCATAATCAAATCCCGTGAGAGTTCGAATCACTTGACGCACCTACGGAAGTTCTTTGATCGTTTGCGTCGGTACAACTTGAAGTTAAATCCTGCCAAATGCGCTTTCGGAGTTCCAGCCGGGAAGTTGTTGGGATTTATAGTCAGCAGAAGAGGTATCGAGCTCGATCCTTCTAAGATTAAAGCAATTCAAGAGTTACCTCCGCCGAAAACGAGAAAAGAGGTGATGAGTTTCTTAGGGAGGTTAAACTATATCAGTCGGTTTATAGCACAATCAACAGTGGTGTGTGAGCCTATTTTCAAGCTGCTGAAGAAAGACGCCCTGACTAATTGGACCGAGGAGTGTCAAACTGCTTTCGATGCTATCAAGAATTACTTGTCCAACCCACCGGTATTGGTTCCTCCGCGAGAAGGGAGTCCTTTGTTGCTATACTTGTCTGTTTCAGATAGCGCATTCGGATGCGTACTTGGTCAACATAACGAGACAGGAAAGAAGGAAAGGGCTATCTACTATATAAGCAAGAAGTTTACTCCGTACGGGTCTCGCTATACTTTGTTGGAGAGAACGTGCTGTGCTTTGACGTGGCTTGCCCAGAAATTGAGACACTATTTGTCTTCGTATACTATATATCTCATTTCCAGAATGGATCCATTGAAGTATATTTTCCAGAAAGCGATGCCGACCGGAAAGTTGGCCAAATGGCAAATGCTGTTGAGTGAGTTTGATATCGTTTATGTGACTCAGAAGGCAATAAAGGCACAGGCTTTGGCTGATCATCTTGCAGAAAATCCCGTTGATGAGGAGTATGAACCACTCAAGACTTATTTTCACGATGAAGAAGTGTCATTTGTGGGCAAAAATATTTCTGAGGCATACCCAGGTTGGAGATTATTCTTTGACGGAGCGGCAAATTATCAAGGTAAAGGTATCGGAGCAGTCTTAGTGTCAGAATCTGGTCAACACTATCCCATGGAAGCTAAGCTCCGGTTTAATTGCACAAACAACATGGCCGAATACGAAGCTTGTGTTCTTGGTTTGAAAATGGCCATCGACATGAGTGTTTACGAGTTATTGGTCATCGGAGACTCAGATCTCTTGATTCATCAAGTTCAAGGAGAATGGGCTGTGAAAAACCCAAAAGATTGTACCTTACGTACAACATGTGCAGAAGTTGTGCAAAAGATTTCGTAAGATCGAGTTCAGACATACTCCCAGAATACAGAATGAATTAGCTGATGCTCTGGCCACCATCGCTTCAATGATTAAACATCCGGATACAGATTACATTGACTCCCTGAATATAGAGTTGAAAGAACATCCAGTTCATTGTTCCCATGTTGAAACAGAACCAGACGGTTTGCCTTGGTATTTTGACATAAAGAGGTACTTGGAGTCTGGGACTTATCCCGAAAATGCTACATCTAATCAGAAGAAGTCGATACGCCGTATGGCACTCAATTTCTTTCTAAGTGGGGAAGTCCTTTATAGGAGGACTCCAGATTTGGGTCTTCTAAGATGTGTCGATGCCGCCGAAGCTGCAAGGCTTGTTGAACAAATACATGCTGGAGAGTGTGGTACACATATGAATGGGCTCACTTTGGCAAGAAAGATTCTACGAGCCGGGTATTTCTGGATGACTATGGAGAATGACTGTTGCAAATTCGTGCAAAAATGCCACAAATGTCAAGTGCACGGCGATTTGATCAGAGTACCACCTCACGAGCTTAATGCTATAAGCTCACCTTGGCCATTTGTAGCTTGGGGAATGGATGTCATCGGTCCTATAGAGCCAGCCGCTTCTAATGGACACAGATTCATCTTGGTTGCCATTGATTATTTCACCAAGTGGGTGGAAGCATCTTCTTACAAGTCGGTAACCAAGAAAGTGGTGGCTGATTTTGTTCGCAACAATCTGATATGTAGATTTGGAGTGCCAGAATCCATCATTACTGATAACGGCGCAAATATCAACAGTCACTTGATGAAAGAGATATGTGAGCAATTTAAGTTCACTCATCGTAATTCAACTGCTTATCGCCCACAAATAAATGGAGCTGTAGAGGCCGCCAATAAGAATATCAAAAAGATTTTGAGGAAAATGATTGACAAACATCGAGGTTGGCATGAAATGTTGCCATATGCTTTACTGGGTTATCGAACGACGGTCAGAACATCTACTGGTGCTACTCCGTACTTGCTAGTATATGGAACAGAGGCGGTCATACCTGCTGAAGTTGAGATACCGTCATTGAGAACCATCCAAGAAGCTGAGTTAAGCAACGCTGAATGGGTTAGCAAACGGATTGACCAACTAACTTTGATTGATGAGAAAAGAATGGTTGCAGTCTGCCATGGCCAGCTGTATAGTCAGAGAATGACCCGTGCCTTTCACAAGAGAGTAAGAACCAGAAATTTTGAGGTTGGTCATTTGGTTCTTAAGCGTATTTTTCCTCATCAAGACGAGTACAAAGGAAAGTTCGCACCGAACTGGCAAGGACCTTACATGGTTCGCAAAGTATTATCTGGAGGTGCTTTGGTACTGTCATAGATGGATGGCAGTGTATGGCCCAAACCCATCAACTCAGATGCTGTCAAAAGATACTACGTGTGAAGCTTCGTTTTGCATTTCTGTTATTTACTTGTAATCATTCTGTTTGCTTGTATTTGTTTCGCTTGAATTCTTATCCCTCTTATAATGAACTACGTCTGACCTGAATTCTCAAAAATGAGATACGTAGGCGGCCTATGTCGGCCTCGGTCGATTTCTTTGTAAATTTCTTTATTAACCTTTGAGGGGGAACTACGTTTGACCTGATTCCTGCCTCAACGAGATACGTAGGCGCCACAAGGGTTCGGTCATATCTCCCATAAGATTTCTATTCCTCTTATACTAGAAACTGGGATAGAATTTTTGAGAGGGACTCAAAAATTCTCGAGAATAAGATGTTTCCTCAACAAGTCAAGGCTAAGATATTTCGAGACTTGCAACTGGGACAGAATTTTTGAGAGGGTCTCAAAAATTTCGCAATTTACTCAGCAACAGTCGAAGATAAGCCAAGACAATTAACTAGGACAGAAATTTTGAGGATGGCCTCAAAATTTCAAACATGGATTTATAGACAAGTCCAGAGTGACTTTGAATACTCCCCAGCGAATAATCAAATATACTTCCAATCAATAGACTCGAATAAGTTCACTAAGTCGGACGTGACATGACACTTGGCAGTGACCTTTTTCAAAATTACTTTTCGAAAATTTATTTTCTTAAAGTTTTTCCTTTTATGTTTCATTTGTTTTGGCATAAAATATTTTGTCTTATCTATCAAGAGTTGGGAGATCAGGAAGATCTATCGGAGATAGCAGGACAAGGAGCAGACAACTGAAGAATCGACACAGATCAGTCCTTTAAAAACTAACAATTTTTCTGTGGATGCAGGTTTATAGCTTTGCTTTGATACCAGCAGATTTATTCCGATGGATGAATATGGGAAAGTCAAAGGAAGAGAAAACTCTCCTAAAATCAACAGTTTTCCTAAATAAAGAAATCATGTTATATCGTTTATGGCAGAAACTTGGGAATATGATTTGTTTATTTCAGTCAATTCCCAACAACGTGAAGTTTGCAAGGAATGTCCGGCTGGATTCGAAGGTGAATCAAACGAAATCTCAAGGAAGAGTTTATGATTTCCGTAAAGGACGTCAGTTGCATCATAATGTCAGATATGATATTATACACTACCCGGAGGGGTCATTTATTTTATTGTCGATCAAGACAATACACTATCCGGAGGGGTCATTTATTTTATTGTCGATCAAGACAATACACTACCCGAAGGGGTCATTTATTTTGTTGCCCATCAAGACAATACACTACCCGGAGGGGTCATTTATTTTATTGTCGATCAAGACAATATGCTACCCGGAGGGGTCATTTATTTTATTGTCAATCAAGACAATATGCTACCCGGAGGGGTCATTTATTTTATTGTTGATCAAGACAATATGCTACCCGGAGGGCTCATTTATTTTATTGTCGATCAAGACACTACACTACCCAGAGGGGTCATTTATTTTATTGTCGATCAGGACAATACACTATCTGAAAGAATTATTTTATCGTTATTTTCAATTGAGACGATATGATTATCTAGAAAGCACCCAGAAGATCGCTATGTTGCTCAATGGAAGCACCATCTTCGTTTGGTACCAATGATGACACCGCGAGAAGATATTCGTACTCGCTGAAATTTATACATCGCAAGAAGATTTCATACCTTGCGGTATTTATGCATCGCGGGAAGATATTTATACCCCGCAAGAAAGTCATACTTCGCGAGAAGATTTCATACCTCGCAGAAATTTATGCATCACAAGTTAATTGCGAGAAGATATTCATGCCTCGCAGAAAATTATACATTGTGAGAAGGTTTCATTCCTCACTGAAAATTTTGCTTCGCAAGAAGATTTCATACCTTGCGGAATCTATGCATTGCGAGAAGATATTCATGCCCAGCAGAAGACCATGCATCGAGAGTTAATATTCATGCATTGCGGAAGATCATGCATCGCGAGTCAATATTCATGCATTGCGAAAGATCATGCATCGAGAGTTAATATTCATGCATTGCGGAAGATCATGCATCGCGAGTTAATATTTATGCATCACAAGTTAATTGCGAGAAGATATTCATGCCTCGCAGAAAATTATACATCGTGAGAAGGTTTCATTCCTCACTGAAATTTATGCATCGCAAGAAGATTTCATACCTTGCGGAATTTATGCATTGCGGGAAGATATTCATGCCCCGCAGAAGATCATACATCAAGAGCAAATATTCATGCATCGCGGAAAATCATGCATCGAGAGTCAATATTCATGCATCGCGAAAATCATGCATCGCGAGTCAATATTCATGCATTGCAGAAGAGCATGCATCGCGAGTTAATATTTATGCATCACAAGTTAATCGCGAGAAGATATTTATGCCTCGCAGAAAATTATACATCGCGAGAAGATTTCATACCTCGCTGAAATTTATGCATCGCAAGAGGATTTCATACCTTGCGAAATTTATGCATTGCGGGAAGATATTCATGCCCCGTAGAAGATCATGTATCGCGAGTCAATATTCATGCATCGCGGAAGATCATGCATCGCGAGTTAATATTTATGCATTACAAGTTAATCGTGAGAAGATATTCATGCCTCGCAGAAAAGTATACATCGCGAGAAGATTTCATACCTCGCTGAAATTTATGCATCGCAAGAAAATTTCGTACCTTGCGGAATTTATGCATTGCGGGAAGATATTCATGCCCCGCAGAAGATCATGCATCGAGAGTCAATATTCATGCATTGCGGAAGATCATGCATCGCGAGTTAATATTCATGCATTGCGGAAGATCATGCATCGCCAATTAATATTCATACATCGCGAGAAGATATTCATGCCTCGCCGAAAATTTATACATCGCGGGAAGATACCCATGCCCCGCAAGAGATCATGCACTGCCAGAAAGGGAATCGTGCATCTAAAGAAAATATTCACTCATCGACATCAACTGCATCATTTTATTTTTGATAAAAGTAAACATCAAGAAGAACATCAAAGACGACATCAAGATAAATATCAGCACTGTATTAGCATTTATTTATTTCAACATCAAACGAAGAATACATTGAAGATTGCATTACATACATAAGACATAAGCTCCATTTACTTTACGTCAAACCGATTGAGTTGACGTCAAATGTCAAGGAAAACAATTAAGTGTCGACATGGTAAGAGACACTGTCTCCCTTTTTAATTGAGTTTTTATGCTGACGAGTTTCATCTCAGTCTTTGTCGAGAGCATCCGAAAGGATGAATTCTCCAAAAACAAACCACAGGTGCGGACGACATCAAAAAGGATGCAACACAACGTGGAACTTTTTCTTAGCAGCGAACTGGGACATAGTCCAAAGAGGAGTGTCAAACTCTTAGGACGCGAGCAGAGGGACGACTTCCACCACAATCAAACCACACCCCTATCAGAAGGCATGTGGGTTTTCTTTAGGTTTTGTCAGTTTCGGTCTCGCATCCGGAAATTTTGATCTACCGGAAGCAAGTTTCCAATCTGAGTGACAATGCGCCTAGAGCTTTGGAAATTATGTCCATGTGAGTTCTTAATTATGGGTGTGAAGTGCACCACATTTATGGGTAAGAGGTTACAAGCCTTTTCATGCTCATTTAATTTTGTCACTTATCCAGAACCAAAGGTAATCTAACATAATAGATTCCCTTTTCAATCGATTGAGTCGAACTACAAACAGCCTGATTCCTATGGTTTAAGGATATGTAGGCGGGCTCGATGTTGAAAACTCGGCTGTATTCTAACATTCCACTCGAATCTTATTCTCAAGCATCCCGATTCCCTCATAACTCGGTATCGAGATGACTTTTGATTTCTTTCAAAATCGTGCGTTAAATCTAGCGTATCGAACTACAAGTGGCCTGAATTCTCATATAGCCTGAGATATGTAGGAAATCCATTTTCGGGGCTCGGTCATGATTCCTAAAGTCCGTACAAAATTCCTTGCCTAAAAGATGGATATGTGGTCGATCAAAATTGGCTTGGTCAATTTCATTTTCCTCGAATTTCTTGTATCAATCCAAGTAAAATGAGGAACAGTTGTTGACACCCAATTTTGACCCTCCCCGGTAGGAATTAATTAATGAGCTTCTTAAATTCTCAAAAAATTTAAAATAATTAGTTTTGTAAATTAAAAAAAAAAAAAAAAATAATAATAATAATAAGTTTGCATTATTTTGAATAATTTTTGCCGTTTCTTAAAGTTTTAGATAATATATATTTTACATAATTATGTATATAATTAATATATTTTATGATTATTCAAAATAAAAAAAAAATCTCAAAAACATTTTAAATTTAGTGAGTAGTCTTTAAATTAGTTATATTTTTCACTAAGTTTACGATTAAATAATTATTTTATTTTTGTTAAGATTAAGAAGCTTGTTAATTAATTAATATTAATTTGTCTTATTTAAGGTTTAGCCAAATTACTAATGTAACACAATTTGGCTATTTCTTAAATTTAATTCATTTTAAATTTCCAACTTAACTCAACTTTGAGAAACATTGGGCCAAAATATAATTCAGTTGTCAGCAGCCCATTTCATATCTCCAGCCGACCAAACTTAAATTACCCCCTCCAGCCCATTCAATTTTTTTAAATAGGCCCAATTCAATTTCTTCAGCCAAGAAATCTTTTTTCTTTTAAAACTTTCAGCCAAGCCCAATGCAATTCCATCCCATTCCTCCAAATTACTGCAGCCCAATATATTTCCCCATCCGGATTTTGGGGGATTTAATTTGAATTTTGGGGATTTAATTTGAATTTTGGGGGATTTAGTTTGAATTTTGGGATTTAGTTTGAATTTTAGGGGATTTAGTTTGAATTTTGGGATTTAGTTTGAATTTTGGGGAATTTAGTTTGAATTTTGGGATTTAGTTTGAATTTTGGGGTTTGAATTTAGTTTGAATTTTGGGATTTAGTTTGAATTTTGGGATTTAGTTTGAATTAGGGAATTTAGTTTGAATTTTGGGATTTAGTTTGAATTTTGGGATTTAGTTTGAATTTTGGGGGATTTAATTTGAATTTTGGGGGATTTAGTTTGAATTTGGGGAATGGAGGGATTCTTATTTTTGCCCCCACGTTCCTATCCGGGGTTTTTTTTTCTCCAAAAGAGTAACCTTAATCTTCCCCTATATATATATACATCCTATTTTTCACTAAAGAAAAAAAAAAGGAGCGGAGAAGGGTTGGAAAAAATAGAAGAGAGGTGGGGGAGAAAAAAGGGAAAATAGAGGGAGATAGTTATCGTATGTTGGGGGGAAATTTCTGAAAATTTTAGAGTCGAAAATTCTTTGGAACAGTCACACTCATACATAAGAAGTTTTATACATTTTTTTAATCCTAAGTCGTAATAGAGAACTAATTTGAGTCTAAGTTCCATTCCTTTGTTTTCATTTGGTATAAGCTCGTTTGATGCCGAGTTTCCATCCAAGTTTTCTGGGATTCGTCGCTTCGGTGTGGAAGTCGTTGCTAGCTCGTTGATCTCATTTCGCTGCCCCAAGAAAGGTATTGTCGTTTCCCTACGTATTCAGTTTTAATGTAGTGTATTGTGCGTATTCGACATTTATTTTCTTGTGAGCTTTCGGATAGTAAGCTTGAATCTGAATGCAATAAAGTTTGCTTTGATTCATGTTGGTCATATTTTTTACATTTACGTGATTAACATTTGAATATGTTGGCTTTGTTGTTCTGTCCCCTTTAATGTTTCTTTACGTTCCTAGCTGCCTTTTAGTCTAGTTGTCAAGTTGTTTATTCATTTTACTTCATTTTTCTGATCGAAATGAATCTGTAATATCGTGTAATTTTTTGATGTCATATGCTTCATTCCTTCACCTCAAGTTGAATGAATGAGCTAAGATGTCAACATTATGATTTAGCATTATCTCTTCTTTTTTATGTTTGTTTGATATTATCCAATCATTGATAGTTATTGATGCTTATCGGTGTGCATCATGCAAGAATTATTGGAATATGTAGATAGTTACTCCTACTTTGAAGGCCTTGACTACTGCTTGACTTTGATATAACAGCCACTTATATTTATATTGTTATGTTGTCTTAGCTTAATTAATTTGTTAGGCCTTAGCTTGAGCAGTGAATTCATTTTGACGCATTTACCATTTTACAAACGATTAATCTTCAGTGTCATTTAGATGCATCTGTTGAGATATTATTTTCAAGTACTAATCCTTATCATTTTTTTTTTTGCATGTGACATCAACTCGAGTTCACCTTGGACTCTTATCTTATTCCTTCATATCCCGGATAGGCCGTAAAGGCCCACATCTGCTTGTTCTCTTTTGAATCGTCCCTATTGCCAATAGAGAAGTAGATAAACAGGTTTAAAATAGTTCTGGTGGCTGGAAGTTGGACTTTCGATGCTTGGAAAATCAAAAATAAAATAAAATAAACAGTTGTATACATACAGTATGCATTCTGTATACATGATATACAGACCCAATAATTTATATGCAGGTTGGAATGCAGCAAATACGAGCCTGAAAATTGAAATACAGGTTGAAAAAAAATGAAGAGGGTTGTATACATTTGGTATACAGTCCGATATACATGAAAACTGATCAAAATGTGATCTATATACTTTGATATACATTTATTGTATACTCAGTTGTTTGAGAGTGCAAATGGGCCAGAGCTCATCCATTTGCAGCTCTTTAGCTAGCTTAGGACAGGTTTTGGGTCAAAAGCCCATTAGATTTAAAATTTGGGCAAAGGGCCCAAATTTAAACTTTCTCCCCTATCCTATTTATTTCTTTATTTATTTGTTTTTTTATTTTATTATGTTCACTAGAATTATAACATTTTGGTTCCAATTTAATTAGTTCTCAAACGAAAGTCATTTCCCTTAATTTTTACATATTTAAAATATACATATACATATATATTTTGCTTAGTGTTTATTTTATTTATTAGTTTTGTCGAATGTTTAAATTATCCCCTTTAGAATAACCCTTTACTTTATTGCCCTCCTTAAGATAATTAATTTTAGAAAGTATAATAATAAATAAATAAGTAAATTTGAATTTATTAAACTTGGTTAAAATTTTTAAAAAAAATATTTTAAATAGTCATTTTTAGTCAAATCGCCGGTCAACCGCGAGTTAGCGGGCATTCCGAGGGCCTAACACCTTCTCGGAATGTACATTGAACTTCGAACCCTTTTCAACTGATTTTTATCTATTTTAAATCTTTCGAAAATAATTGTAAGTTTTTCTTGTTTTTTTTACTAAAAATCAAGTGGCGACTCTGTCAATTTGGAAAGTCGATTTTTCTTAAATCATAAGATTAATTGATTTTTCGAAACTTAGTCATCTTTTCTTTTTTTACTTTACGTATGTATATTTTTTTTGATAAAACATTATTAAGGCACTCTCTCATAAAATGACCCGTTTGACCACACTTAAAGAAACCATTGGAACCATTACGACACACTTCTTGGTGGTTCATACCACACTTAGCACCTGTGGGGGTCCAAGTAGCCCCTTGTTCCGCGCTACCCTGAGACTGAGTAGGTCAAGCTCTAAAATTCTGGGAGTTCTGGTTCCTATAATCATTCTTGTTCTTTGGTGCAGGTGAACTAGCGGACGATGGGCAGACCCAATTGACTTTTGTTGAAAGGATGATCGATTTACGATCTTTTGCTGGCAGCACTCATGATTTTCTATCTTAACCCTCTTACTACAAAACTCTTACCTTTCTTTCAACTTGTCTTCCTCAACCTGTTGCACATGAATCATGAGCCTGATATGTCCATGTCTCATATAACCATATCTCTCTTACCTTTCATACTCGATAAGCGGGATAACCCAGACATAAACAAACTTATCTTGCTCCTAATATTAGCCACCATTTCTGAAGCATAGCGGGATAGCTGTGTGAACTTGAGGTTGTACTCTTGCACACATATAGACTCCTACTTCATATTCAGAAACTCTCTTACCTTGGCTTTCCTTAACTCCCGAGGAAAGAAGCGCCCCAAGAAAAATATCTTGAAACATAACCCAACTCAAAGGTGGTTCCCTCTTTACCCTGTTCTTCTTCCATTGATCATACCATATCATACAATATATTTGAGCTGATATGAAGCTAAATCCACACGTTCTTCATCGGCAACACACATAAGGTCTTAACATTTTCTAAAGTCTTACACAAATTTCTTTGGATCCTTAGAGATATTCGACCCCGTGAACTCTGGGATTCATCCTCAAAACTCATGGATTCTCGATGTTTTAACCATATTCTAATGACCCACTCTTTGTTCAGCAGCCTAGTTTACCATAACATGAGTCAACATCGGGATAACATTTTTGAACTCAGCATTAGTGATATCTCTGTGAGGGGGTTGCACTTCTGGTGCATTGAGAGCTTCTTAACCTTGAGGATTAACATTTTTCCTAGCAGGATGTCTATGAACAACTCTTCGTGAAGGCATAATCTGAAAAGACACGCGTAAGCATGAGTTAGAAGAAACATTTATAGAGTTGAACTCTATCACACGAACAAGAGTAGAAGTGAAATATTCCTAAATGTCGTAGCCTCCTGATTATAGATATGGTGTGCTTCACACTGATAAGAAGGACTCTACATACAGAAGCCCTAGGACTCTTGAACTTTGTGCTCTAACATCAAGTTTGTCTATCACGCCTCGAGCCTACACCCTGAATGTGGCCGACATTCCAGAACCATCGTCGATTCCCAAGCGAACTCTTGACCTGACTGACCAATTTGTGGAAGTCTTAAATAAAAATGGGAACTTCAAATGCATAATTATACTTTAAAGTCTCAATTGAAAGTTAACTCAAATAAATATCTAGAAATACTTAACAAGATATAAGTAACCATCTCTAGATCTCAAAACATCTCAACAAAAGGGGGAAAATGAGAGACTCCTTAACTCTAACTATCTATGAAACCTCTAATACTAAGATAGTTGTCGGTACAGAACTCTCGAAAACTTTAAAAAGAAAAAAATAAGTGTGAAGCCCTCCGGAAAGTAATGAGGCTCACTAAAGCTAGCTGGAGTGCAATTGGTATAAACGAAGCACCTGTTGATGACCCAGAACACCTGTATTTACATTATAAAAATATATAGGACGAATGACATCAATACATTGAACGTACGAGTATGCAAGAAAAAATAAAAGCATAAATAACAGAACTGACAATACTTGAAGAGTACTCACCTCAACTCAACACATTACAAAAGCAACAACAGAAGATTTACATGTGGTAAAGCTTCACAAATAACAGATACCAACTCAGGATGTATATAAAATACAATAAAATACTCATTACTTTTATTTGGGAGATTTTCTAACCGAAAATCATCACCATGAGCTATGTGATGATACAACGTCTTGCCCATGCTGCCAGAATTATTCTATACCTCAACTAAGTGAATTCACTAAGTTATGCTTAAAAGCAATAAAGAATCATCTAAAATGCTTAAAAGTAATAACGAATCATCTAAAAAGTGTGATCCTTTACTCATATTGTATACATAATTTATGAGGAGTGTGATTTGTTTGAACTGATCTCCATATTTGTGCTCAATACTACTCCCCATATATATGTATATATATATATATATATATATATATATATATATATATATATATATATACACACACACACACACTCATGTTCAATATTATATACACACACACACTCATGTTCAATGTTTAAAAACATTCTCTTTCTCAAATTGAGGCAATTACTCAAAAGATCCTCTTGAAAGAGGTAATGCTCTGAAACATTTCTGAACTCGTTCAGAAATACAGTTTCTCTCTTTCAATGAGAATACTTAATTTCTTTATATTTCTAAATTATGGATCTAATATCTCCTCAACATTTATCTTTACTTATTCAGAGAATTAGTTTAAAATCATTGTTGGTTACAAAAGATCCTCAAAAGTACTTTTGAACTTTCCTCTTGAACTCACTTTAATTTTGAATGTAAATTAGTACATATAAGTAGAACTTGTTGAAATTCTCAAAGGTGAATGGATCCTTTAGGAGCTAATGCAAAGAAAGGAACGTAGTCACGACTTAAAGGAACACATCATTAATGAAGCACAGAAGGAAAAAGGCTAGGCAACCCCTAGCGCACTGCAAGCGCAGGGCGCCTGACCCCAATCTTCTGGCCCAAGTTTGGGATGCACTACTGGCGTGGGGAGCCAGGCCTCAAACTACTATACATAAGTTCTAGAGCTGTGGTGCCCCCCCCCCCCCTCCCAGGTCCTCTACCTAAAAAATCTGATAAATTCAAGCTCAAATTAGGGCCCTAACCATTTTAGAATTGTGAATTTGCTTCTATACTCTTCTTGATTCTCAATTCCAACGAATACATGAAGAAATCCATACAACCCCTTTGGGAATATAACTTTTACCAAAGATCCACAACACAAAAAGATCAAAATATCTGTTGTTAAAGAATTGAACTCAAAATCAAGAACTATTTAGGTACAATAATTTTGCGAATAATTGGAAATAACTGATGAGCCTACCAGTACACTATGAATTTTGTGTAGTAATATTGTATTTTCTCTTTCTTTGTTGAGTGTTAGAAATATTTCGGCGGCTGCTTTACGACCTCAACTGTAACCCTAGTGTTAAATGAATACAAAGGTGAGCTACTTTTTGAGGCTGTCATGGGTTCGTCTTGCTTTCTAGTTCATTTTTGGACTTAAACTGTATTTAATTCTTTTTCTTTGGGTTGCATTCTGTGTTTTAGATCATGTAGAGTTATGATATTGTACTTTCAAATTCTAGGGGATATTTTACAATTGTTTTATAACTTTGATTTTGGATCAAAAAAAGATTATTTTTAAATTATTGAAAACTACTTACATTTGGTTGTTTAGTAAACTATGTAATAGTCGTTAGTTGGTTTTCTCATCTAGAATTAATGTAAGTGACACTCATAACAGATCGGATCATGACAATTTTAAATAAGGAAGATAAGTAATTGCAAATACTTCTTTAGAACATATGTACATTTCCTTGATTAAATTTATTCCTCATTTCATTTTTTAAAATATTTATATATATATATATATACACATAACACTATATTAGTATACTTGGAATAAAAATTAATTTTTTTTTCTATTCATGGGATGAAACTTATTTCCTTTGTTTGCACTTTTTGCGCGGTGAAGGCATGACTACCCAACCAAACTCCAAAATGCCATTGAATAACTTTAATGATTACTCATGCACCTTATTGCAAATTACCATGTATGAACAAAGATAAGGTGAATGTTTTTCAACTTTCAAATGTATATAACATTACTTCAATCATTGACATCTATAAATCTTTAAGATTACACATTAAAATACGTTATTCTTTTAGTTTAATTTATGTGATAGTTGGGGTCGAAGCTATCCTTTTTCGAGGGGTTTCAAGCGACACCCCTTCATCGGAAAATTACGTTGATAAGCAAAATTTGATGTTATACTTATATATAAATTGACGCTCCTAAACATAGTTGAAGTGTTGGCTCAGCAGTTCAGGGTCTACAAATTTCGTCCATCGTCATTGACCTGGATTTTGGGAGCTAGAACCTGGCTGAGGTCTATCTTCTTAAGGCTTTCAACATTTATTAAAACTTTTTAGACAACCGTAATGTTTTGGTTTTTAGTTTTTAGATAGCTGAAATACTTTTTCCTCCAATTTTCAACCCATTGACTTAAATTAAGATTACCTTAATAATTTATTTTTATTGATTGATTTTACAAAAATACACTTTAGGGATTCAAAGTCTAGGGATTGAATAAATCTCCAATTCCACAATTAAAAGGTTTAAAGAGGACGAGTCCAAAAAACTCATCTTTGTTCGCTGACTTCGTTGTGCAATCATTTTTGGACTTTAATTGTCATTGCTCGGCGTTAATATATGTCGCGGTAATGGCAAGGTATATTCCTACATTCTTACACCTTGTATTTATATTTTTCTCTCCCAATTTATTGATGTTTTATATTATCATCTTCTTCTTCTTTTTTTTTCTCATGTTTTTCATAAATTTGGTTGCTACCACCTGCCAATCATCATAATGATCTATTTTCTATTTATTTATTTTGCTCAGAATTGATTTATCGTTTGCAATTATATATTTTTCTCACAAAATTTTTATTTTACAATTTAGTCTGAAAATCAGTGAAGAACTTTTTTTTCAAGTATCAAAATCAGATCTGGCTTCTAATAGACAACTTATCCGGTAAGAAAATGTCAATCAATCAAAAGTATCACTCCATACTTCTCAAAGACAAGAAATTGATTTAAATTCTTTAGAATTTGATCGAGCGAAAAGAACTCCAATCTTAAATTGTTATTCCAATCATCGTGATGTAATTAAGACAACGTACCCTCGACAAGGTCCTTGTCAACCTGACAATCATACTTTAATATATTTTTATGGAAATATGCATCATTTTAATCCTGAATCATTTAAAGAGTATCATGATTGGTAGGAATATAGTGTAAGTATGATGCATCATATTGTTTGAATTGTTCTTTGTTTAAAGATGATAATATTCATGAAGGTGGAGGTGAAGTATTTTCTAGTGTAAGGTTTAAGAGTTGGAATAAGAAGAGAAGTTTTAAACGACATATTGGTGGGCCGAATAACATTTATAATCAGGCAAAAAGATCTAATACAACAACAACAATCTATTATATCTGCAATCTGATCAAGTTAAGCGTGAGTATTGACTTCGTTTGCTTGCCTCAATTTGATGTAGAAAGATTTCTTTTAATCAAGAATTTGCTTTTCGGGATCACATTGAATCTAAATCATCACTTAATAGAGGTAATTTTCTTGAAATTCTCTCATGGTATGCGAAATATTGTGATAAAATTTATGATTATGTATTGGAATGTGCTCCTCAGAATGACCAAATGACTTTTTCAATGATTCAAAAAGATATTGTGGATACATGTAAGATAGAAATCATCAAAGATATTATTCAGAAACTAAATAATAACTATTTTTCTTTATTGATTGATGAATCTTTTGATGTGTCATGTAAGGAGCAAATGGCTATCGTTTTACAGTATGATGAACGAATGCGACTTGTAATGGAGTGATTGATTGATATGGTACATGTTCAAGATTTTAGTGCTTTATCTTTTAAAGGGGCAATAGTCAATGTACTTGCTCAACATTTATTGAGTCTATCATATGTGCGCGGACAATGCTATGATGGGACAAGTAATATGCAAGGTGAAATAAATGGCCTTAAATGTTGATTAGAAAAGAAAGTATATCAGCTCACTCTATTCATTGTTTTGCTTATCAACTTTAATTAACTCTTGTTGCGATTTCTAAATAATGTATTCAAGTGGGAGAGCTTGTATTATTGATTTCAAATATTTTGAATGTGTTGGGAGCTTCTTTTAAGAGTATGGATGAATTTCGATATTCTAAAAAAACAGAATTCAACAGGCATTAGATAAGGGTGAGCTTATAATCGGTAACGGCTTGCATCAAGAACCTGATCGTATAAGAGGCGGTGATACTCATTGGGGATCTAATTTTGAATCTCTTAGCAATTTTATTCTTATGTTTAGGTTTATTGTTGATGTTCTTGATGCACTTGTCGTTGATGCATAATCTATATATGAAAGAGCTATGGCAAAAGGATATCTCGAAGCATGTCAAACAATTAAGATTGTTTTTATGTTGCATTTGATAAGATATATCTTAGGAATCATAGATAAACTCAATAAAATTCTTGCAAAAGAAAGAACAAGATATGTCAAATACTATGCTACTAGTTGAAGTAGCAAAAACAAGGTTGCAAATGATAAGAGATAATGGATGGAATGTACTTATTAATAACTTATCCACATTTTGTATTAAGTATAATATTTTGTTACCTAATTTTGAAGAGTCATGTTAATTCTAAAAGATCAAGGCGTAAATTTGTCGATTATACAGTCATACACAATTATCGTGTTGAAGTATTTTATAAGATTATTGATTGACAACTTCAAAAACTCAATGATCATTTCAATAAGGTGACTATTGATTTGCTTCATGGAGTTGCTTGTTTGAATTCAGTTGACTCATTTTCTCGTTTTAAGGTTGAAAAAATAATGAGATTGACTAAGTTATATCTTGATGACTTTGATGAGATAGTATGAATGCTCTTGAGAATCAACTCGCCTCTTACATTATTGATGTTTGTGATATGGGTGAAAGTTTCTCCAATCTTAATGAATTTTATGATCTCTCAAGAATATTAGTTGAGAAAAAGAAGAACTAAAACTTTCCTCTTGTATTTTGCTTAGTGAAATTTGTTTTACTTTTGCCAGTTGTCACTGCATCTATTGAAAGAGCTTTTTCAGCAATGAATTCAGTACAACAAATTCGATTATCAGGAACAAATAATTTTGTCATTTAAAAATCATATTTTGTCACTAACTATTTTATGAGACGAAAAATAATTTTTCAATTAGTCATCACTAAATGTGTGTCGTTAAAATATACAAACACGATTTAGTGCTTCGTTACTATAAGTATTTTATTAACTACAAAAAAAAAAATCATCCCCAAATATTTAAACATTTGTACAAATTTATTTATCATAAAAAGTATATTTTTTGTAGTTAGTAGTATGCTTTGTCACTTTACTAGCTACCGACAAAATTATATCGTCACTAATTGTTTTACTTTAATAAATGACACATCAATTATCTCTAAAGTTATATCTATTTTGTAGAATCTAATATAAAAACGATTCTTAAATAGGAACACATTTATTATTATAAATAGGTTAATTTTACTATTATCTCATCTCACATCTCGATTTTTTAACCCCTACCCATGAGCTCCCACATATTATGCTTTCTTGGGGATAAGAACTCACAACCTAAAGGTTGGAAGTGAGAAGTGTTACCATCCGATCAACTCGCTTTTGTCTCTCATTTTTATTTATTTTTAATTTCATTCACTTCTTTCAAATTTAACTTTTGTAGAATAATATATTATGTAATTATTTATACACATACACAAATGCATGAAATTTACCAACCAAAATTCATTCAAATGTAGATTCTATTTCAATTAAGTAATATATTTTTTAAAATATCTTTAAATATATTCATTACGATTCTGTCATTTTATTTATATATTTTTAAAAGTTTTAAAAATATTTCAGTACAATTATAAATTTATATAAAATTTAACTTTCAATTTTATTTAAAAATGAATAATCGGTATAATTCTATCAGTAAATTAATTGTTTTGAAAAAAACATTGATACACATAATTATAGTACTTCATCATAATATATTTGAAATTCTAGTTGGTTCATTTCTTTCATTTGTACTTTCATTTACAGTTTATTTTTATTTTCACACTAATGGAAAAAGTTAATAGAAATTCATGAAACATTTTGCACCTTTGCAAAGTGTAAGTTTGTAAACCGATGTTATATGTGTATAGTTTCTCTATGTACGTATGTGAAATTACTATTAAATATGTACATACTTTTAGACAGAAGTAAATAGATCGACTTAGTCTATGCAGTTTACCAATCACAAATTAATAGACACACACAAATTAGCACCAAGACTTAGGAATTATTTTTTCTATCGTCTTTATCGATGAAAGTGTATCTAATAAAAAATAAAAGTGTTAAACCAACAAATATTAGTGATTCTAGGGGTAGAACGTACCCCACTCACGGTACTTACAACTTGCATTGTATTTTTCAAAAAATATTGCATTGTATAATTGCATAATTTTAAAAAAAAAATTGATGAATTGAACTTTTTCATTTTTACAAAATTGACTGAATTCGTTCATTTTAGTATTTTCCCTCGTTAATTAACGAATGGACTCTGTCTATTCATATGAAACACTTTGTATTATCCTTTTTGTAAGTTGTTACTTGTAATTATGAACAATTGTAGCAAAAAAGAAAAGTATTTAGCTATGAATTTTATTCGTAGCAAATAGTTGAATTATTCACTACAAATTTTAAGTCGTCGTTATTTAACACCTTTCACATTTTGTGACAATGCTTTTATTGTCACTAAATCACAGATTGATTAGAGACAATAAAATATTTGTCACCAATTATTTCTATTGTTAGTGACGAAAATAAATGGCATAATAATTAAATCTAAATTTTTATAACTAAAACTTATAATATTTAGCTACAAACTCTAATTTATCAATATTGTAACAAACATATTTTTTTAGATGAATTATTTTGTGACAAAAAATTAATAAATTTTAAGACAAAAAATAATTTGTCATGAATTAGATACATTATTAGTGATAAAATGATGTGTGACTGATACTAGTTAACAAATGGCGCCAATTAATGTTTTGATGAAACTTTAGTGGATAAAACTTTGCTACGTGTTTTTATGTTTCGTCACTAAAAGTGTGTGTATCATATATTTAAGCAAGAAAAAAAGTTGTCACTAAAAGTGAACAATTAGTGACGAATTTCATATTGTAGCTAATAATTTTGTAGCTATATATATATTTGTTGTAGTGTGTTATTAAAAATGTCTTGCGGAATTGAATGAATGATGAGCTTTTGAGCGGTTGTCTAGTTCCTTATGTAGAAAAAGACATATTTATTAATATTTATAATGATACTATTGTAAAAATATTTCAAGAGATAAGACTGCGTCGAGTACGATTGTAATAAATTATGATTTACTTTTATTAGTAAATTTATTTTGTTGATTTTTTTGTGCATATGACTTTATATTTTGACAACCCTCAATTTAATTTCTAACTCCGCCACTAGTTATAGTATTAAATATCTACTTTCTTTAAGATTAAACATAAAATATACTAGTTCTTTTAAATCTTAATTTATGTGATAATATTTAATGAGTACTTTCTTCTAAAAAATATTATTTAAAATAGACCAAGATATTATATTCCAACAAAAATTAATGACAAATTCTACAGAGCAACGATTAGACTGACTATGTTGCGCGTAGTGAAATTTATAATATTGTGTAATTAAGGACTCATGTTTAGAAGTTGAAAATTGTGAAAATGAGGATGTTGATGTGGATATGCATACTAGGATATATAAGATTTGAAATGAGGATATTCGAGAACAAGGTAGGAATGACCTCGATGGAGGATAAGTTACGTTGCAGAAAATGAGACTTAGATGGTTTTGACATGTAAAGAAGAGATGCACCAATGCAAATGTGTAAGAGATTGATTATGAATGATTACAGGAGAAACAACGATAGACCATATATATATTGGCCAATTATTATTAGACATAACATAACTATAATTTTGATGACATGACTTTAACTAGAAGATTATAGAGGACACAAGTTACGATAAATAGTCTGTTAGGTAGTGAGTTTTCTCGTTAGTTTTTTATACTAATAATAATTGAAGTACTACTCTTAAATTTTTTTGATATTCTATTCTCAGTAGTACTTATTGTTTCTAGCGTGCACTTTGATTATCATAGTATTTTATATCAGTCCCTATTCCTCTTAAAGTATGTTCTGTGATACTTTTATTTAAACATTTTGTTTCGCATTCTTCCCTTCCTTTTTTTGTTTTCTATTATTATTAAATTATTATTAATAAAATTAAAAAGTTAATTTTTTTTTGTAAATATTAATGAGATCCTTCTTAAAAGAGACAATTATTGTTATTATTATTCTTACCATTATTATTTACTATTATTATTAGTGATAGGCGACAAATTGAAGAATAGTGGGACAAGGGCACATGGACCTTATTCTGGGGCGGGCACGGAATCCTAGAAGCCATTTTCGGGGCCTATTTTTCTTTTTAAAAAAAATAAAAAGTCACTTTTAATTTAAAAAATAAAAGAAATCTAGTCATTACTCATTACGTAAAAAGTGCATATTCAATTTTTTCCTTTCATTATTAATATTAGGTTGTGCATTAGATTTTTTATTTGATTTTTTATTATTTGGTTTGAGCTTTTGGTTTTAGTTTTAAAGAAATGTAATTCAATTCGAATCAAATGAGTTTGATTTGATTTGGTTTTTCTCTTTTTGATTTGAATTTTTTCTGTTCGGTTAATCGGTTATGTCAATAATTAGAAACATAACAAAGTTATATTTGCAATTTGAAATAAACAATATTTAAAAATATATATAAAAAAAAATATTGAATTTCTTAAATATACTTTTTAATATATATCATAAGTAAAACATAAAACACAATATTTAAAAGTATATCAATTATAGATGTTCAAACATAAAAAATCAACCAAACCATAATGAAAATAACTAAAAAAGGACAAAAGTGGTTAACTCCAACTTAATTCTAAACATAAATATAATTCGGTTTTTTTGATTTTTTGATTTTCATTTTTCTAAATTCAAAACCAAATCAATAAATCAAACAAAGTAAATTACAAATGCAAAACTAAACCAAAAATCAAAAAAATCAATCCAAATTAGAATTCGATTAGATTTTTCGGTTTAATTTAAATAGTGCACACCCCTATTTAATACTAGAGATGTGTTGATTTTTCAAATATTGGATTTTTAAATTTATAAACTAATCAAATTAATAGATTCAAGATTTTCAACTTCGGATTTTTAGGAATTTATTTGAGTTTTCAGATTTATTCGTGTTTTTGATTTTTTTTGAATAAAATATTCATATATGTAGATAATTAATTTGTGCTCCAAATATTTCTTTAGTCCTATCAATATACAACTATTTAAGATGTTTTTTAAGAAAATAACACAAAATATGAGAAGAGTGATAACATTAACATATTCAATAAAAACTAATAATGAAATTACGCAAAAATATTGAAAATTAATAAGTCATAATTAAAAATGAAAATAATATAAAAGTATTGAATCATGCTAAAAATAAGTCTAATAAGTATCAGTTTCATCATTAAACACTCAAAAAAAATTAAAATTACGTTATGTATTTCAAATGTCTAAACCAATGTAAAATTAAAGAACAAATATTTAACAGTATTGTCATTCTTAGTGTTGAATTAATTTTTTTTGTAATATTAGTATTGACTTGATTTTAAATTGAGCTTTATATGAGTTACTAATATCTATGGACTTTAACATTTATTGGACCATTAAAAAATTTTAGATCTCAAAAGACTAGAAATAATATGTTAAAAGATAAGAATTATAATATAAGAAATATTTAAAAATTATATCAAAATAAATACTTGTACATATAAATAAATTTTAAAAAAATATATAGATAATGTCAGGTTGGTTTTAATCTTGGATTGATTTTTTTAAGGGAAAATTATGCAACAAAACAAACTTATACTATTTAATTACACATAATAACTATAGTTTGCTATAATTACCACTCGCGACTAACATTATACATTAATTACGTGGGCTGACTACGAGTTTGTATACTTAGTCACGTTTGTATATGTATAATTCGCCAGAATATACAAATACATATGTATAACATACAATTATTTAACCTATATACATATACAATTCAACTCTCTCCAACTCTCTGCACTCTCTCGCTCGCCTCACTCGTCCCTCTCTCAATCTCACTCGCCTCTCTCCTCCCTCTCCCAATCTCTACTGTCATATATACTAATGCATATGTATAATATACAATTATATACATATATAATTCACCTCTCTCCAACTCTGCACTCTCTCGCTTGCCTCTCTCCTCCCTCTCTCGATCTCGCTCTCCTCTCTCCTCCCTCTCGCAATCTCTCTTGCCATATATACAAATACATATGTATAATATACAATTATCTAACCAATATACATATACAATTCACCTTTCTCCCACTCTTTTCTCCCCTCTCTCTCGCCTCTCTCCTCTCTCTCCCAATCTCGCCCCCCTCTCTCCTCCACATAACATGTAGCTACAAATTATAATTATCAAACTATAGCTATGGGGAGTAATTAATTATTTTTAAGTGGCTATATGTGAAAATTTCCCTATTTTTAATTAAAACCAAACCACCCCAAGTATAGACTATTTTTTTTCAAATACCAAATTGTCGGTAGGTTTTTTTTTAAAAAAATTGACTTAATTTTGCAATTTGATACGATTTTATACCCCTCTAATTAATATCAAGATCTTTATTTATTTTTAGTAGGCTTGAGATTTACCTTACAAAATTGGACGCGTTGGAGCTCTTACATACTTTAATGAATACTAAAGTAAACTTTAAATTTGGACTCCTTTTATTATACTCAAAAGACTGGAGTATATATTACTTTATTGTATATTAGTTAAGTGTATTTTAGAAAAAGTTTCTCTATCTTATAAAATAGGACCTAGGGGTGAGTCTGCACACACATCATCCCAATGCTTCACTTGTTGAATTACACTAAATATAACATTATTGTTATATATTTTCTAATTAATTTTTTAGTCATTTGATCCACGATTCGAGTTGGGGGCGACCCAACGTCACTCAAGCCTTATAGGCCAACATGCTTACTCGAGCACCTCCTTCTATATATAATGAGTTTCAAAATCTTAGTTTAATCCTATTTAATCACAGAATGATTGACTAAATTAGCTTAAATGAATCAAGTCTATATTAATGACTTTAGTTACTTAAAACCAAAAATAGAAACAACTATGTTTTTCCTTCTCTCTTTCTTATAACTAACACAAGTTTTGTAGGAAAAAAGAAAAAAAGTGGTAATCTTGGAGGGGTAGGGTGATGTTCAAACTCATTCTAGTCTAGTCATGTTATAGGCAATTTTGTTCCCACAATTTTTCAGATTTGAAACTTGAAAAGACCAGGACAACAAGCCTTGAGGGGACAATGGCTTCAATGTTTTTTCTATATAACTTTTAAAGGGAATTAAAGTAATGAAAAGATGTAATCCATAATTCCAATCCAAAGACTTGCCAAAAGGAAGTGAGAAAAAAAGAGAGTCGAGAGGGAAAAAAAAGGTGGAAAAGCACATGATATTAATAATTAAAGAATGAAGCGATAAAGAGTTAAAATAATTAATGCTCATTATACAAATATGTCCTTTTAAGTTGACATTTATGTTCTTCTTTCACAATAAATATTTAAGTTTATATAAAATTAAATAAATAAATATGAATATTCTATGTGGCACGTAAAATATTATATCTACTTATTTAACTTTATATAAGTTTAAGTACTTATTTGTACACATCCAATTTGAAGGATATATATAAGTAACAACTAATATCAAGTTAAAAACATGTTTATATATTATGTCCTAAAATTAACAACAATAAGTTATCAATGTAGATTCTAGTGAGATGATTGAAATCTCTCTACCTTAACCAGAGATCTTTAATTTAAATCTCTTAAAATAAAAAAAAATCTTGTCAAAAACGTCATTCTCACTCCTTAGAGATGGATTTTATAATGAGCGAATTGGAATTTAACTATGCCCCATATAACTATCTAACAAAAAATAAAAATAATAAAAATAATATTTTTTTAAAAAAAAAACTGAAAAGGATAAGTTATTTGTTTTTTTGTTATAAATAAAATTAAAAATGAGCTTGATTCAACGATAAAAAATAAAAAAAAAAAAAAGATATCTTTTCAAGTACTGATCATACTTCCATAAAAGGACTTTTTTCTTATCTCTTCGAAGTGTGGTAATTACTAATTAGGTCTTCGACTCTTTTGGTTTGGAGTAGACATTTGTTGGTCCCTTTTCCCACTTCCTATCCATTATCTTTTTAATTCCTCCATATTGTTAAAAATATTTATTAATTTATATTAAAAATATAATTAATTAAATTTTTAACATTTTGTTATTAAAATTAATTTAATTAAAAGTATAATTAAATACCATAAGCTTGCAAAAAAGAATTTCTATTATTAATTTTGACATTAATGGATAAAATATATAAATAAAGCGTATTAAAGAAAGTTAAAAATTAAAAAAAAAAATTATTTGTGATTTCAGAATGTGTAAAGAGGAAAGTAAATAGGTAATATAAAAAGGAAGGAGTATTTGTCATTCCCTACTAATTTATGTCATAGTATTTGACTTAGCATAAAATTTATGAAAATTTACTTCAAAATATGTATAAATATGAGTAAATATTTTTATATGAAGTATCAATGAAATGTCAAAATTTACTCATTTTTTCCTAATATATGTATCTAAATATCGAATTTGGAGAGTCCAATTTTAAAATATGGTTAATTATGATTTTGAACATCAAATTTTTAAATTTGTAGATAAAATTTACAAATTTAAAAATTATATAAAATAATTATAAGACATAATAATTAGTAATTTAAAAACATATGAGAAATTATTATTCAAAGAAAACTTGTTGGGCTATCAAAATTCTTACACCAACATATGAATTTGGACGAAATAAATAAATTATTGTTACTTCTTTTTAAAGAAAAAAAGGATGTATATATAATATTTTCTTTATGACGAACAAAAACGAAATATACATGTGATTTGGTGACAGAGAAATTAAGCTCTCAAGTTCATATTAGTAGGCGAATTTAAAATTTTTACTTACCATTAAAATTGATACGTACGTTAATACGATTCATTGTATAATAGTGATAAATTTGTTTGTTCGCTATTACAGTTCGTAAGAGGAAGGATACTAATACTATTACAATATACGATGTGATTACTAACCTTTCAGGGTGTGTTTGGTAGGGAGGAAAATGTTTTCCATGGAAAATGTTTTTCTAGAAAACAAGTAGATTTTAGATTTATTTTCTCATGTTTGGTTGGTGAGTAGAAAATATTTTTCGGAAATGATTTTTAGTGTTTGATTTATGAATGAAAAATATTTTTGAGAGACATCTTTTAATTTTACTAGAGTAAAAAATAATTTATGAAATTGAAAATATTTTTTAAAAATAAAATTATTATTTTTTGGGGTGGTGTGGGGATGGGGGCAGGGGGAGGGAGGAGGAGTGAAAAAATAAAATTTTAAAGTTGATAGTATTTTTAAAAAACAAAATTAATTCTTTGGGGGGTTGGGGTGGGTGGGGGCTGGCCGGGGGGAGGGGGTAGGAGTTTAAAAATAAAAATTAAAGTTAAAAATATTTTTAAAAAGCAAAATTAATTTTTTGGGGAGGGGGTGGGGTTGGGGGGCTGGACGGTGGTAGGGTGGGGTGGGGGGTCAGGGATCGGATGAAAAAATAAATTTTTGAAATTAAAAATTGTTATGAAACTATAGAAGAAGAAGAAGAAGAAAATAGAGAGAATAGAAGACTTATTATTTCTCTTTGTGGGTGATTTTACAATGAAGAGCAGCCCTCTATTTATAGGAGAAATTTAACTTGGTCCCCAAGTAAGACTCTTAACCATATCCTAAAAGAACTCCACATGATAGACATTTACTGTAATACAAATACTTTATAACACTCCCCCTGAATGTCTAATTCATAGATGATGTGTCTCGTCAAAAAACCTTAAAAAAACTTTAAAAAAAGAAAAACTCTAGTAAGGGAAAAGAGTACACATATCTATTAATATGCATCTATGCTTCCTCATTAAAAACCTTATAAGAAAAACCCAGTGGGACAAAACCTCGTAAGGGAAAAAGAGTACAGCGCGTTTTAACTTCACCTAATAAGAACATCAATCTAGAGACTTGAATCTTTGCATTCCAAGCTTGTGCACCATCTTCTTGAAAGTTGCAGTTGGTAGAAACTTGGTGAATAGATCAGCCACATTGTCACTTGAACGAATCTGTTGCACATTTATATCACCATTCTTTTGAAGTTCGTGCGTATAGAAAAGCTTTGGTGAAATATGCTTTGTTCTATCTTCTTTTATGAATCCTCCCTTAAGTTGTGCTATGCATGCTGCATTATCTTCATATAAAGTGGTGGGTACTTTATCACACTCCAAACCACATTTCTCTCGAATGAGATGTATCATAGACCTTAACCACACACATTCTCTACTTGCTTCATGAATAGCTATTATTTCAGCATGATTAGATGAAGTGGCTACGATGGACTACTTTGTAGATCTCCAAGATATGACAGTCCCCCACATATAAACACATAGCCTGTTTGGGATCGAGCTTTGTGTGGATCAGATAAATATCCTGCATCAGCATAACCAACAAGATTGGGGCTACAATTGTTAGAATAAAATAAGCCCATATCAGTTGTCCCTTTAAGATGCCGCAAAATGTGTTTGATCCCATTCCAATGTCTCCTAGTAGGAACAGAACTATACCTTGCTAACAAATTAACAACAAAAGCTATATCAGGCCTTGTAGTATTACCAAGATACATTAGTGCACCAATTGCACTAAAATATGGTACTTCAGAACCAAGAATTTCCTCATCCTTTTCTTGAGGTTGGAATGGATCCTTATTCACATCAAGTGAACGAACAACCATTGGAGTACTTAATGGATGTGCTTCATCCATACAAAATCTTTTCAACACTTTTTCCCTGTAGGCAGATTGATGAACAAAAATACCATTTGTCAAATGTTCAATTTGCAAACCAAGACATAATTTTGTCCTTCCTAGATCTTTCATCTCAAATTCGTTCTTCAAATAATCAATTGCCTTTTGAAGCTCTATTGGAGTTTCATGAGATTTATGTCATCAACATAAACAACAAGTACAATAAATTTCGATATTATTTTCTTTAAAAGACACATGAACAAATTGTATCATTTGTATAACATTCCTTAATTAAATACTCACTAAGACGGTTATACCACATGCGTCCAGATTGCTTCAAACCATATAATGATCTTTGCAATTTAATTGAATACATTTTTCGAGATTTTGAATTACATGATTTAGGTATCGCAAATCCTTCAGGAATTTTCATGTATATCTCATTATCAAGTGATCCATAAATGTAGGTTGTAACCACATCCATCAAATGCATTTCAAGTTGTTCATGGACTGTGAAACTAATGAGATAACGCAATGTTATTGCATCCATAACGGGTGAGTATGTCTCTTCATAATCGACACCAGGCCTTTGAGAAAATCCTTGTGCCACAAAGCGTGCTTTATACCTTTGTATTTCATTTTTCTTATTTCTTTTTCGCACAAAAATCCATTTGCAACCAACATGTTTAATACCATTAGGTGTTTGAACTATAGGTCCAAAAATTTCACGCTTGGCAAGTCAATTCAACTCTGATTGAATTGCTTCTTGCCATTTTGGCCAATCATTTCTTTGTCGACATTCTATAACAGATTGAGGTTCAAGATCCTCATTATCTTGCATGATATTTGTTGCAACATTATATGCAAAGACATAATCAACCACTATATCTGATCGATTCAGATTAGTTTCAACATCTCTTAAATTTATGGATAGTGCATTATTTCCTTGAGTTTCAAGTTCATTGATTCTTTCATGAATATCAGAATTATTCAAATTTTGAACTTACATATGAGATTCTTTCATAGTGTCATCTTGACATTTAATCTTTCTTTTTCTAGGATTTTGATCCTTAGAACCCAATGATCTTCCACGCTTTAAGCGTTCTTTTGACTCATTAGCTATGACACTCGTGGATGGTCCTATAGGGACATCAATTCGAATTAGGACATTCTCTGCAGAAATATGTAATTTAGTAATCCTTTTCAAATCTGTAAATACGTCTGGCATTTGATTTGCAGTTTTCTGCAGATGAATAATCTTTTGTACTTCTTGTTCACAAGTAGAAGAATATGGATCAAGATGAGACAATGATAATTTTTTCCACAAAATTTCTCATTTTATTTCACTATCCTCTCCCCCTAATTTTGGGAAAACTGTCTCATCAAATCGACAATCTGCAAATCGAGCAGTAAACATGTCTCCAGTCAATGGTTCAAGATAGCGAATAATGGAGGGTGACTCAAACCCGACATATATTCCTAACCTTCTTTGAGGGCCCATCTTAGTGCGTTTTGGTGGTGCCACAAGCACATGTACAGCACATTCAAAAATTCTTAGATGGGATATATTAGGTTTTTGACCCATAACCAATTGCGATGGAGAAATTTTATGATAACTTGTCGGTCTGTGACGAATAAATGTTGCAGCATGCAAAATTACATGTCCCCACACAGAAGTGGGCAACCTAGTTTTCATAAGCAATGGCCTTGCTATTAATTGCAGACGTTTAATTAATGACTCAGCGAGACCATTCTGAGTATGAACATGAGCAACAGAGTGTTCAACTCTTATCTCAATTGCTAAACAATAATTATTAAATGATTGAGATGAAAACTCTGCAGCATTATCAAGACGAATGGACTTAATCTGATTATCAGGAAAGTGTGCCCTTAACCTTATTATTTGTGCCAATAATTTTGCAAATATCAAGTTACGAGATGACAATAGGCACACATGAGACCATCTAGAAGAAGCATCTATTAGAACCATAAAGTATCTAAATGACCCACTAGGTGGGTGAATAGGTCCACAAATATCCCCATGTATACATTCCAAGAACGCAGGGGACTCAATCTCAACTTTCGTTGGTGATGGTCTCACAATTAACTTGCCTTGATAACAAGCAGTACAAGAAAATTCACCATTTAAAAGAACTTTTAGGTCCTTTAATGGATGTCCATTCGAATTTTCTATAATTCGTCTCATCATTATTGACCCAAGATGTCTCAGACGATCATGCCAAAGTACAAATGTATTGGAATCAGTAAACTTCTTATTTACTATAAAATGTGCCTCAATTGCACTAATTTTTGTCCAATACAAGCCAGAGGATAATGCAGGGAACTTTTCTATAACACATGTCTGCCCAGAGACATTCTTGGTGATACTAAGATATTCAAGATTTATTTCATCCATTGATTGAATATGATAACCATTTTTATGGATATCTTTATCAACAAATTTCTCTTAGATTTTGGAGAAAACATAGCATTATTAATGATGAGTTTAGTTCCCTTGGGGAAAATTACAATGGCTCTTCCAAAGCCCTCAATCATATTATTACTACCGAAAATTGTAGTAACATTTATTTTGCCCATACTTAAATGAGAAAAATATTTCTTATTTTGAATATCGTATGTGTTGTACCAGAATCAATCAAGCAAATGTCTTCATATTTCGATAATATGTTTTTAGAATTATCCCTATCTTCACATGAATGACATACACAAAATAAATATATATTAAATATTAGTGCTGTCAAAAGGGTACAATATATTCAATGTAATAAACTAATAATTAAATATTAAAAGTTGAGCCTTAATTTATTGTTTTCTCTAAGTCAATAACGAGTTGTTAGGGAAAAAATCATTATTTAATCCTAATTAATAACATATTGCATGTTTTCAACATTAGATCAAGTTAAAAACCTAATATAATACAAACACATGATAAATCCTAGTTAATAACAGACTGCATATTTTTAACATTAGATCAACTTAATATAATACAAACACGTGATAAAGTTTAGTATTTGTCTAACACTATCATATTAGAATCACATAAATAAATCAATGAAAAATATATATTATCTAATTAAGAAGGAACAAATTAATGAACTACAAGAATATGACTAAACTAATTTTGAAATACTAATATTCATGTAAACCACTATCATTACATGAAATTTATTAATAACTTCTAAAAAAAAAACCAAAAAAAAAATCACTCTTCCATGTTCACAGAACCATCACCAATTAAGTGATCTATCTTTCCTTCAGGATGTGCGAAGAAAACTGCTACATCCAAGTGCGTGATGTCAACTTGATTTTCAGAGATAAAATTTGCCTTAGGATTTTTCTCTTTCTTCTTTAGCGATTCTTCATAAAGCTCAACCAAGTGTTCGGGAGTACGACAATCACGTGCATAATGACCTCTTCCACCACATTGAAAACAACCTTCCCTAGTTGCTTCATGTTTCTCATCCTTTCTTTTTTCCTTTTGATTGTGATTTTTATTTGATGAATGATTAACACCAGGAAAAGAATTACGTTCTTGACCATAATCATGACCACGACCACGTCCACGTCCATGACCACGTTCACGACCATGATTAGGGCCGCGACCTTTTCCACGTCTAGCATGGTGGGCGTACGCCTTATTCATTTTAGGAAGTGGTTCAGATCTAGTAGGCCGATTCTCATGATTTTTCAATAATAAATCATTATTTTGCTCAGCCACAAGAAGATGAGAAATTAATTCATAATACTTTTTGAAACCTTTCTCTCGATATTGTTGCTGCAAGAGCACATTCGAGGCATGGAAAGTGGAGAACGTCTTTTCCATCATATCAATCTCACTAACCGTTTCTCCACATAATTTCAACTGAGAAGTGATTCTGAACATGGCAACTCATGTATAGACTTAAAGTCTTGTAGTCTTAGATGCATCCAATCATATCGTGCCTTTGGATGTATGACCATCTTCAAGTAGTCAAATCTTTCTTTTAGTTTTTTTCACAAAACAAGTGAATCCTTAACTGTTAGATATTCGATTTTCAGAATCTCGTCAAGATGATGACGCAAGAATATCATTGCTCGTGCACAGTTTTGATTTGATGTCTTATTTTCTTCTTTTATTGTGTCTCCAAGACCCATTGCATCAAGGTGAATTTCAACATCCAACACCCATGAGAGGTAGTTCCTGCCCGAACTTTGAAGGGCAGTGAACTCTAGTTTTGTAAGATTGGCCATTAAAATTAAAAACAAAAGAATAAATAATACCTTTATTAATTCTTCAAATCTAACCTTCACTTTTGAGAAAGTAGAGTCTCGTGCTGATAACGTGTTATGAAACTATAGAATAAGAAGAAGAAGAAAATAGAGAGAATAGAAGACTTATTATTTCTCTTTAGGGATGATTTTACAATGAAGAGCAACCCTCTATTTATAGGGGAAATTTAACTTGGTCCCCAAGTAGGACTCTTAACCATATCCTAAAAGGACTCTACATGATAGACATTCACTGTAATACAGATACTTTATAACAAAAATATTTTTTTTAAATTGATGTTTTTCCCCAAAAAAAGTTGTAATCTGAAATTAGAGAGAGTTTTGGAAAATGTTTTCCTTCATTTTTGAAGGTAAGTCATTTTCCTTAAATTTGAGGAAAATGAGTTAATTTGGAAAACATTTTCCAAGATTTTGTCTCAACCAAACATGAGAAAATTGGAAAATATTTTCTAGTCATACCAAACACACTCTCAGTCTAATAAAAAGAGTTTCAGCTTTATCTGATTCGACTTCCTTCGAAACAAACAAAGGTGGACTTTTGTAATCATATGGTCGGTCGTTACTAATTAAAAGCATCTCGTTACTTCCTAATTGATTGATGTTTTGTGCCAGAAATAGACAATCTTTTTGGGTTTTTGATTTCTCATTTCATTGCTTTTGTAATTGATTTCATGCTTCTATTCATGAAAATGATTTAGTCTAATATTCATGTTTTCATTTATGATTTGAAAATGCATGCTCAAATCTAGCTTTCGATCTTCATGATGATTTCTCAAAAAAGAATTCATAAAGTAAACAATAAATTGATAATCACATATTCTTTTATACTATATCAAACGATCCCGTAATAACCAGAGATGAAGTTGGCTATTGATGAAAGGAGTAATGGTCCATTAATTAATTAGGGAGTAAAGAAGATGGGCACAAACACTTCACACTAATTGTGCTCAGTCCTTTCATCTATGTTTCTTCTGTGTGATGTGAAGGCAATCATTCTATATGTTGTTGACTTTCTCCTTTGTCTTCAGTCCATCTCCCTTTTTCTTCTATATAATTAAATAATTCAATTATAAAAATAAAAAAGGTCGAATATATATATATATATATATATATATATATATATATATATATATATATATATATATATATATTTGAACTAATTTCAATTAATTCTTATATTTATTTTTAAATATTTTAAACTCCATTAATGAAAATATTGTATTGGCTTGGGCCATGCATCCAATGCCATTTAGTAGTCCAAAAAAAAATCAACGAGACATTAAAATAGGACATCAAAGTGTGACTGACTAGTCTATTTGTTAGCGTGGGCGACTCAATAAACCAAAATTTGAAGGAGAAAGCACATGGCATGCAACATTTAGAAAAAAAAAATCAATCAAATTGAGAAAAAAAAAGGTCTATTATGAACTGGAAAGATAAAGTTCTCACTTGTAAGTATGGAACCATAAAAAGACAAAAAATGAAAAAGTTAGCATTCAGTTGAATTTGATCATCAACAAACCCTTCATGATATATCATTTGATGATAATGTCATCATCCTACCTATAGCAATCAATGTCTACAAATAGGTGGGTGGTCTGGTAAGAATCATGATCGAACATGATGCTTTTTTGATAGACTTCGTTAAGAAATAATAAAATTATATATGTCTATGCTATTAACTAAAACTTTTAGCATGGTGTATGACAATCACTTGATCCTAACGAGTAGTATCGAATCCTAACTGAATCATAAGAAAGCCAAAAAATAAAAAGGTCATTCGGTGAGTTGAATTTGATGATCAATTTATAATAACTCTTTACCTAAAAAATGGAGAGGTATGTACGTAGATTGTATTGTAGAAAGAAATGAGGACCATATATTTAGACACATTTAAAATTGCATCACGTGGTCCACTTCCAAGACTTTATGGATGGACGTATCTTTTGTCTTGTTGCTTTGCTTAACTTATCTATATTCCATGCATACTTCATATATTTGTACAACAAGCTAAGATCATGCATCCTTATTTACATGAGTTTAAATTTGAGGCACATTGTTTGGGATAACTTATCACATTATTCATATCATAATGATAAAATAAGTTATCTCATATACGCGGTGAAATAACTTATTTCCAATCAAACGACCCTAGTTCCTAATTTACCTTTATCATTAATTATAATTATTTTCATATTATATTTTTCAAGACATTGTATTAATTATATTCAAAGGGGTGATGTAGTAAAATTACACTTCTATTTATAGTTACTTAAGGGGTGTGCCAATTCAATAATGGACAACTGTTGGACAAAGGGAGTAGTACTACATAAATTTAATATTTTAAATAAAAAATTTAGATATTCAAAAAATTATACAAAAAGTATTATAAATTCCAATTTTTTGCATATCAATATGATGAAAAATCACATCGTACAATGTTAGTCAAATTTATTATTATTTAACACTAAAAAAAGAAATAATGACAATTAAAAATGAACGGAAATAGTAGTAAATAGTAATCCTTTTATCGGAAACTCGTATTCAACTTGGGGCGAATTATGAGTCTAAGTGTGAATTGTGAATTATTATACAAAATGTATAATCATTTGGGGCTATGTGGGGATTGCCTTGAGAGCTATGTGAAGGATTGCCTTCGAGGCTATGTGTGGCTATCCACAAGATCACAACAATCAATTATTTTGTTGGTAGAAAGCAATTTAATTATGGGAAAATTATGCGGATAAGTAAATTTGTACTATTTAATTACTCATCATAGCTATAGTTTGCTATAATTACCACTCGCGACTAACATTATACATTAATTACATGAGTTGACTTCGAGTTTTGTATAATTAGTCATGTTTGTATATGTATAATTCGCCAGAATATACAAATAAATATATATAATATACAATTTTTTAGCCTATATACATATACAATTCACCTCTCTCCCACTCTCTGCCCTCTCTCGCTCGCCTCTCTCCTCCCTCTCTCAATCTCGCTCGCCTCTCTCCTCCCTCTCCCAATCTCGCTGCCATTTATACAAATATATATGCATAATATACAGTTATATACATATACAATTCACCTCTCTCCCACTCTCTGCCATCTCTCGCTCGCCTCTCTCCTCTCTCTCTCGATCTCGCTCGCCTCTCTCCTCTCTATCCCAGTCTCGCTCGCCTCTCTCCTCCCTCTCCCAATCTCTCTTGCCATATATACAATTACATATATATAATATACAATTATCTAACCAATATACATATACAATTCACCTTTCTCCCACTCTTTTCCCCCTCTCTCTCGCTTCTCTCCTCTCTCTCCCAGTCTCGCTCGCCTCTCTCCTCTATATAACTTGTAGCTACAAATTGTAATTATCAAACTATAGCTATGGAGAGTAATTAATTATTTTTAAGTGGCTATATGTGAAAGTTTCCCTTTAATTATACTATTATTATACTTTTAAATCTTAACAAAATAATAGCTTGTTAAGGTTTCTATATTATCCTCGTAAATAATTGAAAAAATAGACTTTCAATGATTTTGCAAAGAGCTATCGATATTAGGGTGTAAATCATTGAAAATGATAGGATAAGACGTAAGGAGTGCATACATATTAGGGGTGAAAATAGCAAATTGGTCAAATAAAGAGGACTTTGAAAACTTGTACACTGAAATTAAAGTTATGTCAAATGTATCAAAATAATCTTTAAGTTGAAAATAAAATGTCGCAAAAAAGAAGAAGAAAGAACTAAGTCATTTCTTTTCAAATAGACTAAAAAGGAAAGTATGTTATTCTTTTTGGGAAAAATGCACAAGTACCCCCCTAAACTATAACCGAAATCTCAGAGACACAACTAAACTAAATTAATGTTCTATCACCCCCCTGAACTTTTTTTTTTTTTGTAATTTTGTGCACCTTTTTGGCTTACGTGGCATTCAAATATCTCTCACACGCCTTAATTGTGTGAAGTCATGGAGTGTGCCACGTAAGACAAAAAGTGTACAAAATTACAAAAAAATTAAGTTCGGGGGTAATAGGACCTTAGTTTAGTTAAGGTGTGTCTTTGAAATTTCTAATAGTCTAGGCGGTACTTGTGTATTTTCTCTTCTTTTTTAAACAAAAGGAGTGATATATTTTTGGTATAGTTTTCTTTGTCTATGAATTATCACCGACATAGTTTGAAAGTATAAGATTCTGCATGACGTTCTGATTCTTTGGACCAAACAAGCATAGATAAGTGTGGCTGTGAATTGCGTTTCATATGTTACAATTTCAGTTGTGTTGTTTCAATTATCAACCGCCTTACATATTATATACATCGTTTTAAACGGACGTCCCCGTTTTGAGAGAAAGAAATCAAAGACAAAATTTACTTAATTTACACAAAAATAAATCAACCCTATGGTATAACCAAACGATTTAGTAATTCTAACTCAAACTTTGTGTCTACGTATATATAGGAACAATTACAATATAAATGTAAAAATAAAATGAATTTAATTACTCAAATGAATTATGATAAAATTTGGAACTCAAACTCTTAAAACATTGGATGAGGCAAAGCTATAGGGTCACATGACTAGAGAAGAAATACAATTTAATAAATTATCTACTCTTTTAGGACCACTTTAAGTACCATGACCCTACACTTAATTTGAGCTTAATATGTCAACAAAGACTTGGACTTCCTGGCATTGGATTCCAAATGTTGTCCACTTACTTTGGAAAATTACAACTACCTTCAAATCATGGTTTCATTATTTAAGAGTAAAATTTATCTCTTATGCCTTTCTCTTCATTTTTGACTTCACTAATGATAAATTGTCCACTAGTTCTATAAGAGACTCAATATATGAAGTTAGTTATAATATGTTAGCATAGATTCTGCATGATTTTTTGTTAGGATATGGGCTTTTCTTTCTTAATTAGAAGGACCCATAATAATGTCACACTTAATTACCTAGTGGCTAGTAATATTACAATCAAATTATTTACAAGGAAATAAAAAAAAAATCTTTATGATATACATTAATTAGTAGCCTAGGGAAAATATATATCCTCTCCTTTCACACTTTTTACTTGTTTATTTTAGATTTTTACCAGCCTCATAAGAAATAATGTTTGATATGAATATTTCACTATCATACTCATAATAATTGAGGTTCAGTATTAAATTTTGAAAAAATAATTTGAAAAATAAGTAATCAATGCTAAAGATGAAATATAAATAACAATTATTTTTTCTAAGTGTAATATTAATTGTTTGGGACCAAGTCAGCATCATTTTTTTTTCTAAAAGGCCCCACTCCAATAAGAATATCCACCTTATAAGTAACTTCCTTTTCTTTTCAACTACTAATGTGATTTTTTTCCCCCTAACACCCCAACAATCTACTAGCTAAATTAAGTTCTACATGACTCATCTTTAAATTCATGAAGTAATTTGAAAATTAAGTGAATGTCATTAGTATCAATTAAGTATTTATGATCATCCGATCCCACTGTCTTCTTCTTGTGTATGCTCTTTTTAAGCTATAAATAAAAATAGCAAATCAAATCACGAGTGAACAAAAACACTAAATCGGACACCCTTTTTCATACACTGATACACACACCATCAATTCGCCATCTCGGTATGACACTAAGTTAAGCTCCACACCATGTTATTCTTTTCTAAAGAAATAAACAAAAAAATATGTCATAAATTTTTTTAAAAAAAAAATAACACTTGTAAGTAGTAAATCATCAATTACTGCAGGTAGTGTTGGCTGTGGGGGATATGACTCGTATAAAACAAGAAATGAACAAGGACAAATTAGTACTGCCTTCCTTCCTTCATTACATTGCAATAAATTAAAAGCCACAGAAAATGGGCACTCACTTTGAGGCAATCTTAATATCATTTTCTTTCCCTTCTTTAAGCTCATTCATTGCAGGTTTTATGTCCTATAGTTGGTGTGTCTTTAATTACTTCCTCACATTTTCTTTATTTGTTCATACGGCCTTCGTCCCATATTAAATAGTTATTTATTAAAAATAATCGCTTCATATTTCTTGATTAGTATTAAATTAAAATAAAATTAATTTTTTTATTTTACCCTACAATTATTATGGTCTTTGAAAGTTCAAACAAATTTTGAAATTCATAAATTTCTTTTTTTTTAATATGCTAATTTATATGAATAAATAGCAAAACAATAAAATTGATCAATTTATTAATAATTTTTTTAATCATTGTGAAAATAAAAAGCGTCCATCTAATATAGGACAGAGGAAGTATTGAATTTAACATATGTTTGATGTACTTTTTCGTTCATTTCTATTTGTCTAGCACTTTTACCATATATATATATATATATGAGTAGAGTATTACAATTTGAGGAATCAAACCATCACTGTAAGGTGAGAATTCAACTGAGTTACAAAGATTTCTCAATTCAATGCTTTATTAATTATTTCATTAATTCATTTTTACTTGTCTATCAAAAATAAATGTTCACTTTAACTTATTCAGCTTGAACCAAAAAAATAAATATAGTTTACTTTTTAATTTATCTTTATTATTAACTGGTAGTAAGGTTGTTCAAATTAAAATCAAACTTAACTTAACTCGAATAAAAAAATATTATTTTATCGGTAATAAATTATTGATTTGACGGTTTGATGACAATATTAATTTTATCTTTTATTGAATTACCAAATTCGTAATAATTTAGAATTTTTCTTTAATGGAGTAATCGATAACCCCCATAACAGCTGAGGGATGAATCTTGTAAGTTCATTATGTTTTTACAATTCAAGTTGTGCAGATAATACAAAATAAGTTGGTTCTTTTTGTATAAGATGTTATGTTCGTTATCTTTACTTGCAATTAATCTATGTAATATCAGGTGCATTGTGTTATTAATTATTTTTCAAATTGGTAGATCATATTCAATTCAAAAAACATGATTTGCGCAAATTACTTGATAATTCTTGAAATACCCTATTAGATTATGTTTATCATATTGTGTATAAACGATTGCCATTAATTGTATTTTTAATAGGAATTTTTTTCAATGCTAACTTCAAACTTGGATGATGAAATAAGTAGTCCTTAAAAAAGCGAACAACTGATCTTTTCTGGTCCTTTAAAATCAGTAGATAGAATTTACTAATAGAAATTATGAAATTAGTACAATTATTTTAAATACTCCTTAGCTATTACATCGCTAAAACATATCAGGTAATTAAATCTTCTTATAAAACGTTGTTAATTCATAGCTAAGTGAATTTTAATATGAAATATTTGTTGTTTAGCTATGCAATTTATCGATCACAAGTTTCTTATTTTCTATTAGTGAAAGCAAAGAACCATCACGATTGAAGCTTGACTCTAGCCAATAAACTAGCAATAAGCTTGACTACAAGTCTACAATGAATCCCTTGTAAAGTGAGAATAAAAAACCTTAGCCACTAAACAGGGTCAAATTAGGGGTGACAATTTCAGCCCGTATAAGTGAAATGGAATTATTTTTTTCATATTGGATCACTCGTATTTTTTTAAATAAGTAAATATGAACTTCAACCTATTTAAGTACATACAAATATGGACAAAATGGATAAACATGAGAATTCATATATATTCATATATCACTCTCTTATCATAAAAATCCCTAATTTCACTATTTATTTTTGAAAATAAAATATAAAGATTGGGGTTGGCGTTTTGATAAAAACTTTTTTTTTGTGTGTGTGTGGGGTGGGGGGTTGGAAAAAAAATTTAAATTTTATTTTTTCGAGGAAATGTTATTCTTTTGGGCAAATTTTATATATAGCAAATAAAAAATGCACAATTATAGGCTATAGCAAACATTTCAAAATTGTGTTCCGTAGCAAAATTTAATGGATGTCTTTTTGTGTATAATTGTTAGACACCATTTGCCTTTTATACAATTTAATTTTTTTTAAAATAAAATAAAATTAGGTGGTATAATCTGGTAGATAAATAAGGAAAAGGATCACATAATTCACGCGACTTCAATTTCATTTTCATTCCGTCTTCTTCTACTTCACTCGAAATAGCTCCATTGAAGACAATTTCAAAAAACTCGATCAAGCTATTGAATGTATTAATCAAACAAGCGAGATAAATTTGTTTTCAGAGATAAAAACAGGAGCTAATTTCATGACGAAAACATACTCTAATTTTGATTTTGTTTTTGTCGACAATGGAGTTTAAAATTCAGATTTCGTTTTTCACTTTCATCAATTCAGTTGAATGTATATTGAGATGTGTATATTTGTCCCTAATTGATTTGAATAGTTAATTTGAAATCTATTGTGATAAATTTGTTAATAATTTTGAATTTCTGATATGAGAATCGCTGATTTCTGGTATAAGTGTATAGACTGTTGTTTGTTTGTTCGAATCTATTATTATTTATATATATACACACATTTAGTGTTATTTAGTGAATTGTATAATTGTATGGAACTGTTGTCTATTTATACGAATTTGTCAGTTATATACATATACATATTTAATGTTTGTGGTGAATTGTACATTTGTATAAAACTATAATTTTGTGTATAAGCTATAGAGAATTTTGGATAATTTGAAAATGTGTATAAGTTAAAAACTTAAGTTGCTATAATATGTATAAATACATTTTCTGTTTGTTGCTGCAATTCTTAAGCTTACAAATGTATATGTATATAATTTAATTTTTTATACAGAAATTCTGAAAATAGCTTCATTGGTTAGTAAAACATGTATTAGAATATATACAGAAAAACAATTACTAAGATATATTATACATTTATACAACCTGAATTGTATAAGGAGGCATTATAAAGGATAAATCAACACAAACACAAAAACAAAAAGTAAGATAAATATTACATTTATACAATCACAATTGTATAAGCACAAAATTAGATACTAAGATAAATTATACACGTATACACAATTGTATAAGGAGGCAGTAAAGTAGGCAGTATAATATATGAATAGAAAGCAGATAGTAAGATATATTATACATTTATAAAAACACAATTGTATAAGCACATAAACAAATACAATAATTTAGTATACATTTATACAAACACAATTGTATAAGGCATAAATCAACATAAACACAAAAACATATACTAAGATAGATTATACATTTATGTAATCACAATTGTATAAGACATGAATCAACACAAAAACGAAATAGATAATATAAATCTAAACATATACATGAACAATGATTATACAGATACCTTATGATGCTCGATTGACCCAGAACCAACGGCTTCATTTTTATCATTATGAACGGTAAAAACATCAGTATTATGTTTCCTTCTCTTACTTGACTCAGCAACAACGTCAGAAGGATTTTTCACACCTCCATCCACAAATCTACTTGGGTCATTATTGAGTTTGGATCTAATCTCTTGCATGGTATTAAAATTAGACAATGAACCTGAAATCTCCCCAAAATCCTGAGTTAGACCCAAGAAAGACGATGAGTGTTCAACATAATTTTCAACATGTAATGATATACCTCTTGTGAATCTCTTCGATGGAGATTGGACATCCATTGTTTGAACCAAAAATCTGAAGGGATTAAGAAGTGAAGTGAAAAAAGTATTTTTAAGAAATTCAAAAAAATTAACAAAAATTGATGATGTGAGATGAGTTTTAGGCGGAACCTTGAAATTTATGAAATACTTTTGAAAAATCGCAAGGATGTGCTTGTTAGAGAAGTTGAAAATTTGAAATTGAAATTGTGCAGAATATTTTGGAGAAATTGAAGGAAAGAAGAATAATTGTATAATATAATGGGGAAAGAGAAAAAAGAGGGTTTTGTTTTAGGGGGAAATTTTTATACAATTCGGTGAGCCTGATATAGCAAACTGACCGATGTTTTGCCCTTTAAAGGGAATAACTGAAGGGGAGTTATTTCATTTAATTACCTTCCTTAGTTTGTCATTCTCCACAATTATCCCCTTTTTTTGGAGTGGGGTGGGGGTGGGGGTGGGTACGGTTGGCAAAAATAGTTTTTATTTTTTGGGGGTGGGGGTGGCGGGGAAGGGGGTAGGGGATTGCCATTTTTTTACAAAAAAAAAGTATTTTTAATTTTTTTTTGGAGGTGGAGGAGGTGGAGGGTGGATAGGTTGAGGTATTAATAACTTAATTTTGATTTAATATATTTTGACTTTAGGAGATTAAAGTGAGCTACAACCATTTTAACTAAATCATATTTGACCAAATTTGATACATTTAAATTCGATCCAATCCATCCATTTGCCATCTCAGACTAGATATGTTAATAAACACGATAATAAACAACATTACATGAAATAACGTGTAAGACTTAATAGCGTTTTCAATTAAGAATCGGCCCAATTTCATAGCAGGTCTTGGGCCCAAGTTCCAAAGTCCAATATTTCTACCAAGGAATCAAGAGCCCAAATAGGATAGCACCTACTAGGAAAAATTAGGGAAGCTTATAAATTTCATTAGTTTATGAGCTATTATTTAGATATATTCTACTTTGTAATATTATAAAGTTTACAAAATTTTGGTGCATTCAAATATGTTCATATACGTCCAGATACATGGAATAAAATTAGGTGTAACTTATTCAATATACACCGTATCCAAGTGGATTCATAAGTATAATTTCACCCGCATACCTCCCATCACGTCTGTCACTCTCCTATGTATTTGGTATCCCAGATACATGCGAATCACACCATATACATACAAATGCATGTATTTAGTGTGTATTTGTGATTCAAATTTATCTGGATATATATCAAATCTCGCTCGCTTTTCTCCCGTCTTACTCGCCTCTCTTCTTATTTTAATGTATCAACTGGAAAAATTATACGTACCTAGGTGTATCTTCCTCAATATATGATAGAAAACTCTTAATTCATAGTAAGATACATAATATTTTAAAAATATAAATAATAATAGTATATATGGTGGTAGAGTATATCTAATTATGTGGTTGCTCCTATAAATAAACTAACACCCAAAAGTTGCTCCAATAAATTACCTAACACCCAAAAGTAAGGCTCTATATTTAAGAAATTATATAGCACCAGTTTGAGGTTTTATGGCAAAAACCAACAGCTACAAATATAATTAGCCAGAGATATTGTATATACGTGTACCCACTTATTAAGTGTGTAGATTAATTATATGTTGCTTAAAAGGACTCATGGCCAATAGATGTTCAAGTAACAGTGATTTGGAAATGTATTAGTTATGTTCCAAACACTATCGATAAAACATGAAGATGCATTTTTAGATATATTATCCAAAAGAATCTAACACAACATTCAAATTTAGTGACTAAAAATACAAAGTAAACTTAAAATCATGTATACCGAAAATTATGTAATTATACGATTTAAGATAATATAATTTTTAAAAATTCTTATCATTTGAATTAATTACAAAAATCCTTTTTTAATATCCGGATACATCATTCCATTTCGATCAGATACATTGCAACTTTGTTGTGTACGATGTATCTGGTACAAATGTTATTGTAGAATACATAACCTCAATTATTTCAAACCTAAACTAATATGAATATGATTTATAGTTATATATCTAATAAATAACTTATATATCTAATACATAACTGATGTATCTTTTGCTATGTATCTGGCAAAGAAACAATGTATCCGCGAGTTTTGAAAAATCCAGAATTATTGTAATTTAGAAAGCTTTCTATATAGGATACAATTAGCGCCCAAATTATTAAAGTTTCTATACTGTATTCCGAGAGACGAGAAAACATCTTTGATTACGATTAAAAGGAACAATCTCAAATAGACCAAGATCCAATTTTGGGTCATTTCTTGATGAACATGATCTGCCATAATCTCTTCGACCCCTTCATTTATGTGCCAGAATAGAGAGAGCTTTGGTAGGGAAATTATACACACCATTGCTTCCCTGTTTTTGAAGATTACAATGAGATGATGGGAAATTTAGCAAAACAACAACGTTTTAGTCTTTAGGGGACTCCTTAACAACATTTTAACTATTTAGTAAAAATAGCAATGTTTTAATTTGTTAACATGAGGAGTTATGTATTATTATTATTATTATTATTATTATTATTATTATTATTATTATTATTATTATTATTATTATTATTATTTAAGAGAATATGTATATTTAATATTAAAAATTAGAGGAAAATGGAAATTAAAGCATCAAAAAGGTAAAAACGATTTTCATAATTCTTCAGTTACATTTGAAAAGCTGAATTTTTGTCACTTTTTGAGTTGAGCGTTTTTTTTTTCTCGTTTGTATTTAATAATTCCAAAAAAAAAATTGCAAACAAAATTGTCTTCTTAATTATTTAATTGGTAAAATTGCTAGATTCTTCTATTTGAATTCGGCAAATAGAATCAAATATGAAAATATTCTTAAAGTGGAAATTTTCGAACTCCACAACTACAATTTCGTGAATCGGGTATTTTTTTTTATGTTGTTTCTTTTGAATAGGTGAAATCTTTGTATGATTTAAAACTTTTATTGAAAGTTCGACGCCAATTCCATTGACATCAATAAAATACCTCTGAACACGATGAGGAACAAACATATGATTGTATCCAATTATATGATGTATAAGGCTTGAAAAGTGACTGATTCTGTTTAGATTTGGTATCTATTTTTGTTTATTTCTTATTGTTTTTGTCTGTGTCAAATTTTGTTTAATGTAAATATTAATAATATGAAATTATATATTCAAGTGTTAATTTACAAGTCTTAAACATCAATCACGAATTTTGCGGATTGTGTTTAGTCTTTGTGCAGTTTATTTGAAAGTATTGTCTTGATCGATCTCTATGCTGCTATAGTTTATGAATCTTTGCTACATATTTTTCTTACCAAAAAGCCTATATGATGCTTGTGGTAAGTGTAGGCTTTGTTATATTGTGTGGTTATGACATTCAAAATGCACTATACTTCATATTCATTTAAAGTTTTTGTTTCTTTAGCTCTACACCCTTTAAGCATGGCCAGAAGCAGATACATAAAGAGAGGAAACAAAGCATCTTCTTTGTGCGTCTTGCTCAAGTATTGCAAGTGGGGTATTCAAAGCCAACTTTGGCAGTGTACTTTACTATATGTTAGAAGTTTACTTGCAAAAAATATACTTCTACCAACAAAACTTTGATACTAAAACTTAAAAATAATTGTAATGGTTATGTTTGTGACTCATATAAGTTCACCATACAATTTAGATAGAATAAATATAATATAGATTAATACCATTGATATGAATACATTTCGAGAGGAAACGTATACTAATAAAATTGTATGCATTCAAATGTTTCAAATGGATGTAATCCTGTTGTTTGGGATACACCCAAATATTGAATATATCATGAATTTTTGTAATATAAACTTATGTAGAGAAATAGTATGTACAATTTTAAATTCAACTAATAATAATATAACAACACTTGTTATAATATAAATACAATTAAGTTTGAATACAAGTAACTGTATTGGTTATGTTTGTGACTCAAACAAGTTTACACATACAATTTAGATAGAAAAAATATAATATAGTTTAATACCATGGATATGAATACATTTCGAGAGAAAACGTATACCAATAAAATTGTATGCATTCAAATGTTTCAAATGGATGTAATCCTGTTGTTTGGGATACACCCAAATATTGAAATACATCATGAATTTTTGTAATATAAACTTATGTAGAGAAATAGTATGTACAAATTTAAATTCAACTAATAATAATATAACACCACTTGATATTAAAATATAAATACAAATAGGTTTAAATACAAATTACAGTGTTGGTTATGTTTGTGAATCATACAAATTCACATATTCAACTTAAAGTACATAAACTTTTAAATACAACAAATATAATATAGATTAATAACATGGATACGACTACATTTCGAGAGAAACCATATACAAAGAATTCTATGTTATTATATAAAACAGAGGGCATTAGAATTTCAGAGACTATTCAACTCTAATAAGATATAAAACTGAAACATCATTAACTCTACAATACGCGGCGCATTCCTACATGAACGCCTATTGTGCCCTTTAAACCCACAAGTACTGCAAGAATTCTTTCTCTTCTTCCCATATAGCTCGCTATACGCCTTGTCACGATACTTCTTGGATGGCCTTTCAGGTAGCTTTTTGTGTTTTGGAGGCCGCACTATATCGTCCTTAATATACCCAGGTATATTCCACTCGTTAAAATGGCTCACGCGTCCAAACATGGTATTTCATTCATCTGAAACCTCTTGCAAGTACAAAATTTATTTTCCAGACAAACAATATAGGTTCTACCTTCGTGATGAACACTGTACACATATTGATGATACAACCTACAATAAAAAATCATCAGTTATGTTATATAATGTTGATGAACATATAAATTATAACAACATACCTTCATACGTAATGATGATTCTTCATTAGCAACAAATATCTCTTGAGGTTTACCACAAAGTGTGGTGAAAGTATGTGAAGCAGACGTATGATTTTTGAAATTTCATCTTGCAAACATCTGTCTTACTTCTTCAAGGAAATCGTATATCGGTAATTCCCCTACTTCCACCAGACAAGCACTTATGCACTCAGCTATGTTTGATGTCATAGCCATTCCTCGATCAACTGTTGCATATACCCTAGCTCATTTTTCATAACTTGTCGATTTCAAGTAAGTTTTTACACGAACATCAACTTGTTCAACCTTTTCCATCAGTTCATAAAATTCAGATTGTTTGTATGCCTTTGTCATCCCATAAAAAACTTTCGAAAGATTATTGTGCGACTTTTTAAATAGTGTTTTCACATTTTCCCACAAATGTCAAGTGCAAGCATAATGAGGAACTCCATCAAATACCCTCGAAACTGTCTTTATTATACTTTTGTTTCGATCAAATCTGCCTTTATATTACTTTCAAGTTAAGATAAATAATTTTTAATGGTCAAACTATGTTGAGAAATTTTAGACTCGAAACAACTACTTTAGAGAGAAAACAAATTTGATTGAATGAGTTATATCTTCTATTCTTTTGCCCAAACTCACTACTTTATATGGAAAAGAAACTAATTTTTTTAAGACTCAAATCAAATTTGTTAACTAAGAAAAGAGCTTAACAGGGAGATATCTATATATTTTTCACTATCTTAAATATAAATGACGCAAATCGATCGAAATATTATATATATATATAAATATATATATATATATATATATATATATATATATATATATATATATATATATATTCTTTGCTAACACTCAAATTGTATACGTATAGCTCTTCCGAAGCCACGACATCTCTAAAGGCAAGAGAGACGTCTGAACTACCAATTGAACTCTCTACTCATCAACTTCTGGATCATTGAGAAATTTTAGACTTGAAACAAATACTCTAGAGATAAAACAAATTTGATTGATGAGTTATATTTTATGTTTTTTGGTCCAAACTAACTACTTTAGATGGAAAAGAAACTAAGACATGCATAACTCTAATAAACTACTCTTCTTAATTATTTCATCTTTTTTATCTAGCATAAAATAATACATAAATCACTTCATGTTAGCGGAAACGTGAAACTAGAGAACAAGGAAGAACAACAATATTTAACGTGGTTCGGATCAAAATGATCCTATGTCCACCAAAGAACAACTGCACTGATATTTATTTCACTCTACAAAGAATACAAGTGAAATACTACAAGAGAGAGAACACAAATGCCTTAGAAGGTGAGAAGGCAAGTGAGAGGATGATTTGAAAATGAATTAAGAGCTACCTATTTATAGGAATAAATTCATCCTATTGATGTCATCCATGACATCACTATGTGTCAAAATTGTCAAGGTTAAGATATGAAACCATTTTATGGTTTGCCTAACTTTCACCTACCAAGATACAATCTTTGACTTTTATTTTGTACTAATTATCTTCCTACCAAATATTCATGTTAATTCATCTTCCATTTAGTTTGATTCCACAAGAACCAAAACCAACTCTTTCAATCTCCACCTTGGTTTGTGTTCCAAGCATGCGTATAAACAACTCCGGCCAAAACTTCTAAGCTTACTGGGCAATCCCATTGTAAGAAACAAGAAGAATCAAACCTTTGTTGAACATACCAGCTCCACCTAGCAGTTGTTCTCTTAGAGTTGCATCAATTGATGCATACTCCCGCCAAGTCCTTGCAGTGTGCAAACTTGGCAAGCGGGACTATTTTGGTCAACATGTCTGCAGCGTTATCGTCTGTGATAACCTTCTCAACCTTGATAGCTCCCTTTTCTACGACATCTCGAATAAAATGAAATCTGACATCAATGTGTTTGGTGCGCTCATGAAATCTTTGATTTTTAATCAAATGAATAGCACTTTGACTATCACATTTTAGAATTGATTCAAGCTGAACCGAACTCAATTCTGCCACCAAACCTTTCAACCAGATAGCTTCTTTCACTGCCTCCGTTGCTGCCATATATTCTGCCTCTGTTGTAGACAAAGCGACAATCGACTGTAAAGTCGATTTCCAACTAACGGCACTGCCAACGAGAGTAAAGATGTATCCAGTTGTGGACCTCCTTCGATCAAGATCCCCTGCATAGTCAGAATCTACATAACCGAGAATTGAAATACCTTCACTTTTCCGGAAGGTTAGGCCAACATCAGGAGCTCCTTTGAGATATCTCAATATCCACTTGACAGCTTCCCAGTGCCTTTTTCCTGGATTTGCCATGTACTTGCTTACCACACTTACAGATTGGGAAATATCTGGACGTGTGCATACCATAGCATACATAATGCTACCAACTGCACTCGCATAAGGAACCTTTGACATATGCTCCACCTCATCCATAGATTGAGGCATTTGTAACTCTGAAAGCTTGAAATGAGAAGCTAAAGGTGTACTTACAGGCTTGCTCATATGCATATTGAATCTTTCAAGAACTTTTCGGATGTACCTCTTCTGAGAAAGATGTACAACACCATTTTCTCTTGAAATTTCCATTGCAAGGATTTTCTTTGCAACTCCTAGATCCTTCATGTCAAATTCCTTGCTCAACAGTTTCTTCAAAATATTTATCTCTGTGATGTTGTTAGCCGCAATAAGCATATCATCAACATACAACAATAGATAAATTATAGAGTTACCAGACATCTTCTTGTAATACACACAACTATCAAATGCACTCCTCGAAAATCCATGTGTAGTCATGAATGCATCAAACATCTTGTACCACTGTCTAGGGGATTGCTTCAAACCATACAAAGACTTCTTCAGTTGACATACATGGTCTTCTTTTCCTTCAGCTAGAAAACCTTCAGGCTGATCCATATAGATTGTTTCTTCTAGATCACCATGTAAGAAAGCGGTTTTGACATGAAGCTGTTGAAGCTCTAAATCAAATTGTGCAACCAATGCTAGTAGCACGCGAATTGAGCTATGTTTCACGACTGGAGAAAAGATCTCATTGTAGTCAATTACCTCCTTCTGACTGAAACCCTTTGCAACCAATCTCGCCTTGAACCTAGCATCTTCCACTTCTGGAATACCTTCTTTCTTTCTGTAGACCCATTTGCATCCAACTGTCCTCATCCCCTTTGGCCTTTTAACTAAGACCCATGTCTCATTTTTGTGAAGAGACTCCATCTCTTCCATCATGGCTAACTGCCATTGTGCAGCATCTTTGCAAGAAGTTGCTTCAACATACGAAGAGGGCTCGAGATCCTTAATCTCTTCTTCTGCAGCTACAAACGCATGTGCAATCAGATTTTCTTGCTCTATAAGACGTTCCGGTTTCCGTATCTGCCTTTTGTCCCTTCCCTTCGCAATTGTGTATGGTTCATTGGAAGCAAGTTCTTTAAGATCTGCATCTTTTGACTCATCAATTTGAGTCTCTTGATCCCGTTCCTTGGTAAGCTCCACCGGTAGCTCCACCTGCTCATTATTCTTGTTTCTAGATAACTCCACAAAAACTTTACGAGGATCAAGTATAGAGGATTCATCAAAGGTAACATCTCTACTAACTACAAATTTGAGTAAAGACAAACACCATAGTTTGTACCCTTTTACTCCATCTACATACCCTACGAATATGGCCTTTTTAGCCCTTGGTTCAAGCTTACCTTCATTAACATGATAATAAGCTGGACACCCAAATATTCGCAAGTATGAATAGTTAGAGGGTTCACCTGACCAGACCTCATTCGGAGTCTTAAAGTCAATCGCTGATGCTGGAGACCGATTGACAATATGAGAAGCAGTATGAACTGCTTCAGCCCAAAATACTTTGGACATCTTAGCTTGTAAGAGCATACAACGAGCCTTCTCAAGAAGAGTTCTGTTCATTCTCTCGGCAACTCCATTCTGCTGTGGTGTGTGCCTGACCGTCTTATGTCTTGCGATCCCATGAACCTTGCATAAATCATTGAACTCTTCACTGCAAAACTCCAAGCCATTGTCCGTGCGAAGATACTTGATTTTCCTCTCCATTTGATTTTCAACCAAAATCTTCCACTCTTTAAATGCTTCAAAAGCATCACCTTTTGGCTTCAGAAAACGCACCCAAACCTTTCGTGAAAAATCATCAATGAATGTGAGAAGATACCCCTTTCCTCCCTTCGATGGAAGCTTAGAGGGACCCCATAAATCTGAATGGATGTAGTCTAGCACCCCTCCCGTCTTGTGCTTGCCAGTGCTGAAGCTGACCTTTTTCTGCTTCCCTAAGACGCAGTGCTCACAAAATTCAAGTGTGCTGATCTTCTCACCATTTAAAAGGTTGCGGTTGCTCAACATCTCCAATCCTCGTGCGCTCATATGGCCTAGTCTCATGTGCCATAATTTTGCCTTGTCATCATTAGATAACTGCACTGTAGATGCATTTACAGAGCCAATAATGGTGCTTCCCGCAAGTGTGTAGAGTCCATCCTCCAGCTTGGCCTTCAACATGACTAAAGACCCTTTAGTCACTTTCATAGTTCCTCCTTCACTCATGTACTTATAGCCTTGTTTATCTAAAGTACCAAGGAGATCAAATTCTTCTTTAGATCAGGAACATGACGGACTTCTGTAATAGTCCTCACGATTCCATCATGGCAGCGAACATGAACTGAACTAATGCCAACTATTTTACAAGTTGCATTATTGCCCATTAATACAGTTCCTCTACTTGTTTCATAGCTGCTGAACCAATCTTTTCGGAATGTCATATGCAGAGTACAACCAGAGTCTAAGACCTATTTGTTGTCATAGACTCCACTATTGCATGATGTTGTTAGTACATAATCATCATCATTATCATGTACTTGCTCAACAATGGATGCGCTCGCCTTTTCTTTGGACTTCGATGTAGGGCAATCTCGTTCAAAGTGCCCCTTCTTGTGACAGCCCCAACATTCCGCATTCTTTTTGTTCACACGAGACTTTGATCTGTACTTTGATTTGCTCCTTCCCTGTTGGCTAGTACGACCTCTTACAAAGAGTCCACTAGCTTCGTCACTTTTGTCTCCTTCAAAATGCATCCGCACATCACAAGAGTTTAGTGCTTGCCGCACTTGCTCAAGTTTAATAGGTTGTTTGCTATACATCATTGAATTCTCAATATCACGATATTTTGAAGTCAATGAAAATAGCAAAGAACATGCAAGCGTCTCCTCATCCTTTTTAATTCCAGCAGTTTGTAAGTCCATCACAAGTTTATTGAACGCATCTAGATGGTCTTGCAACAAAATACCTGAATCCATCTTAAATGTATGAAGACGTCGTTGTAACAACATCCTTGTTGTCACTGACTGGTCCTGGTAAAGCCATTTCAGCTTTTCCCATAACTCATTGGCCGTCTCTTCGGTACTTGTACTCACTTCACAAAGTACGTTAGGTGCAAGGGACAGTTGGATTGCACTCAATGCATCTCCTTCAATCTTTTCCTTGTCGGAATTCGATATCTTATCGGGGTACTTTCCGTCAATAGCATGGGTTGAACCTTCCTTCCGCAGTAACGCTATCATCTGGATTTTCCAGATATTGAAGTTGTTGCGCCCACTAAATCTATCAATTTCAAACTTCATGGAACTCATTTTTTTTTACTTGTTCTTCCTTTTCTACTACAATGTATTTGGAACTACAGAAAACCAAAGTAATCCTTTTCTGATGTGGAAGTTCAGACTGTGCTGCAACCATAGAGCATACTCAGACAGAACCTTGGCTCTGATACCAATTGTTAGCGGAAACGTGAAACTAGAGAACAAGGAAAAACAACAATATTTAACGTGGTTCGGATCAAAATGATCCTATGTCCACCAAAGAACAACTGCACTGATATTTATTTCACTCTACAAAGAATACAAGTGAAATACTACAAGAGAGAGAACACAAATGCCTTAGAAGGTGAGAAGGCAAGTGAGAGAATGATTTGAAAATGAATTAAGAGCTACCTATTTATAGGAATAAATTCATCCTATTGATGTCATCTATGACATCACTATGTGTCAAAATTGTCAAGGTTAAGATATGAAACCATTTTATGGTTTGCCTAACTTTCACCTACCAAGATACTATCTTGACTTTTATTTTGTACTAATTATCTTCCTACCAAATATTCATGTTAATTCATCTTCCATTGAGTTTGATTCCACAAGAACCAAACCAACTCTTTCACTTCATAAGTATAATATGTATTAGTTATATGTGTTTATAAATTGTTAATAATTTACATTTTATATACCTATCAAATATGGTATAAATTATATAAAAAATCATACTTAAATAGTCAAAGCATTAATTATCTAGATACTAAACCACTATCATGCCATCCATATTGCATCATCTTTATGGCTATTGTTTTCAATTTCCACTTGATATATTATAATGACTTGCGTCATCTTTATATTGATGTTACAATAACATAATTACATATATTTTATTTGGACCTCTTTACTCGAAAATAGTTGATCCAAAATATTAGTCATTTTTAAAAAATCAAAGTATAATAAATTGTTTGTTTCAAGCTTTACTTTTAGTCATAAATATAGAGAGATAACATTTATCATATATTCATTTTTATAGTTATTAATAACACATATCATATATTCATTCTTACACAATTAAATAATACTAGTGCAAATTCAATCTCTTTTTTAAAAATTTAACTTCTTATGACGTTATGACGTTATCAGCAGAAACAGTCTATGCTCCCTTCTTTTCTTTTTCATTTGTATAGGGAGTGTATATAGATATGGGTGGACACTCAATTCTAATTGTAGGATTTGAAATTCAAAATGGAATCAAATAATATTTAATCAAAAATTTCGCTGGTGAAAAGTGGGGAAATCAGGGATATGGTAAAGTTAAAAGAAACTTGATTTATAAGTTGGCTTACCATATTAATGTCTATGACAGTCCATCTTATTATAAAGATACGGAGAAGACTGAAGACGTTCTTGATACTAGTGAAACCATGACCACAATTGAATTCAAAAAAATAATGGCTAAGAGTGAACATTTTTTCTTCTTATTTCTTATTTATATCTACTTAGTAAGAAAAATCTGTAATGATGATATTATTCACTTTAATTAGTGTGTGTTAAAGTCATGTTTTGAACGTTTGAACTTGTTCAATGATTGAAGGTAAAATTTATGATTATGACCTTAATGTTGATTTGGATGTTGTTGCCCTTGATGATTGTCTCTGAGTTATCTTTTTTTCTGATTAGGCTGAAAGTTTACTTTTAATTATATTCTAGCTTCTTTTATGTTGTTATTGTGATTGTATGCTAATAATATATTTAATATCAGGTATCTAAAATTCAGTATTTATGCAGAGTAAAGTGCTATTTTTTTATAAAGTGATTTAGTATTCAACATGTGATTGACTTATTTAAGTATTTAGATTGAAGAACATTTTTCTTGGTTAGATGGGTAAAACAAGTTTTTTTTTTTGTTACTATATTATTTTTCAGCCCAATACTCTATTCTAAATAGACTTTGTTTGTGTTTGACAAAATATGAGGGTCAATTGAAATCGTCACATCTCTCTTTCATCCGTGGTTAAATTTCTAGAGTATCTTTTTTTATGTAATAAAATTTGTCCAAAGAGATTCAATATATATGCCTGTAAGGACATTCTTGTCAACTTCTTTAATCAACTTAAAATAGTCTACTTCTCTGTTGTTTCAACTCTATGTTAAATTATGAAAAATGTTTGTGATTGTTTTTATCTACTACTTGTTTCACCTCTCTGTTAAGTTATGAAATGATATCATCCCAAATCCGAATAAGGTAAAAATATTTAACTTTTATATAGTATTTTCTTTATCTTTTAAAAGAAATGTTTAACATATACTTATTTGATTATTTTAGTTTTTTTGGTCGTAGAAGAAAAAATATGTGATTGCAAACTATGAACAACTGAATGTCGATAATGAAAAAAATTAACGACACACTGAAGTATCTGCCCATGGTTAGTGCACTTCGATTTTTCCACAACTTTAAAAAGTTAAAGTGTCATGTATATATTCTTTATGGTCACTTGAATTTGTAATGGTCAAATATTTATGTCATTGAACAATTTTAAACTCGAAACGATTACTTTAAAGAGAAAACAAATTTGATTGCTTCAGTTGTGTGCTATACATATAGCTCTACCTAAGCTACAACAGTTCTATATGCAAGAGACATCAGAACCACCTATTGAATTCTCTACACAACAACCTGTAGATCATGTTCCAATTGTTTACAAATATGAAGAAAAAGGCAAGAATAGTTATAATGTCAGGTGTTATTTCGGTACTCACATGGACTGTTTGAAGTATGTCAGTTGTGTGTCTAGAGTGTGACTATCCAAAAAGATCATCTAGATGGAAAAAAAATATCATCGATCCAATTTCAAATAAGGTAGAAATATGTATATTTTATATAGTGTTTTCTTTTCTTTTTAAAAGAAATGTTTAGCATATACTTATTTGATTATTTTAATATTTAGATCGTAGAAGAAGAAATATGTGATTTAAAACTATGAACAACTGGACACCGGTGAAGAAAAAATTAACAACACACTGAAGTACCAGCACATGGTTGATGCACTTCGATTCTTCCACAACTTTAAAGAGTTAAAGGGACAGGTATATATTCTTTATATATTAAACTAGTTAAGTTGATCATGATATAATATATAATATATAGTATATTTCAAAAAAATTAGTTTATATAAGAAAAAAAGATAATATTCATTTTGATACAAGTATTAAAAATGTCATTATGTTAATTTGTTGAGGGATTAGTTATGTATTTATTTTATTTTGATTATTTTGAAAGAATACAAATAATTAATAAAAATTATGGAACAAAAAAATTCAAAAAAGGTAAAAAAAAATAAATACAAATTAGTTATATTTTGCAAAGAGCATAAATAGCAATCTTTCCGTAGAGTATTTTTTTGCTTTCTTCTTAAGAACATAAAAAAATAATTAAAATAATTTAGTTTGTCTTCCGAATCATTCATCTGATAAATTTCAAAACTTCTTCAAGTTGAATACGACATATATTTGAAACTGAATTTTTCAAAATTGACGACTATAAATTTGTTGAATCCAATGAATAATTGAAAAACAATCAAGTATTTTTTATTTTATTGGATGAGATATTCATGTATGTCGAATACAAGAGTGTTTTTTTTCCTGATTGAATCAGTGAAATCTTTGTATATATTGCAATTTATAGCTTTTTTGGATATTTTGTATCCAAATTATGATGTATAACAAATGAAATTGCTTTTTTTTAGTTTAGTAGCTTTTTTTTCTATTTGAATGCATACAATAATTTGTATCCCTTTCAGTTAATGTAACTAATCGATCATGACCTATATGTTGAATATAAAAGTGAGATGAAAATACAAAGTTATAAATACAAAGTGAGATTGAATATAAAATTGTGAATACAAAATGAATACTTTTTTCATTTGAAATACAAAGTGATTTTGAAAGGTAAAATACAAACTAATCGATCATGAACTATATGTTGAATACAACAATATATGAGTACAAAAGTCAAATGAAAATACAAAGTTATAAATACAAAGTGAGATTGAATATAAAGTTATGAATACAAAACTTGTAAGGTAAAGTAGGCACATAAAATACAACACTTGTTGGTATACAATTAGGTAGAATACAAAACAAAAGAGAAATACAAACTTGTTCACATATAAACTGAGATTGAAATACAAAATGAATATCCAATAAAATATAAAATTGTTAGCATACAGTTAGGAAGAATAAAAATTAAGAAGGAAATACAAACTTGTTGGTATACTAATTGAGATTGAAATACAATGTAAAAATAAAAAATGTAAAACTTTTTGATATATAGATAAAATGAATACACAAATAAACTGTTCATTCAAACATTGTTGATTCAGAAATTCTAGGCATACAAATGTTTTTCCGGTATCTAAAACCCTAAAAACAAATACAAATATATTAAAAATCAAACAAAGTAAACATATGAATGGATTTGTAGATTAATAAATCTAAAATATTAAACGAAATCAGAAAAAATCAAAAAATATTATTTATCGACTAAAAATCTGAGATGTATAAATACTAGAATAATATGCAAACAAACTTTCATAAAAGTAAAAAAAATAACGAAAAATCTGTAATATGTACAATGCGAAATATGAACCATAAACAGTGATATTGAAATCCGTAAATTAAAATAAATCTAAACAAATAATGGAAATTAGCTTGACAATCGAGAAATCAACTTTAATTAATAAAGAGATTTCGTTTAACGATAAAGAAAATTTCTTGAATTAAAATATATATTTGGATGAACAATTTGTGAACACCTTCAAGAAAGAGAATCTGAAAATGTAAAAAAAGAGTTAGAACATAAAAGATGGGAGTAGAAACTTGAAAGGTGAAGAATAAAGGTTATTGGGTATTAGATTAATCATTAGCATTGAAATTTCAAGAAAAAAAAAAGAAGAAGCAAGAATTCACCAAACTCTATTAAGAAAGAAAACAAAGGAGATGATTGATAATAGTTTCTCTTTAAATTGTTTCAATGGTGGATGCTTTTAATTTGATTCACTACTATTGTACACGAATAAAAGATATGGTAATTTCATTTAGTAAGGAAAGAGAATTATAAATTAATTAGTGTACTTAGTTGCGCTTTGCGCGATTATGAAAAGAATTAAAATAAAATTACATATCAATATCAATAATTACTTTAATAAAAAGAATTTTTTGTTAATCCCATAATTTTATAGAAGAGAAGCTATGAAAAATATTTAGATTAAATATGAAATTTATTAAGAAATCAATATATGTGAACTTCAAAAAGTTAAATATTAAAAATAAATTTCATAGAGAAAGAGGGAAGGTAATAAGAATTGGGTATATTTGAACTACTTAAATGTAAACTTGTGATCATTTTTTTCTTTTTTTCTTTGAGATTTTCTTAGTATAATTTATATATAATTATGTAAACTTGAAATCTGATCGTTCTTTTATACTTATTTGTAATCTTTTTAATTATATTCTTAGTAATTTTTCGGCAATGTGTAACTCGGATTGCTATTATAGTTAGTATTCATGACTATATAGTTAGCCAACACTATTATAAATCATTATCCACAATTACTATTACTTGTCCTCGTCATCACCCAATCATCACATGTTTTAATTATTTTTATTATTGTACAATGTTAGATTAATTTAATATTTGTATTAATAAATTTTTAATAATTAAATTTTAAATAAAAAAAAGCTTAACAATCTTAATTAGTTAAATTTCATATATTATTATTATTATTATTATTATTATTTTTATTTTTTTTATTATTATTATTATCATTATACATATATTGAATTATTTTTGGGACAACTTATATTGGGAAAAAATGTAAAATCTAAAAATAACATAAAAGAGAACAAAAGAGAGAATTAACTACGCAAAAAAGATTCAAGAAAATGACACATACAAAATTCCTATTTCTTTTAATTTTGTTTGGCTTAAACACAAAATATTAAAAAGTATATTTCATATTTTAAATAAATATTACATTTAATATAATAAATTCCTAAGATTAAAAAGTCATGGTAATTAAGTGGATTAATAATATGACTTTGAACTTTTATAACATAATAAGAGTAATATTTGTACATTATTACACTAATAAAGAACATTAATTATAGAAAATGAAAAGACAAACAAATTAGAGTTATTGAGACAAATATTTTATTATAAGTAAATAGAAAGGTAGGAAACCAACTACATTTTTAAAATTATAAATTAATCGCAATTTGGAAATAACTTTAGAACTCCCGAAAAATAACAAATATGAAAATATAAAGACTTATTAATAAACAACTTGAAATCTTCTAAAAAAACAAAAAAAAATTAAGAATTGCAATTTTACATATTAATAAATAATTTATTTTTAATAAAACCATGTGTATTTTCAATATTATAAATTAACTTTACATTCTTATGTTCTATCATTTTTGTTAATAAAAATTGTTTCACCGGACTATGAAAGTATATGTACGTATTTCTTTAAGTAGCATATCGATATCATTTACTCATTTTTTACTTCTATGTTTTAAAATATTATACGCCATAAACACAATAAACTAATATTATCAATAAAAAAGTGAGAGATGAATTTACCTGAACAAATAATTATTTTTGAAGAGTGTTATCCTTATATTATAATTCAATTATCTAAGAATCATATAGAGGTCTAAAGAGAATAAATTAAATATTTTTCGTAAAAAAACTCAGGATGAACACAAACAAATAATATTAAATGTATGATTCAACAAAGAAAGAGTTGTAATTATATTAGACATATCAAATTATTTTTCCTTGTAAACTCAAATTATGCAAGAATGTCTAACCATTTTCATTATAGATATATTTCCTATAATCGGCAAATCTGAATAAATAAGTTAAAAAATTATCTACCAAAAGAAGAAAAAGATAAAGAATAAGGAGAAAATTACATTTAAACACGTATAATCATTTTTGACAAAACATAAATAATTCAAAAGGAAATAATATAATAGAAACATTACTTCTTAAGGACCTAAAAAAATAAAGAATAATCATTATATAACTCAAAATCCATTAATCTCCATCTCTGGATATTTTCATTTCATCCTATATACAAGAGTCAAGAAAAATAATAACAGATAAATTATTAGTCCTAAAATGAATCTCAAAGTTAACAAAATAAAATATTTTATCTCATAAAGAATAAGGGAAAATTACATTTAATCATAAATTCTCCTACATAATCATTTTTGACAAATAATCAATATATATATATAGCTCAAAATCCATTAATCTTCATTGCTTGATGTTATCATTTCATCTTATACACAAAAGTCAAGAAAAATAATAACAAATACATTATTAGTCATATAATGAATCTCAAAGATAACAAAACAAAATAATTTATCTAGAAGAAATAAAAATATACTAACATATTAGCCTTACTTGCTAATTAAAAGTAATATATGAAATAATATTTGAAAAAATGATGCACCTCAAAGCTTAAAAATATTGTAACATGTCTTCCACTAATTCTCTAACCAAAGATGACTACAAAATAACACACAATTTTAGTGTGATTTTATAGTGTCAATGTAACCTTTCACATTAATTAAATAATTAGAAATTATGAATATGAAAGGCTTAAGAGGTTATGAATATGAAAGGTTTGAGAGTTATGAATATTATTAATACTAATTTAAGAATAGAATTTATATGATTGAAGAGGTATAAGTTTATAAGAAAAAATGTCAAGTAAAAGAAGAAAAATAAGAAAAAAATGAATGGAGGTCATAGAGAGGTGCCACATCACCTCCTCTATGATCCTCATTTATATATATATATTGATTGATGGGTATAATATAAATAGAATCCTAATTACTTTATATTACTATATTCGATATTTATACTTCATAAAATAAAAATATTAATAATAAATACAAGTTAAACTCAAATCTGAATACATATTATTTTCTAAAATATTGTCATTTTAATATTTTAAATAAATATTTTAAAGTGTTGTTATTTTGACTAAATATGTTAGGTATTATGACTTAATTGCTAATTTTTCCTTGATTATACAAATCATTGCTTCCCTGTTTTTTGAAGATCACCTTATTCATGAAAGAAGAATAAAAGGCCAATTTATGTTAATAACAATAGGATTTTATTTTCCCTTGAAGAAGATTAAGACTTCTAAATCTAAATGAGCATCTGAATGTTAAGACATGCAACAAGATCTAAGGCCTTATTTGTTTACACTTAATGGAGGTATGAATCTTAATCATTCAGATACAGTCAATTAAGTATGTTTGGTTTTTAGATCTAAATTTGAATCATTCAGATTCAGCCCATCAAGTTCATTTGTTTTATATTTAAAATATCTCTTAATGGGTCTGAAGAGGTCTGAACGAATCAGCTGCAGAATACTCTTAACAACATTTAGACTCATTTGATAAGTTATCAAATAATAAATCATTGCTTCTCTGCTTTGGGTGTGCTAAAACTTTCTTTCTCTCTTTTCTCAATCAAACACCATTTTTTTCCTCTTGAACTGGTAAGTTTTCATAAATCCTTTCAAGTATTTTTTTTATATTAATAATTTTCTTGTATTGACGTGTGTCAAGAACACTGGTCGCAATTATATTTTTGGTGTATTGTTATTTATCAAGATTTTTGAAAGAACAAATAGTACTCCAAATCATGATTATTAAAACTTTTAACATTTTTTGTATCAAAGTGATATAATTTGTTGAAATGAAAATTTTATAATATTTTATTAATATAATGTTCAATTTCACTTGGACATACAGATATTGAAAACAAACAACATTAATTATTGTATAATTATAGGAATCACATAGCGTAGGATATAAATTACATTTATCTCTATTAGTTTTCATTTTACATAAATCCCTTAAAATAACAGGGATACGGATACATAAGTCGTGACTGGATGTATAATTTCTGATACATTCAAATTTGGTGTTGTTGCGGTTAAAAAGAAAAAAACAACGTAAACTTTATTTTAATTAATTTCAATCCCACAAATCACGCCTAACAGGTTGTAAACAATCCATCCACTACCTAACAGATTCACAAATTTGAAATTTCAAATTCACAGCTTCTCCATCGAGGAATCATTAGTGCCGAAAAAGTTCTTAACTCAAATAGCTTGAAAAATTATTGTAGAAGATGAATATATCGATTGTGTTGAGGTTGGGTGAGAGAGGTGATTTATGAAGGTTACAAATGGAAGTGTCGTTGAACTATCTATTTCATTTATGAATCTGAAGAGGTAAGATTATAGTAGTAGCATGTGCTGAGAGGATTTAAAAACTTAGCAAAGATGGTAAAAGTTGCAACGTTCTATGCTATGTCTGTAGGAGCTTTCGCTTTATGGTAGATCATGGACCATGTTTGGATCGCTCTTCATCAAGATGAGAAGCAAGAAAGAATGGAGAAGGAAGCAGAAATCAGAAGAATGAGACTAAGCTGCCAAGAATTGTAAAACTAGTAGCATTCAATTCAACAATTTGTTTTTGCTGTGTTTCTAAATGTTTTTGGACTTCTGCTTCTATTTTTTAATTTTCATAAAAATCATGTAATGATGGTCATGAATGTCTTTAATGTACTTAAGTTTAGATATGTGTTTCAGTACTCTATTTAAAAAATTTGAAGCGACAATTTAAGCAAAGTTGAATATAGATGAGATTAGGAAAAGACATTGAAATTCGATACATTGTGAAAGGAAACTCATGTCCACTGATAATTAAGACGATATGGGTGCGAAATTGTATTTGAAAGTGAAAAAAATGAGTCTGGGTTGTCATGTATGCGCTATGTATTGATACAATAGATAAGCTTGGTGGAGTATACATAACTTTGATGGTACATCCGGAGAAATCATGTGCGTCAAAGGTACGGAAAGGGATACATAATTAAGCCTTTCTCTATTTGAATCGAGAATTTGTGACATATATTATATTTCGGATTAGATGTTACAAATTACATAATTGATTCAAAGAGTACAAAGGTTAAGACAAGTCAGTTGTATAAGGATAAAGCATCACTCGTAGACGTTATGGCGAAATATAAAATAAAGCATAACTTCAATTTCAAAGTGAAAAGATCAGATAGAAGAAGGTATGGAATTGTTTGATTTGCACTAATAATATTTTTCACTTTTATATATTCATTAAATAAAGTGTATTTTTTTCTTGAGTTGTTTTGATACATTATTTATTATGATTGTTGTTGTTCAAATTAATAATTCGTTAAGATTTGTATGCCAATGTTATATCCCATAAAAAATTATTTGGGTGTTGTTTTAAATATAAAGAAGTTTGAAATGCATCAATTATTAAAAATTCTTATGTAACTGTATCATAATTGATTGACTATGATGCATAATTTATATCATTAAGTGTCTCAAGAGTTGAACGACTTACATAGTTATAAGAAAATGTATCTTATACATTATCACATACCTGAATATAATTAATGTATCATATACATTATAGCTTTGTATCATATACATTTTATTCTATGTATCATATACGTGAATATAAGTCATGTATCATGTACATTATAATTTTGTATCATATACATTATATCATATCAATTTAAAGTAAATTAGTTATGTGCGTTAAACTTAACTTTGTAATAAAAATGTATAAATTTTTAGTGGATCATAATGTATCAAAAGCAATATATTAAAAACACATGATTTAAGAATTACAAAATACTGTAATACGATTAAGTTTTTAAAGAAACATCTAAAACTTAAGTGTCATTGTCTTAAAAACAAAAAACAAAACATAAAATATTGTTTGTGCAAATGTGCTTAATTACTAATCTATTTGAACCAAATCTTCTTCAGATGGTGGTGTGACTTGACCCTTCTTAATGATCATTAGCGTATACACCACAATTCGCAAAGTTTCTGAATGACCATCATTCTCGCTAACATATCCATCATTAGCCTTGTTTCTGAGTGACCTGATTTGTTGATCATTAGCGTATCTGAATGAAAACAATCAGGTCACTCAGAAACTTCGCAAATGTAGCTACATATACACCACAATTCCTACAAAAAATGAAGAATATAAAATATATAAATAACTTACACATATGATTCCAAATAAGAATATATAATACTTACAGACTATTACTTCTTTGTTGCATAATGTCTTAGATAAATTCAACCTTGAAAGGATGTTGTGGCTCTATAAGTGTGTCAATTTTTTTGTCATTATATTCACTAAGTTCTGACCATTTGGCTTGCTCTATTTCTCAAAAAAATTATTGTCAAGGAGGTAAGTAGGTAGCAATACCAACAACTTTTTTATCGTGTCTGAATGTACTTTTTTCCTTGAGACTAATGCCGAGTCATCCAACTATTGGTAAAAATACAGAAAAACCAATAACATAAATTTTTATATCAATCTATCTCACTCATTTTTTTTATACAGATATAACAAAATGTATCTGGTGCACATTAAAATTACAAACTATAAGATACATTACAACAGTAGTTCAAAATTAATTTTATTTTCGATACATTCCAAACACAACTCCAAAACTAAATTAAAATTAGGATTTTAATGTATCAAGTAATATACAACAGATTATGAGAACATTGTATGGAAAAATAATGTATCTTCATTGCTTAATGTATCAATTTATATCTATCCAACACACCAAATGCTATAATGTAACTACAACTAAAATTAGGGATTTTAATGTATAAACATATTACAAATCAATTAGAATCCAACAGACTATGTGAATATTTTAGTAAAAGTAATGTATCTTCACTGCTAATATGTCAATTTACTTCGACATAAACAAACTAAAATGCCATATTAAACACAAAATATAAAAAAAGGTACAAAAACACATACTTTGGGTAGTAAAGATCGAGAAATTATCGCCGTTGCTTTTCTTCCCCTTTTCTATTTTTTTTTGCTATATTTGATTTTGGAGAAGAAGGATTTTCCTTGTTCGAGTTGTAATTACTCTGATTCTTCATTGTTAATGTGTCATGCAAAAATTTAAATTAGTTGTCACCTCAATTTTCATCTTCAGAATCATATATACGATTAGTATTAGAAGAATTTAGTTGAGTAACATCAATACTAATGAAGGAGCTTGATTCATATGTATCACAAAAAAAATTTTAAAAAAAATAAAATTGAAGAAGACAACAATGACAACTAAAAATCTTGCCTATTTAGATGTTTGAAATTGTTTTGATGTGAGAGAGAAAATTGATTGAAATCAAATTGATTTGAAAACTGTAACTGCTAAGAATGTGGAGTGAATTTAGGGAGAAAAAAGAGGAGTGAAAAGGGGAGTGGGTAAACGTGGATTTTGGTTGATGGTTTTATGTATCCGGAAGTTACAAGTTTTGGGAGAAATAAGGAATTTATGAAGTATTTTAAAAAGGTAGGAAAAAATGGAGAATAAGGTAAGTAAAGATGTGTATATAAGTAATTTTTCCTTAATTATTTAGTGCTCAGATTTAGAGATCACATTTTAATATTCAGATGTGTATTCAGATCAAAACACCTAGATCTTAATGCAAATCTTAATATTCAGATGTATTTTCTTATTCAGACCTCTTAATCTTAATGGAAACAAAATGAGACCTAAATGTCTAGATCTGAATACAAATATGAATATTAAGTTGTGGTCTCTAATCTAAACGTTAAATGATTAAGATTGTTTGTTTTCAATATCTAATATGCATATGGAATTGTATATCAGTATAAAAATTATTATAACATGATTTTTTTAATAATTCAACAAATACACATCTTATAATAAAAAAAATTATTCAACAACAAAAATTTTAATAAAAGACCTCAAGTATATACATATTCCAACAATATATCTAGTGTAATTTCACAAGCGGATTTGATGGTCAGATAGTCTCAATAAAATTAGTGGTCTAAAACAAAAATCAACAACAAAAATACATTTAGTGTAATCTTACAAGTGAGTTTGATCATACAAGCAGGTTTGATGATCAAATACACTCAATATAATTAGTAGCCTAAAGCAAAATTTAATAAGAGACCTCAAGTATATACATAATTGCTATTTTTGATCATGGTGAGTATTTTTTCAGTCAAAAATTTTGGTATAAGGTCCTCCATACAATTTGGTATTGTAACAACAATTTTGATCAAAATTAAAGTATTTTTCAGACTCTTTTCCCTAATAAAAACAAAAAAAATATTTGAACAAACAACAATATTATAAAAAAAATTAACTATTCAAAGATTTATAAAGTGGACTATAGAAAAAAATCAAAAGAAATAAATTTGAGAAAAAGCTCAAATATACCATCAAACTTTGATAAAAGGTCCATCTATGTCATTCGTTAAAAGTTTAGCTCATTTATGTCATTTTCTTTTGAGGAAAGACTCATTCATGTCATACTTGTTAACTGAAATGACATAAATGAACCAAACTTTTATATGAATGCCTAAATGACCTTTTTTCTCAAAGTTCTATGACATATTTGTGTTGGATATATACTATTAACCATATGATTAGATATAGTATTTATTATAGAATAATTATTTATTCAGTTTTCATAAAAGTTTTAATATATCATATATTTGTTTAGGGAAAGGGGTCTGAAAAATATTCCAACTTTGACCAAAATTGGTGTTACGATATCTAACTTTATTGAGGACTTTTTACCCCTCTGCACTTTTTAAAAGTGTATTCTAAAGGTATATATGTGCCCACGCGGACACATTACTATTTAAATTGATGCAATATTTATGATGTTAATGTGGGCACATATATACCTTTAAAATATACACTACTCCCTCTGTCCCAATTTCTGTGACTTATTTTTCTTTTTAGTCAGTCCCAAAAAGAATGACACATTTCTATATTCAGTAACAATTTAACTACAAAATGTCTTTTACCCTTGATGAAATCAACCATAAAAATTTCTATCATTCATTTTGGACCACAAGTTTTAAAAGTCTTCCTTTCTTTCTTAAACTTCGTGCCGAGTCAAAGTACCTCACATAAAATGGGACGGAGGGAGTATTAAATAGTGTACGTGGAGGGGGGGGTTAAAAGGTACTCCATAAAGATTGATATTGTAACAACAATTTCGATCAAAGTTCGGATATATTTCATTCCTTTTCCCGTTCGTTTATAATGTTTGTTTACTTATATAATAGATGATTTTATGTATAGAGTTTTAGCTTATACGTAGAGGATTAAATCGTCGGTTCTTATAAGTATAAATTCTTTTGTTCACAATCGAAGATGAAAATTGGACAAGTCAACGGTACAATTGTAGCAAATTCAAGATTATATATATTTTATCTTGATTATGAAAACGGAATGGTTCAAACTTCTTGTGCTAGTGCATTTTGTATGTATTGAACGAGACTGAGTAGAGATAGTTGTTTTGGAGTGACTGAAAAACATATTCTCTAAGCTGTTAAATATATTTATATTCTTAATCCTAATATAACTATTATGATCTGTGTATACTAATTATCGTTTTGATTCATTAAAATGAGAGATTCTAAGATGAGTCAATATGCCAAGTAAATTGGGTGATAATAATATGTATTGGTGAAATAATAAGTTAGTTGATGGAATCCATGTATCGATATAGAGATTGATGATATTCCTTTTTGAGAAGTTTCATATTCAAGAAAACAGGTGTGTTTCTTAACCTTTTTGGACTAGGTTGAAATCTCTATAAGTAAGGATTCTTTTAACCTAGTAAGGATATAGGTTTTCTATGAGATACTTGTCCTTCCAAGTATTGAGAGAGTTCAGATGTGAACTTGCGATCAATGTAGAAGATCGTAGAAGTGTTATCGAACTTGTGGGTTCCCTTGAAGGTCTGTCTAATTTATGAATTCGCTTGAAGGTATCTGCTCACGCTTCAAGAGGTAATTCGTGAATTAAATTTCAGGAAATTTATGTATTTTAGCATATATAAACGTATTGGTTATCTATTATTCATGTAACTAAGTTGTACGATTCTGATATGTTTTCGCTGCGCATATAGTTTTTGAACAATTTGAACCTTTTTGCTTTTAAATTTTTTTTTCATTAATGACATGGCCGAATCATAATTGACCATGTGTATAAGAAGATTTTGCAAAATGAAAACTATTTTTAGTTAAGAAATAATGACATAGACGAAGCCTTTCTCAAACATAAATTTTCTTTATTGTTAATCCCTTAAAATTTGATGGCATATTTAAGCTTTTTCGTTTAAATAATTGGTAATCACTATGAGAAAGCTTCATAGCATAAATTTTGCTTATTCTTGTGAGTTATCGTGGAAACAAATTGAGTTAATTTCTTCTATCAATGTAGAATGTAGAATACGAGCACATTTTGGAAAACAAACAACAAAAACAATGAGACAAGACAGATTGAGCGGCACGTTAAATCAACTCTTAAATAGTGATCTGTGTGATTATCTCCACTATTAAAGAAAAAGTATATGGTAAACCCTAATTAGGGTTTCTAAATAAAATATATATGCATCACCAGTAGACTTAATTTGTATAATATATAAGATTTTTGAATTTTAAACATGCGATAATATTTGTGTGATTATTAGAACTTCGTAAAATGAAAAATCTATAGTTAAATGTTTTTTTTCTAAATGGACATAAAAGAAAGTAGTATTACATGAATTAAAACTATGCATAATTAACATGAAATACAATAACAATAACATATTCAATATAAACAGTTCTATAAAATGAAATCGGACATATAAAATGAAATATGAAATATAGGATGTAATATTTTTTTAATTATTATTCCTTGATTTGATATTTACATTAAAGTTCGACTAAAACAATATGTAAATATTCATGGTTCCCAAAATCAAAGGTGTTTCGGAAAACCATAAAGTGGAGCAGACGACCTGAGGTTGGACCTTGTTTTATGCCTCAACAATCTCCTCATGACTAGGCCATTTTCTTTATTTTCTAATGCTTAATTAACCTGTTTTCTATTAAAAATTTTATCAAGGAATTTAAAATATAAAAAATGTAAATATATAAAAAAATTAAAAGTATCATATATATATATATATATATATATATATATATATATGTATATGTATATATATATATATATATATGTATATGTATATAACCTCATGCTCACTTAATTGGCTCCCCCTTTGACTGTTGGCATGCTTAAACTTTACTCACTCTTCTGGTCGATATTAAGAGTGTTTTTAGCATCAAGGTACATCTTTTAAGAAATTTATTCATTCCCTAAATATAAGAATTGTTACTTTTTTATCAATTTAATCATACAATTAATAATATACTTTCTTAAAATTATAGGTCAGATATTTAAAAACTATATTACTATAAATTACATTTTTTTCTCATGTTAATATGATAAATAAACACATTTTAAAATGTCCATCAAAATTTATATAATTTAAATCTCAAAAAATTTAAAAAAGGCACAAAATTGAAGAAGTAGCTTCTTGGTTACATATATAAAATTCCACTTGCCTAAATAGGGATAAATTTGAAAGAAACAATTACTTTCATCCATCTATTTTACTGGTTCACAATAAATTTTGTACATCGTAAAATAATAAATAAAAATATATTTTTTTTCATTAAAATATATTAAATTCTAGATTCGCCTCCTCTGATATATCCTACCTCACCTATAGATTATACATTGTGTTGGTTATTGTATGAACTTAACAAATTCTATGTTATTACTTATTCATCATTCAAATAGAAAGAAGTAAAAGAGAAGGGAAAAGAACATTTAGAAAAGATCCTTTTTACTATATACAAAGCCATAGCTATAACAGAAAATAAAGTTATCTTCAATTTTAAGTAAAAAATGTTGATGATAAAAGCAAGGGGTGCTTTCATTATCATAAATCATTTCATGCATACCCTACTATTTTAAGAGTCTAAAGAGACTTTGGTTTCAAAATAAAAAAAAACCCCAAAAAGAGAAAAAGAAAGAACAAAGGTATTGTTGTCATTAGGTAGGGACTAATCTAGCATAATATTTACGGATTCATATGAATGCAACACTTTTTTTAAAATTGTATTTTTATATTAAAAATTCACTAAATATTTGATAATATATATAACTAGATTTATAATCAAATATTGATGTGCATTTCCAACGGTTCGGCTGGTGAAGTGGGGGTGGGGGTGTCTCATGTGTAATGATGAGTCATGACTTTAGCTTTATTTCAAGAAACTATTATAATCTAGTACCTTTTGATTTTTTATTTTAATTAGATTTTTGCATCAAAGTTTGATTAATCTAGATTCAAGTCGTGTAAAAATTTATTTGAGGAAAACACTTTCTATCAAGATTTATTTTGAAGTATCAAATCTGAAAACTCTAATTAAGGGAAAAAACAATTTCATCCACTGTATCACATCTTTTGGTGATTATATTCTAGTACTAAACAGTCACTATATTTTTTTTTAATTGGTGTATGATAGAAATATATATATGAAAATTTAGAAAAGATAAATGTAAAAAATAAAATAAAAATAATCAACTCCTAATTGGTTGATAACTTCAAGACTGAGTGGATATATAGATAAATCCTCCCTTGACTGATGTTAATAGGAAACAGTGGCGGCTCTATGCTTTAGCTTTTAAGGCCTTTGTTTTAGGTCCCCAAAATTTGGGGGCCCCAAATTTTTGTTAAAATTAAATTATGTGTTAAAATTTTTATTGAAAAATTAATTATTTATGATAAAAAGTATAATTTTTTTTTAAAATAAATTATTTTATTCACTTTAACATTTTTTGTACTTTGTTAAAAATAAGAATTAATAGTTAAAAGAAGTGTTTTAAAAGGCGGAGGCGTGAGGCGAGGCGTTTTATACAGTACGGGACGAGGCGTAAGCCCCGAGACACCGGGCGTAAGTCCAATTGATCTACGGGGCGTGCTCTCATGTATATTCAATTTTATAGTTTTATTACTAATTAAATTTCTTTCAATGACTTTACATATAATTTTTTATTAAAAACCTATAATATATAGAAATTATATTATGATTTTTATTTGCGATAAGTATTGATAATCTATAATAAAGAAAAAAAGTATCGTAATTACTATTTGAGAAATATCATTTCACCAATAACAAAAAAACATGACTATACAAGTATAAATAATCTAATATCTTAACTTTCTAATAATAAAAGAATCATTATTTCTAAAAAAATATATATATCGTACTATACAATAATATATAATTACCTTCATAGTGTTATCAAATAGTAAATATGTGATACTACATTTGTTGTTTAGGTTACTCTCAATCTTGTTATCTTTATAGATTAAAAAGTTGTGTATCATTCATTTGTTCAAGAATTATGAGGGTCAACAATGTTAATTAAAGATTTTAACACATAATTTGTGTAAGATCTATTAGGCGAGTCCCGAGCGTTGGACGTTGGGCGTGCTTAGGGCGTACAGTCGGATGCTTAGGGCGTAAGTCTTGTAGAACTAAGTCCCAAACTTGAGTCTTAAGGAGTTTTGCTAGAGCCCCGCCCCAGGGCGAGCCCCGAGGCGAGTCCCAGAAGAGTCTTTTAAAACACTGGTTAAAAGTATTGAAAAAATTTAATTACAAATTCTTTTTTATTTCTTTATAAGATTTTAGTTTCAAGCATTACTAGAGTATAATCATATTAAAATGAGTTATACCAAGTCATCAACTTCTTGAGTCAAATTCTATGGTTCTTAGTCTCATCTTTATTTAATATTTATCAACTTTTACTTATGGCACTATATTAACAATACATATAATAATTGTCTCACTTAAAGAATGTTTTTCAATGTTGAGTTGAAAAAATCTTACCTAAAACTAATAACTGAAAAAACAATATTAAATACTAATAATTTCCATCTAAATAGTGTAAAAAAATTAATTTTGAATAATACGCATATAAAGTGTATTATATAGTAAGCCGCGAATTGAAATTTCGCTTTAGGCCCCCAATTACGTTGACCCGCCCTTGATAGGAAACGTAGATAACAAGATTAATGAAACGTTAAGTTAATAAAAAAAATTCAATGTAGGTTGAGATTTTAGCGTCATAGGATATGCTTAATTAATAGCCATAATTGCAACGTTGGAAATTAAGTATCACAACTCTTTGATTAACTTATTCAACCCTATTTTGTCCATTTCAATTACATCATTTTTAGTTTAAACTATTGAGCATTCGTGAGCATGATTGAAATAACTTGATACCAACTACTATAAATATATATATTTGAAAGACTTAATTTAAATATTTTAATATAGTAAGACATTTTTACATTATCTATTAGAGTTGTCAATATGCGCTAGCCCATCCATTCGAGCTAACTCATACAAGTTTTGACTTTTTACGGGTCATGCCAGACTAACTCATTTTTTGTGTGGGCTAGAAAACGGTCGGCCCAAGCCACAAGTACGTGGGCTATAGGCTTGTTGGGTCAGCCCATTTTTTAAAAAAAATATATTTTTTTATAATTATTAAATTAATTATAAATTATAATTTAAAAAATATTATTATAAATATCGATAAAATAATATTACATAATGTTAATGTTATTACTTGTTAATCAAATCTACAAGTAAAATTATCTTTATAATATTTATGAAGTTTTTTTTCAAGTAAAAGTATAAATATCTAAATAAAATATTAACCAAATTATTTTGCGTTTCGATCATTTTAAATTTTAAATTTTAATATTATATTATATTTTTTAATTAATTTTTATTGGTCCACGGGCCGACCCTATCGATATTTCTCAAACCCAACAAATCAGCAGACTTATTCAGGTCGGGCTAAAAAACATTTTTTTTAAATGGGCTCCAAAAATCTTAGCCCAGCCCTATTAAATCCCGGGTTAAGTCAGACCGACCCAACGGGCCTAGCCCATATTGACGACTCTATTACCTATATGCGACTTGGATTTGTTATCATAATATGTAATTTCCCATATTTTTAAGCAATTAATTGCACTTTCTATAAATGATTATTGGTGATTATTCTTTAGATGAGATGATAGTGTGCGTGTATGTATATATATATGAGAGAAAAAATTACATCTTGCTCAAAGTACATAAAAACTAACATATTTTTTTTTCTTAATTTCCGACCCTTATTGTTTTTGTTAATATTTATTTAAGGTTCAATATTTATTTTAAGATATCACTAATTTAAATTGTATTTCGTAAGGACCATAGATCAGAAAACCTTTTTACTTCTTATTTAAGAAAAAGATGAAAGAGCCAAAAAGTAGAGGAAAACCAAAAAGAAAGGAAGAATTGTATCAATTACCTTCTTTTTTATTTTTTACTATTCATTTAATATTTATATTGAAATAAATTAAATTTGACCTTATATCGAAAAGTGTCACATTAAAGATAAAATGCCCTTTAACAAAATGAATTTTGTATCCCATAGGACTTAACCTCGAACTTTATAACTAAGAAAGAAAATATTTATCAATTTATCACTATCATCTTCGTTAGTCAATCATTAATTATCGTCATCATCATCTTGATACCAAGTAAGTCATATATATGTCAATTCAACAACTAAAATGAAGTTAACAATTATTGTAAAACGAAGACTACAAATTATTTATGGTGGGTTACGTAGTCAATTTCTGTATTATCTAAAGAAGATTAAAAAAAAAAACCTAATCCTTTTTTATGGTGACTAAATAGAAATATTCCATCGTAAGCAAAATATATGTTTTTTGTCATTTGAGAACTATGATATTAAATGTATTAATTATGTCATGTTAATTCTTATTTAATTTCTAATCAAACTGATGATATAGAAAATTTCCTATACTGTCTGGTTTCTACAAGATAACTACATATAAATGTAACTTTCATAATAAGTGAAATTGACCCCATAAAAAAAAAATATACTCAATAATATAAAAATTATTTATAAGTTAAATTTTAATATTATCTTTTTACGGGAAAAGCCTCTTCATTCTATTTTTTTTACATGTAACTAATTAGCTTATATGATGTTTACATGCCGTACATTCTAAGACAAGTAGAGCTTAAGTTAATTACTAAAGATCAATTATCATCAAAATGCCTAAAGAAAAATTAAATCTTGCTAATGTAATTTAGGATTAATTAATGTGAAACCTAGGCTCAAAACTAAGCAAGAGTTTCTCTAAGGTCATAACTAAGGCAATTAAATCCAATTTTAGGTCAGAAATAGACTCCTTAATTTAGATACAAATTATCCAACCACTTTTAGGTTATAGATAAGGTAAATTCCTCATCTTTCCCTTCTTGCCCGGACAAATTATTTTCTTCTATTCAATTTATTATTAAAAAGTAACTTTTGTTACAATTATAAAATCTACAAATTTTCATTTTTCGATTAACACATAACAAAGCGTACAATTATTTGAAGTTATTTTATTTTTCTATAACTAATGTTTCTACCACACCTGGATTTTATCAACGAAAATTCGGTAATTTTTAATTAAAATAAATATATTATTTATAAATTTTTTTGATTGTTCACCCAAATATTATCCTATATTAATGTAAAATTTGTTATTCATATTTATCAATTTTGAATTTCTCACAAAATAAGGGTAAAATCCGCTTACATTCCAACTTTCTTTTATCATAAAATATGTTGTATTCTAACCTCATCTTGAAAATAACACAGAATATGAGATAAGTGATGACATTAGAATATTCAATAAAAAATAGTAATGAAATCATATAAAAATAAATATTGTAAATTGACTCGTCTAATGAAAATGATCATAATTTAAAAGTACTAAATCATTCTAAAATAAGTTTAATAAGTATTAATTACATGATTAAACATTAAAAAAAATTAAAATTAGATTATGTAATTTAAATGTCAAAACCAATTAAAACTAAAGAACAAATATTTAACATTAGTGTTCAATTAATTTATTTTGTTAGCATTAGTATTGATTTAATTTCGAATTGAACTTAATTAGAGTTACTAATATCTATGGACTATAAATTTTATTGGATAATTCAAAATTCTAAGTTTCAAAAACTTGAAAAAAATATGTTAAAGATAAAAATTATGAAAACGTATAAGTGATATTTAGAAATTATATCAAAGTAAATACTTTAATATAAAATAAAATTTAAAAATTATATATATAATGTTGGGATTATTTGGTTTCGGATTGACTTCTTTTAGTTAAGATCAAATCAATTCAAGTATAGTCGTTTTTTTTAAATACCAAATTAAGTCAAACCAAAGCATTAATTGAAGTTTTTTTTTTTCTTTTTGGATTTAACTCAATTTTTGATTTAATTTTATACACTCCACTCATCACAACACAAAATAAAAACAAAAAATTTGTTTATGCTCTTAACTTTCTAATATCACAAAGTTAGGGTAAAATGCGTTTACAATCTAACCTCTTCATACTATAAAATAAGAATAAATTCCATCATACCCTCTAACTTCATCATACCATAAAATAAGAATAAAAAAACTGTTTACACTTTGCTTTTTTTTTCTTACCTCCCTACATTCTAACTTCATTATATCATAAAATAACGAAGGAATTTGTTTACACTCTAACTTTCTCATTCCATAAAATAAGGATAAAATCTCTTAATAATTTAACCTTCTCATACCATAAAGTAATAATAAAATCAATATATATATTTTAATTTTATTTTATCATACAACAAAATAAAAATTAAAAAACCTGTTCACACTTAACCTCTTCATACCTAATATCCCATATTTTTTAAAAAAAAATAATAAACCCCCCAATAAATTTACAAACATCCTAACTTTATCAAACCACCAAATAAAAATAAAATCTATTTATAATCTAACCTGGTCATACCATAAAATTAGGATAAAATCCGTTTGCATTCTAACATTTTCATACCAAAAAACTTTTAGAATAAAATCTATTCACACCTTAATCTTATTATAAAATCACAAGATAATTATAAAATTTATATATTTTATAAAATTATACTAAATATATTATTGGCAATAATGCGAATGCTCTGCCGAATCCCACCGTTAAACAAAGAAAAATAGAAAAAAAAAAAAAGATGGTGCTTGTGTGAGTTGGACAGCGGCAAAATCGAGAAATATTAGTACTATAACATATTTAACTAAAATGGCTCCATGTAGATTACGGCATTAATACAAGTAAAGAAGACAAACTCCATACTTCCAAAAACACTATAATTTTCATTCAAATAAGCTTCTAATGAAGGGGTCTCTGTATATTTGAGGATTCGGTGGAAAGACCCTTTTGATTTATAGTTCAATCTATAATAATGGCTGAAGAAATTTGTTTCTTTACAAAGGTATGGTTTTTTTTTTTTCTCTTTATTTTTGAGTATATTGTGTATGAGATCCAGCTAAAAAGTACTTCTTGCTGAGTTTTACAATCTTGTTGAAGCTGAACTATCTTCCCCTTTACTAATTGGTTTCTGGGTTTTTGCAAGAATGTAAATTTATGGTGGACTGGTGGTTTTAATGAGAATTTTTCACTGTATTTTGTATTTTATGATCTGGGTTTTGATTATTTTTTTGGTTTTTGTTTTGGGGTTCCATTTTCTTGATTTTGCATTAAACAGAGTGGAAGAAAAAAAATGTTTTTTTTTGCTGTTTGTTCGTGGGGTTGTTGTGAAATGCAATTTTTTCAGCTAAAATACTTGCTAGAGTATTGGTTATGTTCTCAAAGAAATGATTAGCTCATGTTTGGCTGTAGATTTTAAAGTTTGGAACTTGAAGATTTGTGTGTGTGAAGTTGTGATTTTCGAAATTTGAGGTTGTGTTTGGATATGTAATTTACTTGGAAAAAAATTGAAATGTTGTGAATGGAAGTCCCAAAAACTCGAACTTGAAATATTTGAAGATAAGAGTTTGAAATTTCGTGGCTAAACAAATATTTGAAGATAAAATTTCAAGAAGTACTCCGAAAATTTATGGCCAAACAGTAGCTAAGGAAGATGTATTGCTTGTGAGAACATTTTTATGTTTTCTTTTTGATGGTTGTTGACTTCCTGGAGGTTAATTTTATGGAATGAACTCAGATTGACATGTTATAGTCTCATGCTCAATTGATACCTTATATGAAAAATAACCTGTGGTTGTTCGAGAACAGTTTTCCTTGTCCCTCAAGCCTTTTAAGTTTAATTGCTCAGTAGGCCGTGATTAGAGGTTATGTTGCTCGGACACTCAAAAGTGTTGCCACACCATGTTGGAACCTCCAAAATGCATTACTTTTGGAGGATCCTGGACTACATATTTGAAGAGTCCGAGAAACATAGATTAGAGGTGTATTTATGTTGCAATTTTGTTTTCCACCTAGTTCATTGATAGCCTTCTTTTATTTGAATATCAGGATGCTCTCATCATAAAACCTCCCAAGAAATCTCCGGCATTGTTAAGGATGATAGTTGTAGTGTTTGCAATGGTCTGTGGTGTTTATATCTGTTCAACCTGTCTTAAACAAACTAACACTGAGACAACAAGAAAACTCTTGAACATTGAAGTTATAGAAAGGCCTTGCCATGAATATGATACCGATCAATCTCAGATTCCGTACTTGCATTATCCTAAACCGAAAACTTTTAGCAGGTAGGTATTTGAGTTAGTTAGATTTGCTTATTAATCTTCAGTCTTTCTGCAAATTTTCCTTTTTAGTCATTTTATCTCCTTTGGCTGTCTATTGTAGGGCTGAATGTTCCTGTAATCCTGTACGTCTGTTTGCCGTTCTGTCAGCACAGAGGTCTGGGAGTGGATGGTTTGAAACACTATTAAATAGTCATATTAATATAACCTCCAATGGCGAAATTTTCTCTGTCAAAGAGCGGAGAGAAAATGCTTCCTCAATCCTGAGGACTTTGGACATGGTTTATAATTTGGATTTGTTCACCAGTGCTTCCAAGAATCATTGTTCAGCTGCGGTTGGCTTCAAATGGATGCTTAATCAGGTAAAATCATTTTGTTAATTCACATGCTTACCGTGGCATGTCTTAAACTTAAAGTTTGGCTAAGTTGTTGCCAGGGATAAAAATGTCGAGGAAGGGTGGACATTTTTTATCAATAGTTGATCACACTTGAAGAAAGTGGTTTATATTTTATGCTTCTTTCATAGTCTTGAGATTTTAAGACAAGTTCAATCCAAACACCAATAGACTCCTTGAGATAGGGAGATCCTTTGCCTTTCGACACACTTTAGTTGTCAATAGTGGACGGTGCCTTTACCTTAACAGAGCTTTTTGAGAAATGGAATGTAACGCTCAACCCCGTTTGGATAGTGCTAAGGACGCTTAGTATTATTGTAAGAAACTTTGTATAATGTTTGAAAATTGGCTAGCATTGGCTGGTTTTGATTTCTCATGTCCACAATAAAAGCAGTACACCCTTTGTAAAGCGCTGGGATTTATTTTCGGGAGATTCCTATTTCTTGTATTGTTTTGGAGAGGATTTGATCGAAATCGTTATCTTTTCATAAATTGTTTTGAAGTTTTCATCTGGCTACTGATTGTGCCACAAGAAAACTTTTGCCTGAGTTAGATTTGGTCAAATTGAGCCATTTGGATTAAAAATTATTATCTCGCCATATAAGATTTACTTGAAAACCTTTAGCTTTCTATACTGCATTGCATATACTTCCCCTGTTTCAATTTGTTTGTCTAATTTCGACTTGACATGAAATTTAAGAAAGTAAAGAAGAAAACTTTTGAGTATTGTAGTCTTAAACTAAAGATATGTAGAATGTATCAAAATGTCTTTTAATCTTGTCGTCTTAAACCTGCCACTTGAAAAGTTGAAACTAAAGAGTACGTTGCCAAAAAGGATAAATGACATTATTTTTTAAACGGACTAAAAAAAGAAAGTAAGACGAACAAATTGAAACCAGTGGATGTAATAAAATCATGGTAGAGATCCTTTCAGGATTAGTATTGTTGATTGTGCATCAAGTGAATGGTATTTTGAGATTAAGTCTCATCAGATTACTTGGTGTATTTGTCAGCACTCATCTGTGTGCGGCGTGACAGAAAAATGCGTCCTTTGTATAACAGCTCTTTAAAATATGCTACACTTTGTTATTTACAGCCTTTCTTGCGTTGAGTATGACCTAGCAGAATATTCAATATACGATGTCTTCTGTCTAATTGCTTATTCCGGAAAAATTGACCGACCAATCTTGACAAACGCAGGGGTTGATACAACATCACAAGGAAATCGTTGAGTACTTCAACAACAAAGGTGTCTCCGTAATATTTCTTTTTAGAAGGAATCTGCTGCGCCGTATGGTTTCAGTGCTTGCAAATTCCTATGATCGTTATGCTAGACTCTTGAATGGAACACACAAGTCTCATGTGCACTCAATTGAGGAGGTAATTCCTTCAATCCATTTCTCCCTATTGTGTCATAAGACTACAATCTGATCATTTTGCGGCTTTTTCTAGGCTTCCACTCTTGCGAAGTATAAACCAGAAATCGATACAACATTATTAATCACAGATTTGAAGAGAATGGAGGCATCAACCAAAGAGGCATTGGAGTACTTCAACAGTACTCGGAACATATTTTTGTATTATGAAGATCTTATCAGAGACCACACGGTAAGAATAGACATTTCTGAAACTACAAGTCTATAACCATTATGTCATGAATGACTGCATGTAATTTAAAGCCAAGAAGTTTAGATAATTTCTCATATGAACTAAAATATCTAGTCAAGTTTCTTGTTCACAAATATGTGCACTCTGTTGAATTTTCCCTAAGCAAAGAAATCCGCCTCTACTGGCTCGAAACATTTTGATTTACCCTCCTTCATACTTCGCTTCCATCCATACCCTTGCCATTAGTAAGTCGTCTCATATTTGTACTTGACTTATGACGGTGTTCCAGTGTGGACTTGGGGACGAAGGTCCAAATTTACTGCATTGTCTTTTATATATGGTTTGAAATTACCCTCTGCTATACTTCTTGTTGCAGCTCCCTTAGAGTCGAGCAGTTACTAGTCAATTTGCTAACGGTAAAGATATGACTGTCAACAAAGTATAACAAAGGATAAAATTAAGACGTTTCATATAGTAGAGGATAGCTTTTGGCCCTTTTTCCTTCTTTACCTGACCAACTGTCTAGGCACTAAATGACTGAAGGGCTAATTCATTCATTCGTTTCCCTTGTCATCTGTAAATATACTTGTTCATTTGTGTTTCTCATTATTTTCTGGATTATTTGCAGAAATTGGGAGACGTTGTAGAGTTTTTAAGATTGCCACAAATGAATTTAACTAGCCGCCAAGTTAAGATACACAGCGGACCACTGCAGGAACATATCAAGAACTGGGATGATGTGAATAAGACATTAAAAGGAACAGCGTACGAGAGTTTCCTCCAATCTGACTATTAAATTTTTCGCCTTTGTTTTTTGATGAAGGGGGAGATGTAGATATAAAGAGAAATCTAGTTTAGCTCCAGTTTTCCTTTTCTTTCCATATTGCAAGTGTAAGTATCAAATAGTTGTGTCTTCTTCTTTTATTATCCAATCTTCCAATGTTGCTGGTTTCTAATCTCTTCTGTAAGTTAACTATGAAAAGACTAAATGTGCCAATTGGTGCATGTGATGAAAATTTATTTACTTCTTCAACTTATTCATTACTTAGTATAGTATTTCGATCATTTTTTTCCCATCCGATATCCACAATGGAGTCCAATTAAATTTGGATTTGTGCAGGTAACTCCATATTCAGGGAGACTCTGTTGGAAAGAAAAAGATAATCAAAAGGAGAAATGAATGAGATAAAAAGTTAATGTAAACTTCTTTGAATCTGATTAAGTAATAAAAGCAAGAAGACATGCCTATAAATAGGCTTACCAAAAAATTGAAAATACTAAAATTTAGGTCACTAATTACTAATTAGCTATTATTCTGCCATAATATTTAAACTCGCTAAGATAAAACAAAACTAACTAATAATCTCTTGAAGACTTGGTCAAGTTTCTTTTGAATCACTTTTCAGACACTTCCACTTGATTTAAAACTGCAAACTCCAAGTTGACCTCTGAAGAACTCGTGCTTTGCTTGAGGAATTGACTTCGTGAAGATTGCTCATTTGTATCACAAGACTTCAAAGTAATTTCACCAGTAAAAACAAGACTTTCAAATAAAGTGATCGCAAATATCTCTGTGCTTTATTCTACTGTAAAATGCTGGCTTCTTCGACATCGCAAAAGCAGATCTATTGTCACAAAAAATCTCAGTTGCACCAGCTGGAATCTGAAAAAACCAACAACAAGTCTCCTTAATCAAACTGCTTGACAAGCTGTAGAAGTTGTTGCAATATATGTAGCTGATAAGACCACCACTTCCCGCTTTTTTAAACTCCATGAAACTGCTCCAGATTCAAAATTAAACAAGAAACCAGATTTTCTCTTTCTATCATCAATGTTGTTTGCATAGTCACTATCAACAACATCAATTAATGTAAAATTTGTTACCTTATAATATTAAATTTCATGATCTGTTATCCATGCGATATATCTTAATACTCTCTTTGAAGCTCTAAGGTGAAGCTTACTTGAATTGTGCAGAAGTCTCGATATGACACCAACAGAGAAAAAGATGTCCGGTCTTGTATGAGACAAGTAGTTCAAACCACCATCCAAACTTCTTAAAATGAGTTGCATTTGTCATTTTAGGACCATCATCACAACACAATTTCTCATTAATATTTATCGGCGTGGCAGCAACATTACAATTTACCATATTGATCTTTTTCAAACGATTTGTTGCATATTTTACTTTGTCAAAGAAATATACCATCAACTCTCTGTTTCACCTCAAAATCAAGAAAATAATGCAGTAAACCCAAATTAGACATCTCAAAATCTCTCATATGCAGTATCTAAATTTAGTGACGATACTCACTCTAATCCATATATATCATATCATCGACAAAAATACATACAACTCGAAAATCATTCTTGCATCTTTTTTTTATATTAAGAGTAGACTCATTGATGCTCCTTTGAAAACCACTCTATTGGAAATAAGAATCAATTTTGAAGTATCATGTCTGTAACGCTTGTTGTATGTCATAAAGTGCCTTTTACTACTTGTAAATATTATCTTCTTTGCCATTAACTACAAAACCTTCGTGTTGTGAGACATAAACTTGTTAACTCCTTAGAGTCAGTTGGTTTTGATAGTAGACATTTAACATTTTACTCACAAACCTCGCACGCATTGAAATAAAAAAGAAAGTAATCTATGCAGACAACACAAAGATGGAAAAGAATATGCGATTGAATTAAGAAGGAAACCATCAATCTAAGAAATTAGGATCAACATACAGATGACCCAAATCCAGCATATAGCTCACATTGATTGACACACGAAATCAATCTATCTATATAAGGAAGAGAAAATTTAATCAAAGATCCAAGATATGATGACCAGACATGGAAAGAAATCAAAGCCAGCTAAGTTAAGCAAGATGGAGCAGCAAATCACACCAAGGACTCAAGATCTGCTGATCAGACAAGAATCAAGCCAGCAAAATCGAGAAGGATAGAGAAGCGATTTACCATGCACATACTGATATGGACATGGATCAACAAATCTCCTCAATCAGGAATATCTTTACTATCCTTGATTGAGATAAAAATCCCTTGGTTTATTCCTTAACAAGACCAGTCCTCAAATACTATACAATCCTCGCCTAGCCTTAGTTCTGAAGTACGCACTTCCCTTGAACTTGTACAATTGTCTTCTATCATCTTTCATAAAAGCATTGTATACTTGAGAGCATACAACTGAAAAAAAAAGAAAAAGAAAGATTTGAGTGCAGGTTATACAGGTAGAGGTTGTATCAATTAGAAGTTTTGATTTGCATATTAGACAGGAAACTCTGCAAGAATCGTCTGTAACTCACCAAGTTCCATACTACTCTAAAGGAAACCCTTGAAACCCAAGGGGTTTGGACTAGGTACCACATTGGTGATTCGGACCAGTATAAAATTCTCTGTGTCATTTACTTAGTGTGATTGTATTGCTATATCTTCGTTTTACTTACATGTAGGTAAGTCGATTGACCATTACTGGAAGTCGACTAAAGGTAGTTTTTAATTCACCCCCTCTTGATTATGAATTGGTATCGGAGCAGGTCTCCCCATCTCAGTGTTTAACCACACGTGAGTAAAGATCCAAAATGACACATTATCAGATCCCTTGAGCTTTACTTTAAGACGGACACTCTTCACACCGTCCGCCATACTTCAATGGACAACATTACTCTTACTGAAAAAATAGTTTAAATATCTTTGTCTCCTTAACTGATCATCAAGCATGTATAGTGATCAATAAGGGCCCAAAGCCTATTCCTGGACTAACTGAAAAGGATGGCACTGAAAAACCATTCGATCTTGAATCATTTGACATCAATAAAGAACAACAAGAGGTAATCCAAACTAATGCTAGAGTTATAAGTTTGCTATATTGTGCAGTGAGTAGAATAGCATACGACAAAATATCAACCTGTGAGAATGCAAAAGAAATGTGGGACAAACTAAAAGTGACATATGAAGGAACCACAAAAGTAAAAAAAGTTGGGATCAGTTCTCTCGTTAATGAGTATGAGTTGTTCAAAATGACCGAAGATGAAAACATTGAATCTATGAACTCAAAACTCTTGGAATGGTATATTCAAATGCATTACAAGTCATGAAACCGTTAGAAGTCTTCCCAAGGTTTGGGAAACTAAAGCTTCCATTCGTGAAGATAGAGATTTACAGAAAATGACATGATGAATTCGAGGCAACTTAATGGCCTATGAACAGAATCATTTTAACATGCACAATAATGATGACAAAAAGAAAACTGTGACATTTACAGTTGAGACATCTGACATTGGAGAAGAAGTCAAAGAAAATCAAGATGAAGAAATGGCACTCATAAATCGTGGATTAAGAAAAATGCTTAGAGAAAGAAGACAAAGACCTCAGTTGGACTTCAAGAACAATGATTTCAAAAGAAATGACGATGCTGTTACTACTACAGAAAACCAGGACACATCAAATAAAATTGTCCAAACTAGAGGAGAAGAAACAATTGAAGAAATGAAGATCCAAAAAGTCTCAAAGCATGGGAACAAGGAGAAACAATCGACGATGACAATGATGAAATGACAAATTTATGTTTCAAGGCGCTAGGTGAAATAAGTGAGGTAAGACCCTTTAAGTGTCCAAACTGTAATAATTTCCAAAATTCCTTGGACATGGTTATCGATGAATTATAGAAGGTTATTTATGAGTATAATAAAATTGATCGAGAAAAGAAAGGCTGAACTACTAAAAGCATTTAAAGAAGTACAAATGCAATTGAACAACGCCAGGAAATCTCCAAGTCACAGTTCCATGCGATCTAATAGAACTGCATACTACAGGAGAAACTCTCCAAATCATAGCTCAAACAGATCGAATAGATCTATCTCCAACTCTCATTTTTCTGAAACTCCTATTAAAATTACTTGCTATACTGGTGATTATCTTGGTCATAAATCTTTTAACTGTAGAAAATATTCCTCTGGAATATTGATCTGGAGACCAAAAACTACTTATCATCAAGGACCCAAAAACACTTGGGGTACCTAAAAGAAGTTAATTTTATTGATTTGCAGGAGCAATCTAAGAAAACCTACAGAAAAAGAATGTGGGTACTTGACAGTGGATGCTCCAGACATATGTGTGAAAAGAAAGAAAACTTCAAAACTATAAAATAAAATGATGAAGGATGTGTTAGATTGGGAGACAACGCTAAAGGAGAAGTAACCAGAATTGGAACTACTGCTCTAAGTTCATCATGCGATTTAATCGAAGTATATCTGGTTGACGGACTCAAACACAACCTCCTCATCATTAGTCAACTATGTGATGTTGGATTTTAAGTTACCTTCAATACAACTAGCTCCATCATCAAACATCCTGAAATGTAGTTAACACTTATCGGTGATCGAGTAAACAATATATATCTTAAATAATGTTGATTTTTCCTCTCTTACTTATCTTACTGTAATCTTAAGTGATCCCTGACTCTGACATTAAAAACTTGGACATGCAAGTATGCATGCTCTTGAGAAACTCTCTAGACTTGAACTAGTTATTGGCTTGGTAAAACTAAAGTTTGAGAAAAAAACCCATATTTGTGATTATGCATGTCAATGGGTAAGAAGACTCGTTCATCCTTCAAAGGAAAAGATATTGTAAGCACTTCTAAACCCCTTCAGATTTTTCATATGGATCTTTTTGATCCTACTCGAACAACCAAGATTAAAGGTAAAAGATATGCTTTCGTAATTGTTGATGACTTCTCAAGGTTTTCATGAGTAATATTTCTAACTCATAAGAATGAAGCTTTTGGTAACTTTGAAGTTTTCTATAGAAAATTTCAAAAAGAGGCAGGATATTTCATTACAACTATCCATAGTGATCATGGTCACAAAGTTGAAAATAAGTCATTCGAAGAATTCTGTGCTCAAACTGACTTTACTCAAAACTTTTCCTCACTCAGATCTCCTTAAAAAAATGGAGTAAAAGAAAGAAAGAATCATTCACGACAAGATACAACAAGAACAATGTTTCTCGATCAAAGTCTTCTTGATCACTTTTGGGCAGAAACAGTAAGACTCTCTATGAAATATGGAGAGGCAAGAAACCAAACATAAGCTATTTCCATCCCTTCGAATGTAAATGCTTTATCCACAATAATGGTAAGACCAATCTCGGTAAGTTATATCCAAGAAGCGACAAAGGTGTTTTTATAGGGTATGCCCCTATTAGCATAGATTTTTGTGTTTTAAATAGAAAAACTTTAAATTTTTTTGAAGAATACATACATGTGGTATTCGTGACACTAACCAAAGAGTAAAGGAAGCTGAAACCGATGATGATGAAATTACCTCTCTAAATGTAGCTAAGGATACACAAATCATCAACACTGAACTGAATATTGAAGAGTCAACTACTGCAGAAGTAGAGTCGACTACCTCAATAGACAAAACCACCGTTCCAAGGGAATGAAGACACAATGCTAGCTACCCTGAAAATTACATCCTTGGAAAACCTGATGACAAAATTCAGACCCGATCTTCACTCAAAAAACAAGCTTCTATGTCTCTCATATCTCAAATGGAACCAAAGAGAATAAATGAAGCTATGTAGGACGAATCATGGGCACAAGCAATGAGAGAAGAACTTGATCAATTTGAAAGAAATCAAGTGTGGACTCTTATTGAAATACCTAAAAACTACTTAGTAATCGGAACCAAATTGGTGTTTTGGAATAAGCTGGATAAACGTGGAAAATTTATTTGTAACAAAGCAAGATTAGTTGCTCAAAGACACTCACAACATGAAGGTATTGATTACGACAAAACTTATGCACCTGTGGCTAACTAATCTATTCGTATTTTGCTCTCATATGCATCTTTTAAACGATTTAAATTTTTTCAAATGGATGTAAAAAACACATTTTAAATGGGTTTATAAAGGAATAAGTGTTTGTCAAACAACCCCCCCCCCTGCCCAGGTTTTGAAAATCCGTCTTGTCCTAATTTCATTTATAAACTCTCCAAGCTCTTTAAGGTCTCAAACTAGCTCAAAAAGCTTGGTATGAGAGATTGAGCACCTTCTTATTTCAAAATAATTTCCTAAGGGGGAAAACTGACACAACTCTTTTTATTCAAAGATCTGGTTTGTACATTCTTGTAGTTCAAATTATGTTGATGATATTATTTTTGGAAGCATCTCTCCTTGTGTGAGAATTTTGCAAATCTAATAAAGACGAATTTGAAATGACTCTAATGAGAGAGCTCACATTCTTCCTTGGACTTCAAATCAAACAGTCAACTAATGAAACCTTCATTTGTCAAACTAAGTACACAGAGGAATTGATCAAGAAATTCGTACTTGAAAAAAGGAAAGCTTTTGGGACCCCATGAGTCCTTCCACGTGCCTTGAAACAGTTGCACTAGGGAAATATGTGGATGAAAAATTATATAGAATGGTTGGATCACTATTGTATCTCACTGCTAGTCGACCAGACACCATGTACATCGTATGCAAATGTAAAAGATTTCAAGCTACTCCAAAGGAATAACATCTCACTGTTGTAAAGCGAATTATTCGCTACCTGATTGACACCACAGAATTAGGACTATGGTACCCTCACTCATCTCATTTTGATTTAATTGGGTATTCAGATGCTGACTTTGCAGGTGACAAGAATGATCACAAAAGTACAAGTGGAACATACCAAATTTTGGGACAATCCCTAGTATCATGGAATAGCAAGAAACAAAAGTTGGTTGCCTTATCCACCACTAAATCAAAATATTTTGAAGTTGGAAGTTGTGGTACTCAACTACTTTGGATGATGCATCAATTACTTGACTATGATCTCTCTTATGAATCTGTTTTGATTTTCTATGATAATACTAGTGCAATTAGCCTATCAAATATATATTGTGCATCATTCTAGGGCTAAGCATATTGATATTAAACATCATTTTATTTGTGATCATGTTGAAAATGTGGATTTTTCATTAGAATTCGTAGATTCTGAAAATAGTTAGCTGATATTTTCACAAAGCCTTTACTTGAAGAGAGATTCTGGTTTCTTAAAAACTGTCTTGGTATTACTTATTTTAATTAATTTTTGCTCCTTATGCATTTAATGTTTTTTTTTGTTTTTTGTTTTGTAATTATAGTCTTTCACCGCCTCTTCCGCTTCCCATACATCCGTCCTTTCTTTTCCTTTCAATCTTCTTCTTTTCCTTTCATACTTCTCCTCTTTCTTTTCAAAAACCCTTCTTCTTCCATTTCTTCTCCCTTTTGTAAACTCTACTTAGTTTCCTTGTTTTCGTCTTTCTTCTTCAATCTCAATATGACCAGAACTCGTTCCATGGCTTCTCAAAAATCCTCCGTTCCTTTAAGTTTTGTCGAAGTCGACATCTTGTCTGTCTCTTCTGACTCTTCCATAAGAACAAAGGTTGTTGGTTCTATATATTCAAAGAAGAGAGCCCCTACATCAATATACAAGTTTTCAAAGAAACCTTGCACCATTGCATCAGGATCTCTCTCTCCCACAGACATGCACAAGTTCTGGGGAATCGAACAGAAGCACATGTATGAGAATTTCAAATCTCGACCCATCGTCCCTAGTCGTGTGGTTAATCTTAGTCAACTAATAGACTCTCATTTCCCTGTAAGCTCCTATCTTAAAGTTTATAAATTATCATTATTTTTACTTTTTGTGGTCTTGAAGTTTTTGAAGAGGATGTTTGACTCTTCAATGCGAATCTTCGCATATCTCCTGACAGTGGTGAACTTGAAACATTGGTCTTGGGTAATCTTCTTATCATTAATGAACTGGTTTTTGAGTATGTGTTTGGTATAAATTTTTCTGGTGTGATTCCGTATATGAACAGAATATGACCTGATGATTTTGAAGTCTCTCTAGAAGGTGCTAAGAGAGTTGTGGCGGAACAGGAGTCTGATATCTCTGACCTTGGGCCTTTGTCACTATGTTTTGAAAATCGTATACTGGCGCATATTATTGCTACCACCCTCATTCCCAAGAAAGATTCCCCGAATAATATCTCTACTTGGGATGTGTTTATTCTCTACTATTTATTGAGGAAATACTGCGTAAATTAGACGGTATGGTTCAAGGAATATATGTGGAAAAGTGCCAAAGATATGAATGCCTCTGCCAGCCTACCGTATGGGCTGCTTATTTCATGAATTCTGGTGGATCGTCTTATTAATCTCTCAATGTTTACTCCTATTGTTGTTAATGCTACTTATGATTCCAATACTTTTTCAAGCACGGGGTATGTGAAGGTAAAAAATAAGTGGGTCAAAAAGGACTTTGTTAAGACAAGGGTTGAGAACCCCAAGCCCACAAAAATCTCTGCCAATTCAGCCACCATTCTAATACAGGAAAATGATGAGCTTAATATTCGGCTTCTAGCAGTAGAATGTGGCTTTGAGACTCTTCACGACGTTGTGGAAAAAGTCTTTCGTCTGTATAAGATACAAGTACTGACGTGGGTAAGCTGCGCATTGCTATGACAGGAAGGCATCTCCACTGTCAACCGATTGATTAAAAAAGTTGACTTACTTATGAGTGGAGTCAACTCATATAACAATGATCTAGCAGTTACTGTTTAGATCGCTTACTCCAGTCTCTCTCGTAATGTGGAACATTAAGATGACTCCTTTTGTGGAAATGTTATCAACACCCTCAAGTACTTTTTGGGTCGTCGTTAGCCTCTCCACTTCAAACTGTTGCTTTTCTTGCTATTTTTGGACTAACGTTTAATAGGGGTCTGTCCCTTCTTACTTGTGGACCGTCTAATGAGGGCAATCTAACCTCTACACTTCTTTGATATTATCTGCTTTTATTTTATTATATCTCTGTGTGGTTTTGTGTTCTTTTTTATTATGCCAAAGGGGGAGATTGTTTCCCACCATTTTCTTTTTAAGACAGGGGGAGTTACACTATCATCTAGTCTCAGAGGCAAGGGGAGTTAAGGAACCAACAAACAGTTTCTATCAGGTAAGTACCTTTGACTTATTATACTTCATACTAATATGATCATGTTGTCATCATCAAAAAAGGAGAGATTGTTAACTCCTTAGAGTCAGTTGGTTTTGATAATAAACATTTAACATTTTACTCACAAAACTCGCATGCATTGCAATGAAAAAGGAAGTAATCTATTCAGACAACACACGAATGGAAAAGAATATGTGATTAAATTAGGAAGAAGGAAACCATCAATCTAAGGAATTATGATCAACATGCAGATGGCCCAAATCCAACATACAACTCACCTTGATTGAGAGACAAAATTAATCTATCTATAAAAGGAAAAGATGTAAATTAAGTCAAAGATCCAATATATGTTGGCCAAACATGGAAAGCAATCAATCCAGCTAAGTTGAGCAAGATGGAGCAGTAAATCATGCCAAGGACTCAAGATCTGATGATCAAACAAGAATCAAGCTAGCGAAATCGAGAAGGATAGAGAAGCGATTTACCATGCACATACCTGATATGGACATGGATCAGCAAGTCGCCTCAGTCAAGGAATTTCTCAACTATCCTTGATTGAGATAAAAATCACTTGGGTTATTCCTTAACATGACCAGTCCTCAAATACTATATAATCCTCGCCTAGCCTTAATTGTGAAGTACATACTTCACTTGAACATGTACGATTGTCTTCTATTACCTTTCATAAAAGCATTGTATACTTGAGAGCATACAACTGAAAAAGAAAAGAAAAAGAAGGATTTGAGTGTAGGTTATACATGCAGAGGTTGTGTCAATTAGAAGTTCTAATTTGCATGGGAATTATACAAGAAGCGTTTGTAACTTACCCAGTTCCATATTGTTCTAAAGGAAACCCTTGAAACACAAGGGGACTGAACTAGGCACTATATTGGTAATCTGAACCAGTATAAAATTCTATGTGTCATTTAATTGCTGTCATTCTATTGCTATATCTTCATTTTACTAACCTACAGGTAAGTCGAGTGGCCATTACTGGAAGTCGAATAAATGTAGTTTTTTAATTCACCCCCTCTTAATCATCAAAACTTCCTTAACCTTGCACCATTTATCCTCTTTTTCAATATTTTCAAAGAAAGTAGGATCTGAAACAAGTAAAACAAAATTAGATGTACTGTTAGCATATCTAGGATTTTGTTTCCTATCTCTTGTTGATCTTCTTAATGGAGTTTTCGCAAAAGCTTTTTCTAAATATTGGAGAAGTTTCTCGTGCATTAGATGAGGTTGTTAATGGACCAGCCAAAAAAGAATCTGCTACATACTCTAGATTAACAATGTCGTTAGAAGGCAACGATTGAATGTCTAAACTTTTATTTGCTGAACCAAAGTTCCATCTTTATTGACCGTAATTTTGCCGCTCACTAAATTATATAACTTATAAGCCTTGAATTGTGTGCGATATTAAAAAAATGCATTTTTCATATTTTTCATCAAGCTTACGTCAACTTGTGAATTTATCAAGGCATAAACTATTCATGCAAATGGCTTACCTTGGGCTTATTACCTCTCTCAACTTCAAATGTGTTAGATTAAACACGCTTTAGTGGGAGAAACATTCAGCAGATAGACAACAGTGACTACAACTTCAACCCAAAAACACTTTAGTACACCTCTACCTTCCATCATGCTTTTGCCCATCTCGACAACCGTGGTTCTATCGTTCTGCTACATCATTTTGATCTTCCGTATAAGGTGTTGTGAGTTTTCTGTATATTCCATTTTTCTCGCAAAAGAAACTGAATTCTTTTGACATAAACTCACCACCTCTATATGTCCAAAGAGTTTTGAGTCTAGATCCACTTTGCCTCTCAACAAGAGATTTAAATTTCTTGAAATTGTCAAAAAAAATCAAATTTAAATTTTAAGAAATATAAACTCATATGACTATAATCATCAGAAAAAAAACAGAAAGTATAGACTTCCCCTTTACCTGAAATGCCTTTTTTCACTTTTTCATGTGACGTTAGAAGCCTATCACTACTAAAAAAACAGGAAAAAAAGGTTGGACAAAAAAGCGACGGACGGCGTCACTCAAAATAATGACGGTTTCTGAGACGTTGTCCGTCGCTTTATAGTATATCTCAGAAGCGCTTAAATCAAATATGAAAACAGAGAAATAAGAGTTTCCATTATATTGAAAGAGTAAAAAGTAACCGATAACAATTGAATAGTATTCCTTAAATTGATTTCATCCATGGTTGAGACATTTGGTGCCATTTGAGTTTTGCAATAATTTAACTTGCTAGTTTGCTCCGGTGGAACCTCAAGGAACAAAAATCAAGCATCCGCCAGACTGTCTGCTTGGCTAAAGAAAGTTCGGGATGATGCTCAATGTCCAAATTGGATGTTACCGCATGATTATGATGAACTCGCTCTGTATTGAAACACAGACAAGTTTAAGGCAATAGTAGACCAAGCAAAAAAGGCTAGAGACAGTCTCAAGGGTGGCTTGTTGCACACCGGAGGTGCAAACTAAGTCGGAGCAATTTTAAGAGAGATGGTAAGTTCTAATTCAAACTTTTAAATAAATAATTAGTTGATTAATATAAATCATTATAATTTTTAGTTTTTTATTTATAGGAAAAAGAATTGAACGCTCGTGGATAAGGCTGGCAACGAAACCGGGAGGTGCCGGTTCCGCAACTGTTCTGTCCCGATCCGTTACCTGTACGGTCTGGTTCCAGTTAATCCTGGTAAGAACCGGTAGGTAGGGAGTCCGGGATAGGTAACAGGACGGAAACCAAAAATTACCGGTTAGTCCCGATCCGGTAAATACTGGTTCCGGTCCCGGTCCCGTTCGTTTTTTTTTAAAAAGTAATTGTGAATTAGCCGTTGGTAACGGGTTGTGGGCCCCCATCAATGACTCTTTCATCCACTTTACTCCACCTTACACCCCCTACCCCCCTAACGTTTTTTGATACCCAAACTTTTAAAAGCTACATTTTCATCCTTTTTCTTACCTATAAATACCCAAAACTTTCATTCTTTTCATTCACAAAAAAAGCATCTTCTATGTTTTCAACTCTCTACTCTTTAACCTCTTATTCTTGTTGAAATTACGAATTTGGTCTTTGGAAATTGAATTTGGAGCTTAAAAGTTCAACTTTCAACTTTCAACTTTCAATTTTTGGCTTTCGGTCATACACGTCTACTTTTTTAAGTAGACGTTTGATACATTTGTTCCAACTTCCAACTTCCATCTCATTTTTTTCATTTAGTTATTTATTTATATGCAATAATTATTTATTTATTTTGTGAGTAAATATTTGTTTGCATTACATTTTCGTATTATATATAATTTACTCATTTTTCAGATTTGAATATGAATTTCGATAAATTATTGTTGAAAAAGGTAAAAAAGCATAGTTGAGACGGTTAATAATATGATAAAATTTAGATCCACCACTAATAAAAAATCCGGTAGCTCTTCTAAATCTTAAACTAAAAAAATCTAGTGTTAAGAATGAATACGGATGATTATACGCATGTTAATGATACTATTTTTTATATTGATAGTAATTGTGGATTAGATCCTTATCATGAACATTTGCAAAGAAGGTTTGATAATTTTGATGAGGAATTGCCTGAAGTTGATGAACATGATAATGTTAATGATTATATTGATACGCTTAATTTTGATGATGATGAAACTGAGCCACCTACGACTACTAGTACTCCCTGTCCCTCTCCCAGTTCCGCTCCTAGTCCTGCTCCCTTTCGTTGTCCTGCTCCCGTTTCCCCCTACATCCTAGGTCTACGGTAGAACGTGCTAAAAAATCAGTTGTGTGGCAATTTATCATACAAAATAAAAATAAAACATAAGTTATTTGTACTGAATGTAAACATAGATTGAATCATAAAACTGTATGAAAACAAGGTGGGACGGGACATTTGAGTAATTATTTAATATCATGTTGTAAAAATGAATTTTTGCATGCTAAAGTGGTAGCCAAAGCTAAAAAGAATGGTACCCCCTTCCTGAAACGGTAGGAGTAGGCGGCTCTAAATTGGTCCAAACACAATTAAATCCTTCTAATGTTTCTGGATCTAGTTTACCACGATCATATATTAGAGGGAAAAATCTTGAAAAATTAGCTAAAATGATTGTTGTTATGGGTTTGTCATTTAGTTTTGCTGAAAATTTTGGATTTATTCATTATATTCAAATTGTGTATAATTTACATTTTAAAGCTTTTGCTAGAAATATAATTAAAAAGGTTGTATTCGATTATCAAGCTCAATATTTTCAATATCTCCGTTGTTTATTTTATTATAATAATTGTAAAATAGCTATTACTTTTGATATGGGCCGTAGTGTATACGATAATGATTATTTGACTGTTATTGCACATTGGATTGATGAAAATCTATTAACAAAATGATTGAAAAATTAAAAAAATATTTTATTCTATTCCTCAAATTTATTTAACCGTTTGTTTGTTAAACCCTCATTACAAAGATGTAGGTGCATCTAGGGTGGTTGAAAAAAAATATTTTAATTAGGATATTGATAGTGAAAATGATGGAATACCTAGTTGTCAAGATGTTAAAGATAGTATAAAAATTGAAGCTGGAGAATTGTATGACTTATATAATTATAAGGAAAAATTACATAAATTTATACATTTTAATAAATAATTACTGATTTTAGCAATACTTTTTATTTATTACCATTTATAGCAATACTATGTTAAATCTGCAATATGTATTAAAAGTGAATTATGTATGCAATATATATGAATTATAATTGTTTTTAAAAATATTATGTTTGTTTGTTAAAAATTTGACACATTGTATTATAAGTGTATTAAAATGTGTGATAAATGAATAAACCATCATTAAAATTTGTATTATATGTGAATAAAAAATTGTTTTTTGTAATGTGAATTAAACTTGTATTATAAATGAATTAAAAGTGATCAAGTAAAAAAGAAAAATTATTGCTATAAATGGTAAATATTTTTTTATCATAGTATATTTATGTAAGTTTCCCTAATTATAATACAAATATACCAAGTAATCAAGAACCTCAAAGTTCTAAGAGTAGACTTAATGAAGATGATATTGATAGTTATTTATATTCTTATCTTGAACTTTCTCATAATAATAGAAATGATTTTGATGCATATCTTAATTAAAATACAGAACCTACTGCTGATGTTCTAGAATGGTAGAGCAATCGCGACAAAGGATTTACAAACTTCAACCGGTGGTTCGAGATGTCTTAGCTATTCAAGCATCTTCAGTAGCTTCGGAAGGCATTTTTAGTGCAACAAGGTTCAAATTGGAGAGCATAGGCATTCATTAGCAGTAGATAGCTTGGTGATATAGGTATTATTTAGGGATTAATTAATGTCGAGAAAAGAAATTTAGGTCGTGAACCACTACCGACCAAATTTGAAAATGACGTTGATGAAATAATGCAAGATTATAGTGACAACATTAAAGCAATGGAGGATTTATCTATTCAAACAATTTCCGATCATGTTACTAGAGAAATGTTAAATGATTTAAGAAAAGATCTCTATGGTGACAAGAACTATTAAATTTAAATGTATAATTGTCTATTAGTATGAGTATGATAATTCGATTTCTAGTTCAAACAGAATTCTTCCTAGAAGGTGGTTGTGTAGATTAGATCTTTTATTACTCTACTAATATTTTTGTAGATCAAATTGTACTATTCAGTTAATATTAATAAAAGTATAGGCTATTCGCCTTAATTTTTCTTAATTATTGTCTTAAATTTAATTTTTGTTATTGTGAAATTTAAAATTTTTTAGTTTTTAAAGTTTTAAATTTAAACTTTTATAAACTCAAAGTTTGAATTTTAAATTTTCAAACTTTTATAATTATAGTTTGAATTTAAATTTTCAAACTTTTAAAGTTAAAATTTTAAACTTTTAAACTTTAAAGTTTGAAAAACTTTAAAATTTAAACTTTGAAAGTTTGTAAAATTCAAACTTTCAAACTATAAATATATAATTTTAAATTTAAATTCAAAATTTCAAACTATGAATATAAAATTTTAAATTTAATTTCAATCTTTCAAACTATAATGATAAAATTTTAAATTTCACACTTTAAAAGTTTGAAAAGTATAAATTTTTAACTTTAAAAGTTTAAAGTATAAATTTTTAACTATAAAATAATAAAAGTTCTAATAATTAATTGTTTTTAATAATTTTTTTTCTTTTAAAAAAACTAGCCATTGCCTCCCGCTAAGCCGGTCCGGTCCGTTACCATTTCGCTAGCGGACCGGGATGGGTACTTCTTCAAGTATTTGGAAATATCGGTACCGGTCCGTTCCGATTCCGAAACAGTTTCTGTCAGTCCCGGTTCAGGTACCATCGCCTGCCTTACTCGTGGATCCACTACTTCGGCTCCCGATGACACGTACAACGACAATTCTGATGATGAGGATGATTGTTTAGGAGCCATTCGCTAGCTAGTTTACATCTCTAGACATATATGATTTTTTTTTGTAAATTTGAAACAAATTTTAAAGTTAATTTTGAAAGACTTTATAAGTCTTTAAATTTTGATCTATCTTTCGAATGTTATGTTAAGTTTCTTATTTTATGTTGTGTATATTGCATATATAAATGTGTTTGTTGGGTATATATAATTGTGTCTTTGTTGGGTTGAATTGTATTTTGTCCGTCGCTTTACTGGTTTTTTATTTTTTAAAACCCTAGAAAAGTGACGGATAGTGTAGTTTAGTCTTTCACTGTTTTTTGGATTTTTTGGACAGTATCCGTCGCTTTTCTGGGATTTTCAAAAAAAAAAAATTTCATAAAAGCGACGGACTGCGTCGCATTGTGAAAAGTAAGAAAAACGAAAATTAAAACATATCGACGGAGTCCGTCGCTTTTGTTAAAAAAAATTCAAGAAAATAATCAGTTTGCGACGCCGTCCGTCTCATTTGGAAAATCATTGAGCCAAAAAGCGACGCACAAAATTGCGTCGCTTTTAGTCAAAAAAACGACGGACTGCGTCGCTTTTGTCCGTCTCTTTTTGACAGTATTTCAGTAGTGTCTCTTCATGAGCTTGCAAAGAACTCATTAGTTCATCAAAAGTATAATCAAATAAGACATGAGATTCCTCAATCACATTAACAATATGTTCAAAATTTGGAGTAAGACTCCTTAAAAAATTTCTAAAAGAGTTTCTTTAAATATACTTTCACCATAATACTTCATTTGATTTACAAGAGAAGAAACTCTTGAAAAATAAGTTTGAACATTATTACTTTTCATAGAAATAATTTCAGTGTCACGATTGTAAGTCAATAATTTTACCTAAATCACCTTAGCTGAATCTTCCATGCTTGCGAAGATGTAGTTACCGGTGCAATTCTTGAAAAAATTGTGTCAAGAATTGCTTGTTAAATTATGAATCACGCTTGACATCCTTATTTTTGATCTCTTTCAATTTTTTCATCTCTTCGTAAGAGTCTGAGTGATCCATGAAGTTTGCTTCAACCAACTCTCAAACTCCTTGTGATTTGAAAAGAGCTTTCATTTTGATATTCTAAAGCTCATACATTTCACCAGTAAAAAATGATATGAGTTGCAAGGAAGATGATGAAATACTATTTACTGTCATTTTTTCTCACAATTCACTCAACTTTCGAAAAGGAACCTTGCTCTAATACTGAATTTGTTGGAAAGAAAAAAATCGAATGAATAATGAACAAAAGGAGAGAAAAATAGATAGAAAATTACTGCAATTTTTTTTAAATATGATTAGTTAATAAAAGCAACAAGACCTACATATAAATAGTCTTACCAAAAAACTTAAAATACTAAAATCTCCGTCCACTAACCCAAAATTATTAATTAGCTACAAATATGCCACAATATTTAAACTTGCTAAGATAAAGGAAACTAACTAAGACCAACTCCAAATTTTACACCAAATAAAGATTTGGTGTTCTTGAGCTCCAACCCCCACCAATTTTTTACACCAAATTTGGTGTGTGGATAGTGCTACATAAAATTTGGTGTAACACTACTCATCATATCAATTCACTTTTTGAATATTTTAATATTATTTCATTATACAAACTTTTAATTAATCATTATATAAATTGTATGTTTTAAATAAATCTGTTGTATATTGAATTATTTTTTATATAATATTTTTATAATATTAATTTTAGATATAAAAATTTGGCTTTTCTTATAAATTTTTTTGGTAATTAAATTTTATTTACCAAAGTGAACGTTACAAAACTGAAAACAAACAAACTGTAAACTTGGACATACAAGCTCCAAGATATGCTAAAACAACAGACTCTATCTATCAGCCTTCTCTCACGACTTCTTCCTAAGGGTATACATTAAGTTCAATTGCATATCTTCTTATAATGGGATCCTCTCCCATGTATATCCTCACTTCTCTGTTCTGTTGTTGCGTTCTATCCACACGTGATAAAATATGGTTCCTGCCAGAACCATCCTATACTCCTTGGCTTTGCTGGAGTTGCTCTTCATATTAGTTGTTGCCCATTGTATTTCATCCTGCCACTTCCCTCCTGTATGATGTACTCCTTGCCAGGCTAAAAAGATATGATCAATATCCTCATCCTCCACTTGACATAAGGGACATGTCAAATTAGATGTTACTCTCCATTTTTGCCATTCTATCTTTCGTTGACAACCTCCTATTAAGTGCTAAATACAGTATGAACAACCACTTTGGTGCACCATAGTTGGACCATATCAACTTCCTTCACTCCACTTTTTCCCTATCACCTCTCATTTTTTCATAAACCTTCTTAATATAGTATTGTTTCATTTGCTTCAAACTAAGTTCATTGTAACACTACAATAAAAATGACCATTAGCGGCATTTAATTGTTAATTGCCGCTAAATATGTATTTTTAGCGGCAATTGTCACTCTTTGTATATGTCCCTAAAGCCTTTAGCGACATTGGTTCTAATGGCACTTAACTAATGCCGGTAAAGACTTTAACACTCTTTATTAGTGTCAATATTTAATGCCGCTAAAAGTTGTTTTTGTTGTAGTGTAACCAGCAGCTTGAAGATGTTTATGAGCTTTAAGTATTCTTTGTACTAGTCATGAAGCTTGATTTGCTTGGATGCCCCAAATACCTCTTTGCCCATAATAACTGTGTATCCATTCCACCCATAATTTGTCCTTTTTCTTACACAGATTCCATAGCATTTTCCCAATAGCTGCATTATTCCAGATAAACACATTCAGGAAATTCAAACCTCCACTTACTTTGGGCCAACATAACTTCTCCCAGGCTATGAGTGCTTTCTTTGATGCCTCCACAATACCTGTCCACAAAAACTTTCTACATATACTCTCAATAGCATGTAGGATCTTCTTTAGAAGTGCAAATATTTGTGCCCAAAAGATTTGTATAGAAAACAAAACACTCTTCACCAATTGAGTTCTGCCAGCATATGAGAGAAATTCACTTGTCCAACAAGTGATTCTATTCAGCATTTTATCTATTAGGGGTTTTCATTGGACAATAGACACTATTTTTGTACTCAAGGGACTCCCAAGTACCTGAATATACGACTTTTTTAAAAAAAATTAAAGTTATTTTAATTCTACTATAAATTATAATTGGATATAATTACAATTTAACCTTCACAAAAATTAAAAATGCAAACATGTAAATTTTTAAACAAATAACAATGTACTTAAAAATAATAAAACATTCAATAAAGTAGTAATTGACATTCACCATGAATCATATATGGTGAATGTTTTCGAAAGAATTTGTTTTAAGAAATAAGAAAATATAAATGAAATAAGAAATAATTATACAATAATGAAGAGAGAGAAAAATATTCTTTTTTGGTGTAAAATTTGGTGAAGTGGGCTGGAGTTGATTACACAAAAAATAGTGCAGACACCAAATTTGATGTTTGGGTTGCAGATGCCCTAACAAACTCCTGAAGACTGGTCAAGTTTCTTTTGAATCACTTTTCAATAGAATCAAATCCAACACCTCTAGTTAAGAATAAATGAGTATTTACAATTCTAGCACCTGTTCTGGATGATACATAAGAATGTTACATTAAGGAAAAACTACTTAATTATAAATATATTTCTATCTTATATACTTATCTTCTCTATTTTAAGATACAAATACATAAGGAGAGAGACAAGCAAGAAAGGAGAAAAATAAATGAGATACTCAACATGTTTATTTGATTAGGCACATGTATTTTTGATACTGGATACATTTTGAAATACAAATACACAAAGAGAGAAGTGAGCGAGAGAGGTAAGCAAGAGAATCAATGTACTGTAGATAGATGCGAATCACGTTTGGATAAAATGTATCTAAAATAAATTACACCAATTAGATTCGCATGTATCTAATACATATATCTTGCGGAGAAAAGTGGTACGAAAGGTAATTTTCAGAAATATTGCCAGAGGAATCTAAACTAGTGAGATTCGTGTTCTAAAATTGTATTTGATCGATTCACGTATTTACTCACATGTTCTTAAATTGTACCATTTAGGTAAATAATAAATAATTTGGTCACCTCTTTCCCATTTCTATCATCTGAGGTTGCCCATAAGCAACTATTAAGACCTTGGACCAACATGGGTTGTGGTGCACTGGTGAGAGTGCTTCACCCTTAACCAGAGGTCTTGGGTTCGAGCCATGTGTATGAAGAAAATCTTGTTGGAAGTACCACCCCGAATGGGCCCTACAAAACGCGATCCAAATTTAGTCGGAGCTCTAATGTGGATTCCGTACACCCGGTGGGAAACAAAAAAAAAAAACTATTAGGACCTTGGCATATGTTTCATTGAAGTATAGGACACCCATAGAAATTTGTTTTTTTTTTTTTTTTGGATAGGTTGGATTTTGCATTTAACTTTTGAAAAAATTGAATTTTGAATAGGGTTTTGACTTTGAATTTTTGGATATATGAAAATTTGATATTTTATACTTAATATTTATCACATCTCTATCTTCACATGATAGAATTAAAATTGTATGCGCACTATCTTTCCTAGAGAAATTACACTGAATCCGGAGCTTAAAGGGTATAAATGTTAACAAAAATTCCAAAAAGGTATATGAAATTTTATATTAACCAAAATGGCAAAATCGCTGGAATAGCAGCGATTTTCTCCGCCGGAAAAAGCAAAATCGCTGCTACAGCAGCTATTTTGCAAAATGTGATTTTTTTTAATTTTTTTTTTAAAAATCGCTGCCTAGGCAGCGATTTTGTTGCAATTTTTTTTAAAAATTAAATCGCTGCCAAGGCAGCGATTTTTAAATGATTTTTTAAAAAATAAAACGCTCCACCTGGAGCTATTTTCCATTTTTTTTTAAAATTCAGTTAAATCGCTGCTCAAGCAACAATTTTCTATTTTTTAAAAAATCGTTGCACATGCAGCGATTTTCCAATTTTTTTTAATTACCAGCAGTGCAACAATTTCATTAATTTTTTTTAAAAAAATAAAAAAAATAATTGGAAATCGCTGCTAGTCATTAAATTTTTTTTAAAAAATTGGAAAATCGCTGCATCTGCAGCGATTTAATTTAATTAAAAAAAAACAAAAAAAATAATAGGAAATCGCTGCTTGAGCAGCGATTTAACTGAATATTTTTTAAAAAAAATTGGAAAATCGCTCCAGGTGGAGCATTTTATTAAAAAAAAAAATTCATTTAAAAATCACTGCCTTGGCAGCGATTTAATTTAAAAAAATAAATTTTGCAACAAAATCGCTGCGATTTTTTTTAAAAAAAAAATCACATTTTGCAAATCGCTGCTGTAGCAGCGATTTTGCTTTTTCCGCCAGAGAAAATCACTGCTATTCCAGCGATTTTGCCGTTTTGATTAATATAAAATTTCATATATCGTTTGAAAATTTTTGTTAACATTTTATACCCTTTAGGCTCCGGACTCATATTTATTTCCAACTTATTAGACATAAGCTCATATACCTAATGTTGAAGGATAATATTGATAAGTTCAATTATGTCTTGGTTTCTTCTTTATATATATATATATATATATATATATATATATATATATATATATATATATATATATATATATATATATATATATATATATATATATATATATATATATATATATATATATATATATATTTGAGGAAATGTGGCACTGGATCCTTGAGGAAACCTATTAGTTATTGAAGTTTAAATCACATGAAGTTTGTAAGAATCCAAGAGTGGCCGATTTGAATATAAGCTATCGTTAAAGTTTTGCCCTATTTTTCTTATCTTATTTGAAGTTTGTTTTAATTTTATCTGAAAGAAAATTATAATTTCTTCCATATTTGATTTATTCTTTCTTTAGAAGAAAAGTCTCGAATCTTATAAATTGAATACATATACTCTCATACCAATAACACAAATGCATCCACAATATAGTCGATTAAGAGTTTTATTTATGGGGAGATTTTTTTCTCTAGCTTTTTGATATCTTTTTCATATAACAATGTTATGTTTTTAGTATACATTTTTTCATTTAATTTATCACTATCTTAATTTGCAATTATAAGCCATTATCACTTTCGATCATCAAGACATTATTTTATTTTGCTTAGATTAGAAATTTTCTGATAATAGTGTTTTCATTATTTGCATGGATATTTTATATCTAATTGCGGTGAGAATGAAAAATGAGAAACTTAACATGAACACAATATTAGTATATTCATTTTTATAAGAAGAAAAAGTATACAATCAAAATTTAAAATAATCAAATTGATTAATCTGAAATCAAGTTTAAAATAGTTTAATTCAATTCAAACTTACTTAGATTGAGTTCTAGTTTTAATTTCTTAAATTTTAAAAATATTTTTATATTTCATTTAAACGTTCAAACGACCCTACAATAAAAAGTAGACAACTCGAGATGACTTTCTAGTGGCAAATTAAGAGCCAATGATACACTATGGGCGGCGATTAGACATCAAATACGAGCAGCTTGGAAATGGTACTTTTTAACATAACCATCAATATTTGTTGGACCTTTTTCTTTATACTTTGTTCCTAGTGGACTCTTGTCCAAAGACACAGAGCTAGTAGTCTACGTGCAGGTTCAATCGAATTTAATAAATTTTATTCAGATATCATATTAGTATTAATAAATGTATAAATATTAACTTTATTATCTAATTAGTATTACTTAAAATTATTATTATAAAATTTAAAATCATAAAATTAAAATTTTAATTTGAAGTCTGTGTTCATCGATTTTTAGTTTAGAGTATATATACTAACGCGTAATATTCTCCTTTTAAGAATGCGTGAAAGATGAACATTGTTCCATATTTAAGTACAAGACAATCTATCATAAATCATAATTTCATAATCAATAATTTAATTATTCCAATTTAGTGTAATTTGATAGTGCTTTAAAAGGTATTTTGGGGTGAAGCGCACTAAAAACTACCAAGACGTACAAGTATCTTAGGGTGTAAGTTGCTACATGTATCGATCCGTGGAAGAGTGTTACAACTTTTTGGGAATTAATTTATGCATGAGCCTTAATGTTTGAGTGTTCATTCGCAGCGTATATCAGGAGAACTTTTTCAAATTTGAGCCAAATAACTTTAATACTTTTTAATTTAAATTTACACTGTTTTATTTAACATAAATTTTAATTTTATTCTTGAAAATTTAGATTTAAATCAAATTGTAGATATTTGTTTCTTTAAGGACATGCATAACTATAATTTTGAAGTTAGGTTATCTTATTAATTATAGTACCACATTTTTTTGAGATATACTTAAAGAAAAAGGAATCACATAAATTGAAATAGATAGAATATGTATACTCAAAATTTATTTATAGTAAGATTAGTCAAACTAAAAAACTCAAAACTCTCTTTAACTTAAATCTTTTCAAATCAATTTTTGGCTTTAGAACTTCTTTCGATATGAATCTACTAATCTAGTATATATATAGATATAAATTGTTTAAAATTTCTATTGCAAAAATAAAAATAAAAATAAAAATTGTTTTAATTGTTATAAAATAATATAATATGGATGTCCACTACACCAAGAAGTTACTCACCCATTATTTCCACTGTTTTCCTCATTATGAAGATGATCATAACCTCCATAACCTCCACCTTTATAACCATTATTCCTATAACCTTTCACTTTCATAACCTCCCCATAATATTCATGTTAATGTCATGTTTATGACTAATCTTTTTTATGCCTCTATGCTACACTATAAATAGAGGTATAAGGGTTCATATTGTATACACTTGAAGACTTGGAATAATAAGAAAAACTCTCATATCTTGTCTTCCTATTTCTATTGCTTTCATCTTCTATATTTCTTGTCTTATTTTGTTTTAGTTTTACAACACGTTATCAGCATGAGTTGCTCATTCTCCGTCAAGAATCAATGGTAAATTACTATTATAATTTATTTTATATTTTACTTTTGATTATGCATCATTAATTTTCTTACCATCTCAAAATCATATGAGTCCAACAAGTTGCTTTTACTTTTAGCAAACTTTTAATTTAATCACTTATATATTTAAAAAGTAAAATTAGTTTTGTAAGTTAACAATTTGTAAAGAAATTGTTCTTTATGATCTTGTTTTACTGAGTTATGTGACATATACATATTGATTGGACTATTATTGTCGTTACTTTTGTACCTCTTTATTTTTCTTTATCTAAACTTTTACTTGTTGAGTTATTAACATATTATTTGTACTAACAAAGCTTGTTTTATATTTATTCTAAAATGGTTTATAATAATCTTCATAACAATGTTGAGAGAGACTATTAAAATATTTAAATTTATTTTAACTTGGGACTTTTATATGATTCTAACATGTTGTTCTAATTAATTGATTTTGTTCATTTTTCTTGTATATTAAGCCAAGTTCAGATTATATTTATGATCTTCGATAATTATTTTCTTGGTAATGCACTTGGTTTATTAAGGCATTGATTGAGGGTAAGACCGTGAATTCAGGTTTCACCGCACCAAGTGGGTAAGACATCGAGTTAAAGTCTTGGTGCACCATGATAATAAGAAGTTGGGTTGAAGTCCCATTTATTTATGACCAAAGGTGTCTTTATATGGGTAAGACATTGGGTTAAAGTCCTAATGCACTATAGTGATGATATGATGATGACTAACATAAAGTTTTATACTTTTGACTGAAAGTCATGGAATTAACCCAATTAATTTGCTTCATTCTCTTATGTGAATGTGGTAGCAGTATATTAATATGTCTGAAAAATGAAAAGTGGTTGAATGTATGAATATGGATATGGTAAAATGTTAATGGTCATCATTGTGGTAATTAAAAAGAAGAACATCATTGGTTCTTAAGATGTTCCTTCAAATGTGAAGGTAATTTTGTCCATTAAAATTGTATGAAAGGTTATTGGACACATTGTTTCTTAAGATGGTCCTTCAAATGTGAAGGTAATTGTTAAAAGTAATTGTTATCTATCAAAGTGGTATGAGAAGTTGGGCACATTGTTGTTGGTGCAACCCAATTTAAAAAGTTTTATAAATCCTCCATCAAAATAAATGAATACAAAGTGGTAGTACATTTGGTACATTTGACCTTTTAAAGTGATGTTGAGGTGAGTCACATAATTCAAAACATGACAATGAGTTTCTAATAAAAACTTATGGAACATGTACAAATGGTTATGATTCATTTCTTGAAGAAAATGTGACTTGGGTTCGTATGGATAAGAACATGTTCATATATTGTTGGATGAATGTCACATCTCACCTCTACGGAGAGATTGAAAGAAAATATTTTGACATAAATGGTCATTTTGGTCATATATATACTTTGAGTACTACACAAATATTGTGGTATGTTTTATTATGAACTATTGAAGGGCAAAAGAAAGAAATAAATCTTTTCTGTAAAGGTTGTGGCCATGACCAAAATTAATGTTGTTGTGTGGCAACACAAATTTGTCATTGGTTATCAAGAAATAAGTCTTGAATGTAATAATTTTAACCATGACAATAATAATAATTTTCTCTTTAAGAAGATGGTCACCATATGAATGACGTTGTGAAATTTGTGGTAGTACACAAAATTAATTGAGAGTTCCGAAAGGGCTAATTTGTTACTATCCGGAGGAATAAAATTGTTCACAATATTGAGGTTGTAGTAAGTCTCAAACAAAACTTTTTAATTTTCTGTGGAATTGAAAATAATTATTATATTCAGACTGTAAATTATTGAAAGATGAAATATCATCAGATTACTACAATCAAAGCGGTTATGAATATTTACATAAAAGGTTATCCGTCTTTCTCTTGTTTGTTGTATACAAATATAGGCATGCTGATGGAATCACATGCAAAAGTAAACTAGAAGTTTACTAGAATAAATATCAGTTGGCACAATCGGTTGGCCATTCCGATTCAAATGTGATGCAAAAGAAATTGAGAATTCACGTGGCTATATGTTGAAGAAATAAAAGATTCTTCAAGAATTCTCTTTTGTAGTTTGTTCTCGTGATAAAATAATCATTGTACCAGCTAAGGGTGGGATTGTATCCCCTGAAATTATTTGGAACATATAAAAGGTGAATATGAGCCCGTTCAGCTGCCATGTGGGCTGTTTACTATTGTGATTTAATGGATGCATCTATTTTATGGTCACATGTGCATTTGTATCAACTTACAAATTAGTTTTTGTAAGGTTGTTTGCTCGAATTATTAAATTAAGAGCACAGTTCCAAACTATAAAATCATGTGGGTAATGCTGGTTGGTTTAGCAGAAATTGTATACCTCCAATTATAGCTAGACCATTGATTATGAGAACAAATCTCTCAAATAAAATTTGGTATGAGTTGAGTTTATTTAACATGTATGCATCAAGCCAACCCCAACACAATTGGTTCAGGGTCAGGAACCAAATAATTTCCATCTAAAAATTTGACGTGTGCACATATGATTTTATTGCTCCACCATGCACAAAGATGGATCCCCAATTGAGGGTAAGGGTGAATGTTAGATTTCCTAACATTAGGGGGAGATATGTGTAGCAGCTGAAAGTTATGTGTGGGGTGAATTATCTAGATCCTCGTTAAAAAATATATGAACTGGAAGTTCAAGAGATAATTCATTTGCAAAATGTTGCAAGTAATTTTCCAAATGTATTTGCTGACCCAATATTATAATTAAGCTGCAAATTCTTCAATAAATAGTCCTTGAAGGACAGAGTTTAGGTACGCCAAAAGCGTGATAGACCAATCGATTCCAAATGTAACACTCCTTGAGGAAGAAGAGGAACAAATTATCAAAATGGTCATTGATAATGAGGTAAGTGCTTTGAAAGAACACTATGACATAACATTTCATAAAACCTTGGCAAAGGTTCAGGTACCTGACAATGATGAAAAATGAAGAGATCTCAATAAGTTATGTCGTATTGGAATCGATATCAAAATGGCAATCGACGGTATATTTGATATTAAGTAGCACTTAATGCTATAAATGGTTACGAGGATTTTAAATTTAAATCTGTCATATAGCGTGGACAGATAAATGATTAGCCAAATAAAATGCACTATTCAAGTATATTTTGTTTCACTTAGAAAAGTGATGTTTTTGAACTTATAGTTCATAGATCAAAATATATGTCAATGGGGTACAAATGAATCATTATGCGAAAGTATAACCGTAAGATATGAAGTACGATTTGTGCCTCGGGACATAGAGAGTTTTCGCAAAAATCCTGACATTGTTAAATGGAGAAATATTCTCTAGTGGTGGATGCAATAAGATTTGTTTCAGTTTGGTAATAGATGAAATACTTGAATATGCAAAATGATTGATTATTACGTCTAACTAGACGATGAAGGTTATACCAAAATCCTTGAAGGATTTAAAAGGTCTTACAGCAATTTCATTGAGGGCCCAATGATTTTGAGATTTATTAACACAAAGAAAGAATCTTTTCAACCTCATGAAAATGATTTAAAATGTTATGTATTGGTGCAATTTGTGCACTTACAGATTGCTGGTTATGCAAATGCTAGAAGATGTGTGATTTTCATTGAGAAGAAAAGACGAGCTTCAATAAATTGATCAATCTCTCATGAGTCAAAAATGATTAGATTATGTAGATGCAGAATATTTATTTGATCTACACAAAGCTCGATCGCAAAAGAGCTATTTGCTTACATATGGAGGTACAACAATATTTTGGCATTCAACAAACATTGATAACCACTTCTTCAAATCGTGCAGAAATAATACTGATCTATGAAGTAAGTTGGGGTGTGTTTGGTTGGAATCATGATCTATCATATTTAGAAAATATGTGATTTTTCAGCTACCATATACGACAATAATATATAACTCAATTGAAGGGAGGATATAATCAAAAGAGATCGAACAAAGTATAGTTCACCAAAATTCTTTCACACATGATCTTCAACAAAATGGTGAGATAGACGTTCAAAGGTTTATTCCAGTGATAATCTTGTAAACAAATTCACTAAAGATTGCCAACATCAATATTTGAGAAGTTGTGATATAAGATCGGAATGCATCGTCTCCAAGATATTAAGTAATGTTTTTATTAAGGGGAGAAAAATATGCGTTGTACTCTTTTCCTTAATCATGGTTTTGTCCCAAATGGGTTTTCCTGGTAAGGTTCTTAACGAGACAACATTCAAGCGTATTAAAAGATATGTGTACTCTTTTTCCTTCACTAGGATTTTTTTCCCACAGGGATTTTTCCTAGTAAGGTTTTAACAAGGCATATTATATATGGACATCCAAGGGGAGTGTTATAAAGCAATGTAATATGGATGTCCACTACACCAATAAGTTACTCACCCATTATCTTCACTATTTTCCTCATTATGAAGATGATCATAACCTCCATAACCTCCACCTTTATAACCATTATTCCTATAACCTTTCACTTTCATAACCTCCCCATTATATTCATGTTAATGTCATGTTTATGATTAACCTTTTTTATGCCTCTATGCTACACTATAAATAGAGGAGTAAGGGTTCATATTGTATACACTTGAAGACTTGGAATAATAAGAAAAACTCTCATATCTTGTCTTCCTATTTCTATTGCTTTCATCTTCTATATTTCGTGTCTTATTTTGCTTTAGTTTTACAACATTAATGAGTATTTGTGATTTGTTTTCTAGTTTAATGCCTTCAAGTAATTATCTTTATATCATTTTTATTTTTATTTCTTGAATTATGAGGAATTAGAATATCACTTTAAGTATGTTCTATCATAGTGATGTTATATGTATATAATGCATCTTTATGTTTTTCAGTTTTTCAAATATGATTGTGTCTGTTCTTTTGTGCTTCCACATATGTATTGAAGAACTAGGTTTTTCAGCAATTATATAAAAAGTAAATTCAAAATTAATTAAGTAAATTAACACAAGAATTAGAGTTGTCAATATGGGCTAGCCCGCCCCATCTGGGCTAAATCATACAGGTTTTGACATTTTACAAGCCAAGCCGGGCTAGCCCATTTATGGTGTGGGCCAGAAAATGGTCGACCCAACCCACCAGTATGTGGGCTACAGGCTTGCCGGGCCAACCCACTTTTTAAAAAAATTATATTATTTTTAGAATTATTAAATTAAATTATAAATTATAATTTAAAAATATTATCATAAATATCGACAAAACAATATTACATGATGATAATGTTACTACTGTTTAATCAAATTCACAAATAAAATTATCTTTATAATATTTATTAAGTTTTTTTTTCAAGTAAAAGTATAAATATCTAAGTAGAAATATTAACCTAATTGTTTTGATATGGACTCTCTTTAGTTTTAAATTTTAATATTATATTATATTTTTTAATTAATTTTTATTGGCCCATGGGCCGGTCCTACCGATATTTCTCAAGCCCCACAAATCACCAGACTTATTCAGGCCGGGCTAAAAATCTCTTTTCTCAAATGGGCTCCAATAATCGTAGCTTAGCCCTATTAAATCCCGAGTTAGGTCAGGCCGGCCCAACAGGTCTAGCCCATATTGACGGCTCTAATAAGAATTTTCATGTGGAAAAACACCTACCCTAGAAGAAAACTTCGTATAATATATTTCATTCTAAAGTCTTTCTTTTTATTTTTATGTACTTAGACATGCTTTCTTATTATATACTTATGTTTGTTATCATTTATCAAGTAAGTATGATTAAAAAATCTCTGTAATTCTTAACATTGTGTTGTCCGTATGCAATTTCTCTTTCTAATAGTTAGTTTTCCAGATATAAAGTAGTTTGATTATAATATTTGTAAATTTCAAGAAATAATTATTATTTAGTATTGTTAGTACTATTAGAAAGATAATATACAACTATATTACACATAATTTATATTTCGTTCTTTCTTTTGACATAATTATTTTTAATTGATATATGATTTTATTTATTCAGTTGGTTGCATATAATGAAGAGTTTGACATATGGATCAAAACAAGATGACGTATCTCTTTGCAAAGGAAGATTGTAGAAGGAAAAAAATGAAGCATAATTAGAGATTATTTTTTCACTTTGAACTGTATTAGCAACTTAGTTACTTTTGCTAGAGTTTTTTAAATTTTGATTTATATAAATAATTTAGCTAAATATATTATATTGTCAATGCTAATCATTTGATCCTTTAGTATTTTACTTTCTCTTTGTTATGAAGAAAAATTAATATAATTATTTCATTTTAACAACAAAAAAATTTATAATGATTAGGAGTTTCATTTTTATTATGATCATAAAAAAGTAACTGAAAAAATAAAATATTATTTTCATGATTTCATTTTTTGCGTATATAATTATTTGTCACCATTCATTTTGCTTTGAAATGTATTTATAATTTTTATATAGTCACCAATTATTATATTTTCTCTGTTCATTTTTTGTATTTTCACCCCTTATTTTTATTTATTTATTTTTACAAATAAAATCAATACATAATTAGTAATACATTTAATGTCTAATAAATTACAATTTGAATTATTTATAACTCATGTCTCTTCATCTTACTTGTAACGTTTAATATTAAATATTATTCATAACTTTTATATGTTTCATTTTTTGTAAGTCTTATAAATATTTAATTAATGTTTTAAAAAATATAATAAACAAATGTAATATAAGAAATAATAAAAAAATCAATTTTGTTTTGACGAAATCAGAGTTTGAATAGAACATTAGTACTCCTACAAAAGATAGAGAAAATTCAAACATATAAAATATTTTCAACCTAATACAGTATATTGTTATTTCAACAATATTATCTCTTATTCCATTTACTTCACCATAGTGAATATTTTAGTCTAATATATACATATATAAAATAAATAAATATATTTTATATGTTTTAAAAAAATCTATGATATCGCAGATGAGGAGAAATATTAATATTATCTATATATTCAATACTAACCTAAATATTACATATTTCATATTATCATATTATAAATATTTTATATAGTCACGCGAAGCGCGAATAGTTTCACTAATTACTAATAAATTTGAGTGATTGTTTTAGAATACAATAACCAAAAAACTAACCACTATACACTTGATTCACTTCTTGAAAGACTCTATCTAGCCAACGAAGCCCTTATAACTCTAAATAACCTATTTATAAAAAATTAAAGTATTTTTATAATAAAAAAGAATGAACAATATTATAGAGCGCAAATAAATGTAAGAGGTTGACTATGGTGGATCTGAGGAAAAATCAAGGTAACCGGAAGGGGTATCACAGAGAGGTGATTAGACAAGAAATGGGTACCTACAAAATTTACTGAGGACATGACCTTAGATAAAAGGATATAAGGGTCGAGACTTAAAATAGAAGGTTAGAAGATTGTAGCCGACGTTCCGCTCCTACCACACTTGATATATGCATCCAGCCAAAACCATTCGATAAATGATTGAGTGAGGTCCATTTGTTCCACAATGACGTTCCATCCAAACACACTCCTTTGGCGAGACCCAGCTAGGCCTTATGGTTCCCTGTCATTTTAGTAGTTGATATTTCAATTCTCAGCTGCTACTGGACATTGAAAGAATAGAAGCCCAAGAGTTTCATTTGCCCCTTCAAACGACTTACATTGCGGATCAACATCGATCCCCTATTTGATCAGTGTGTATACCTTACCTTTATCAGTTAAGTACGCCATAAACACCCATTTTGGTGGGGCTGGATTCTTCACACGTACAACCTTCTTCCAACTCACACTAGATAGGGTACCCATAAACTTTAAAGTATATATAGCGTATTGAAAACTTCTTAACTCTCATTTCTTCGGATACATTGGGTCCAACTACTGTTGGATATAGCAAGAGTTAATGGAAAATTGAGGGAAGATGAAAAGAAGTATTGAAAAAGATTCTCTTATGTTTTTCGAAAAGGCAATCTCCCTCATTGGTGGTGGAAAGAAAAAATGAAGTGTTTAAATAGAAAAACACTTCTACTAGTTGTTAAAAGGGTTGAAAAGAGGGACCCTTTGCGCCGTTGTCGTCGTCTTCACTCGCTCGACTTCGGGTACAAAAAATGATCGAGAGATTATTTTTTGGATAAAGTTTGTTTTAATTATTTAATTGATTAAATTAACCCAACTCGGATCCACTAGACTTGCAACTTTCAGAAACAACCATGACCATTTGAAAGGTGTTGCAACCTTCGGAACCAGTTCCTCTTGTATAGAAATACCTTTGATTCCTCAGATTTTTACTTACGACATTTCTGAATTCTTCTTCTTCTTATGCACAAAAATTAATCGTGTACTTTACTGCCGTTGAATGACTCACTGACACCAGAGTTTTGGGTATCAATACGCCGGTGATTGAGATCATTATATCCTAGGAGGACATATTTCAAATCAAACCTCAGATAGTAGAGGAGAATAATATCCTTAAGGGACATTGTACATTCAGTGAACTTGATATTCTTTCCATTTCGTTTTTTCAGATTCTAGTACGTTTTTAGATTTTAGTTTTTGTTAATTGATTTTTGTTCTTCACTGGTCAATTTAAACTTTGGTAACCTAATATTTCTGTAAAGTTTCTTATAATCAATAGTATTGTTTTAAACACGGGTTGCCTAACAATGTTAAGGAAATTACTTATTTGTTAATTTGTTTACCGGTGGAGAGAAAAACCTTCGTGATTTTATACTCCTATTAAGTTTGCAATTTAAGTTATTGCTTATTGAGTCATTTGTATTGTTTTTTTTATCAGAAATCACAAATGATAATGTTACGGTGGCTATTGCTGTACCAACCCAAATTGTTGTACCACCAGCAACGAGTATTTTTGTTACCACTCATGGTTTGCATAATTTTAAGGATAAACTCCAGTGCCTGATGTTGATATGTGTCAGACAGAGAAAAGTTCATGGTTATTGAATTACATAAACAAGTAGACTTCCTATGTAACCTACATTCCGAGTGTTTTAGAGGATGACTTATATAATATCTACAGTGCAATGTCAACTTCGAAAGAATTATGGCATGCACTTGAGAAGAAATATGAGACAGAAGATGCATACTTGAAAACATTTGTAGTCGCAAAGTTTTTAGACTATAAAATATCAGATAGTAAAACTGTTGGATCAAAAGTACAAGAATGTCAAATTATTTTGCATGATTTCATTGCTAAGGATACGGTAGTTAATGAAGCTTTTCAAGTGGCTGCGATGATCGAAAAGTTACCTCCTTCGTGGAACGACTTCAAGAATTATTTAAAGCACAAACGCAAGGAAATAAAGCTTGAACATCTTGTGATTCGGCTCAATATTGAGGAAAATAACAAGGACGCCTAAAAAAGTCTCATGGGAATTCGACAATGTGAATTAATATTGTTGAAGAAGCTACTGTTAAAGGCAAGAACTAAAAGAAGTCCAACAGACATAAGTCAGAATAACTCAAGAAGAAATTCAAGGGCAACTATTACAAATATGGTAAGGCTGGTCATAAGTCTTCTGACTATCGTGCTCCAAGAGAGGACAAAGGCAAAAGTCAAATAAATATTGTGGAATATATGGAAGATGCAAATTACCTCTGTGCAATGATCTCGAAGTGTAACTTAGTTGGAAATCCCAAGGAGTGGTTTCTCGACTCAGGTTCCACTCGACATATTTGATTTGCAAAAACTTCCTTTGCAACGTGTACTCATACTGAGTTCGTTGAAGATTTGTTCAAGGGGAACACAACAACAAGGATTCAAGGAACTTTAAATGTAATGTTGAAAATGACATCCGACAAGGTGTTGACTTTGAACAACATTCTGCGCGTTCCTACTATTACAAAGAATTTAGTTTCTGTTGCACTGCTTGTTAAGAACAGGTTTAAGTTTGTCCTAGTTAGTAACAAAGCTGTAATAAGTAAGAATGAGATGTTCTTAGGAAAGGACTACCTCACTGAGGGACTATTCAAACTGAATATAATGGTTGCTGACAGTATTAATAAGAATCTTCTTCTATTTTAACTTATTGGAGTCAAATGATTTATGACATGCCCTTTTGTGACATATAAAATACAAATCACTAGAAAATTGATTACTTTAAAAGTATTGCCCGATTTCAAATGCGACAAATCAAAATGTAAAATTTGTGTGAAATGAAAGTTTGTTAAACATCCTTATAAGTCCGTTGACAGGAATTCAAAAACTTTAGACTTAATTCACACAAATATATGTGATATGAAATCAGTACTGCCTTGTGGTGATAAAAAGTATTTTATAATTTTTATTGATGATTGCACTCGATTTTGATATGTATATTTTCTTAATAGTAACGATGAAACAATTGATACATTTAAGCAATACAAAAATGAAGTGGAATATCAATTGAATCTAATGATAAAAATGATTCGGAGTGGTAGGGATAGAGAATATGAATTTTCTTTTGTAGAGATATATATAATATTGTTCATCAAACTGCTGCACCTTATACACCACGATCAAAATGTTTGGCGAAAAGGAAGAACAAAACATTAAAGGAAATGATGAATGACTTGATAATCAATTTTGTTTCACCGCACAATCTGTGGGGGGAAGCAATCCTTACGACTAAGAAGATACTCAATAGGGTACCCCATAGCAAAACACAATTGATTCTATGTGAGTTATGGAAAGGAAGGAAATCCCACTTGAAATATTTCAAAGTGTGGGGGTGTTTAGCCATGGTACAGGTTCCTTTATCCAAGAGGGTGAAAATTGGACCCAAAACAGTGGATTGTGTATTTATTAAATATGTTGTGAACAGTAAGGCTTGTCGGTTTTTGGTTCACAAATTTGATAATCCTGAAATTCATGTTAATAAGGTAATTGAGTTAGATAACATTTAGTTCTTTGAACACATTTATCCGTATAAAATTGAATGTGACTCGACAAGTGAAAGACCTAAACAAGCTCAGAAAAAATCAATGGGAAAATGCACTACCTAACGAGGATCTTAGGCTTAGTAATCGCCAATGGAAATCCACTTATTTCAGATAAGATTTTATGGCATTCTTGCTTGAAAATGACCCTCAAACATTTAATGCAATTATGTCTTTGTCTAAGTCAACATATTGAAAAGAAGCGATCAATAGTGAGATCAAATCAACTTTAAGTAACCATACTTAGAATTGACTTATCTTCGTCCAGGAATTAAACCTTTAGGATCAAAGTGGATCGTTAAAAGGAAAATGAATTATGATGGAACTATTGACAAATATAAGGCTAGACTTCAAAGAAGACATACAAAAGGAAGGTTTAGACTACTTTGATACATACTCTCCAGTAACAAAATGATAACATCAATTAGAATGCTAATAGCACTAGCGACAGTGCATGATCTTAATATCCACTAAATGGATGTCAAGACAGCCTTTTGAAATGGAGTATTGGAGGAAGGAAATTTTATGGAAGAACTTGAAAGGTTTTTAGTTTCCAGTAAAGAAAAGGAAATGTTAGGCTTGTGAAGACGTTTTATGGGCTCAAGCAAACACCCAAAAATGGCATGCTAAATTTGACCAAACAATCTTGGCAAATGGATTCAAGATTAACGAATGTAATAAGTGTAGTTACATTAAAAATGTTCTGAATTATAAAGTCATTGTTTGTCTGTATGTTGATACATATTAATAGTGAGTAAAGATATTGACAATATAAATGCTACTTAGCGCATACTGTCCAACAAGTTCGATATGAAGGACTTAGAAGCTGCTGATTTGATCGTAGGGATAAGGACTCTCAAAACTCTCCATGAACTAGCATTATCTCAATCTCATTATATTGAAAGAGTATTAGATAAGTTCAAATACTTGAATTTCAATGATGTCAAAACTCCAATTAATTTCAGCTTTACATTTTAAAAGAATGAAGGTGAAAGTGAGTCTCAATTGGAATATGCTGAGTGTTGGAAAGTTTGATGTATATTATGAATTGTACGCAACCAGATATATCATGCACTATTAGCAAATTGAGTCGGTTCACTAGAAATCCTAATCAATCTTACTGGATGACAATGAAACATGTGTTGGGGTATTTTAAACATACACAACACTATGCTTGCATTATAATAAATATCTTGCCATGATTGAAGGATATAAAGATCCAAATTATATCACCGGGTCAAATGAAGTAAAATTCACAAGTGGTTATGTGTTTACACTTGGTGGAGAAGCAATCTCTTAGAAATCGTCCAAACAAACATGTATTACTCTCTCCACAATGGAATATGAATTTATTACTTTAGATAAGGTCTATAAAAAATCTCAATGGCTCCAGAATTTCTTAAAGGATATTCCATTTTGGTCCAAACCTGTGGGACCTATTTGCATACATTGTTATTGTCAAGAAGCAATAGGTAAAGCAGGAACGTTCATGTAGAACGGAAAGTCTGTTCATTTGTGATATATACATAACACTATAAGAATACTGCTCTCTAGTGGAATTATCACAATTGAATATGTGAAGTCAAGAGATAATATGTTAGAGCCACTAACAAAAAGCCTAGTAAGAGAGGCAGTTGAAAGATCATCTAAAGGAATGAGTTTACGGCTTAAGACAAGTCATCATGGTGGCATCTCTATCTAGGATATCCTAATATCTAGATTTGAGGAGAAAAACAAAGTTGTGACTGACGGTTAGACATTGTCAATTAACTCAATCCATTATCATGATGAAGACAATGTTTAGGAACAAGGTTAAAACATTAAGGCTTGTAATTGAGTTAATAAAGCTTAAAGTTTTTAATGATTTGCTAAGTTTGACAGATTGACTAAATAATGTATCTATGATATGACACAATTAGAAATCACCTATATGAGTATGAAGTGTAAGCCGATTCAAAGAGTTTTTTATCGAAAACCTTTTCTCTATAGACTTATGAAACCAGGAGTTGTTCTGAAACGAACACAACCGTAAGAACCACAAATGGTAAAGGGTTAATCGTGTGCCATATGATTTTCTAGGTATACATCAAAGCTCAACGGTTCAAAGATATCACATCTACCGATTGATCGAGTATATACAACATATATTCACTACGGAAAGTTTAAGGGAAAACCTACTTATCCAGATGCAATTGATCCTTGCTTATAAAGTACACACTCTTCCATGCATTATTTTATGTTATGACCATACCCCATTAATGTGGGAGATTTTTGGGTATAGCAAGAGTAAATGGAAAATGAAAGAAAGATGAAAACAAGAATTGAAAAAGATTCTCTAATGCTTAAGAAAAGACATTTCTCCCTCATTGGTAGTGGAAAGAAAATTGAAGTGTTTAATTAGAGAAATACTTCTACTAGTTGTTTAAAGGGTGAAAAGAGGGACCCCTTCTCGCCATCGTTGTCTTATCTTGATCGGCTCGGCTACGACTTTGATTCTGACTTTGAAAAATACTCGATCGAGAGATTATATTTTGGATAAAGTTTATTTAATTATTTATTTGATTAATTAAATGGTCAAATGTTTTTGATTATTTAATTAATTAACCAAAACGTTCCACTCAACGGTAGTAAAGTACACGATTCTATCATATATTTAGCATATTTAAGCCTCCCGCACTCAGAGACATAAACATGATATCCTAAACTATTAGCACTTTCTTGGATAAATCCATGGGTCCTTTCCGAAAAATGTTTGAAAATCCTCTCTATTTGTTCCATCACTCTCTTTGGCAATCGGAATATCTGGGACCAATATATTTGTATATAGAGTAGTGCACTCTTCAACAATTGTACTATACTTACATACAAAAAGATCTTCGTTGTCCAAGATGTAACTTTTCTCAACACCCATTCTAATAGTGGTTGACATCGGACAAAGGATATTCTTTAGTACTTAGGGCACCCCTAAGTACCTAAAGGGTAACTCTCCTCTTTCCATACCAAGGAGCTCTAGGATTTGTTGTTGTACTTCTAGCTTCACCCTTCAAAATTAAATGACTGATTTTTGTAAATTTTCCTTGTAACCTAGACATACATGAGAATTGTTGTAAGTTGGGAAATAACCTCTAAACAAAGATCAAGTATTTCCCGCTAAACAAGAAAAGATCATATGCGAAGCCAAGTTGCACTATCTGTAGTTGTCCACACCTTGGATGATACTTAAAGAGCTTATATTGCTTCACTTGCTTCCTAAGACGACACAAATATTCATTTCTAGAACAAATAGGTAAGGTGATATTGAATCACTTTGCCTTAGTCCTTTCTTGGTTGAGAATGGTGAGGTTGGCTGCCCATTTATTAAGATTGTGTAGGCCAGTAAGCTCATACAGTATATGATTCATCCTTTGAAGACTTCAGGAAAATCAAGACTTACCAGGACCTACTTCATGAAATTCCACTCTCTCGAATTGTATGCCTTATCATGTTAACTTTGATCATACATCATGGTGATATATTTTTCCTCCCACATCCCTTCACTATCTCATGACTTAACATTGAGTCTTCTGGGCACAAAGGCAACTAGGGAGGGATGTATTAACACTTCCATCACTGGTTGAAGCTTTGATGTGAGTACTTTTGATATGATTTTGTATACCACTATGCAACACGGTTGTCACGAACCAAATCATCGTGATTGGTACCCACACTAAATTTCCGATGGGAGAACCACTACTACAATCCAAACAAACAACTAAACCAAAAAGTAATGCATTTAAGTTATGGAAGTAAGTTGAATAAACTAAATAAGAAGTTCCCATAAACTTCAACAAGAATTCTAAAGAACTAACTAAACAAATGTGGAAGAAAACAACCTAGAACCTGAAAGTCAATATAACAAAACTACTAAACGATAACCAAGTATTAAACAAGAAGGTTCATACTCCCAACTATCATAAAGACATCTAATGAACTAGTCTAAGTCTGAAATGTGGACATAGACTCAAGAGAATCCAAAAGTAGCCCAGAATATGCTAGCTCACCCTTGAATTCGAAAGCCATGATCACAGATCTTCTAAGCGAAGTCTGTCAATATCTGTCGAAATATGCCCTGTACTCAACAAAAATAAGAGCAAGTTTTGAATCAATACACAACCAACGTGTACTGGTAGGATCATACGACTATCCCACTAGGTGCAACATAAACAAGTTAATACAAAAATATAACCATAGAATATATCGAACATATACAATATTGAATATCACATGCTTCAACAATACACATTTATCACAAGTAGTTGGTCCTCTCATGGAATACAAACTCAAACTGTTAGTGCACCGAAACGTGGTACTCTATCCCATTGTTATGCTAGAACGTGGCAATCCGATTCCATTTTTATGCCGAAACATGGTAATTTGATACCAGTTATTTATGCTGAAACATGGAAATCAGATCCATCAACACACAACAATCACAAACACAAGTATAATTTCAAGTCATACAATCAAAAAATGATTCGTTGCATATAATTATTCATCTATCTCATTTACAACAACTGTGAATCAACCATGCAACATTCGCATACACACATGCATCATAATGAAGCAATAATAAGAATACATCATACAATAATAGAATCACAACCATCACCTACCTCGAAACAATCTTGAAAACCTAAAAATCTTGATCTTTTCTTTTCCAAATTTGTTCCACTTGTTCATGGTCTACAAACAATCATAATAACACGGGAATCAACAAACAATTACTAATTATCTAAAATTATTACAATTTTATGAACCCTAGGTCATACCCATGATCCCAAGTACCCAATTTAGGGTTGTTTTCACCATAGAATTATATCAAAAATCCTTCCCCATCAATATTCACCCATTTTATTATGTTTTACGAATCAAAAAATGGATTTGAGGAGTGAAAATCTTACCTTTAGCCTCAAGAATGGTGAAAAACGTAAGTGTCGCCTAGGATTCATTTCTTAGCTCTAAAAATTAAAAAAGGGTCAAATAAGGTTGGTTAGGGGTTTGTTAACGAAATTAAGTTGCATTTGGCCCGCCATAGCGGCCACCACCATGCCACAACGACCTCGCCAAAGCGGCAAAACGCCCTCCAAGGTGGCATTCTCGAATAAGTGAGCTATTTCAAAAATCCCAAGTCCCCCATTTCATAACACATCTCTAAATAACGACACTCATAAAATACCTTCCACGCTAAGATCAATTTTGGGAGTTCTACTCGCCAAAATTCAATTTCGTAAAGTAGTACAGATTCTCTAACGAGTTATCTAACTACTCATGCAAACAAAATCATAAATGATTCACCTAATTGTTACCATATTTCCGGACACATCAAAGACTTCAATTTCATCCAAATCTGGACTAGGTTGGGAAAAATTCAATACTACGAAAGTTTTCTGATCCAAAATTTCCCCCCTTTGGCTTTCTATAACGAGAAAATCCGGTCTTTAGAATAGATACCAATTTACCCATCACCCGTCCTCAAGTGACAACTTAGGAAAAACAGGCTAAGGAAGGAATGAAGTAGTACCTGAGTTGACGAAGAATTGGGGATACTTGTCTCGCATGTCCTTCTCGGTTTCCCAAGTGGCTTCTTCAACTGGACGATGCTTCCATTGAAACTTCACGGACTTAATATCCCTGGTCCTCAACTTACGCACATACGATCAAGTATTGCAATCGGTTCCTCCTCATATTAAAGATCCATGTGTATCACAATTGAGTCCCACTTAAGGATGTAATCGTTTTCACCATGATATCTCTTCAATATGGACACATCAAATACGGGATGAACACCCGATAGGTTAGGAGGTAAATCCAATCTATACGCTACCGGTGCTACATATTTAAGAACCTCAAAGGGACCAATGTATCGCAGACTTAGCTTACCCTTCTTGCCGAATCTCATCACCCCTTCATGGGTGATACCTTAAGAAGAAACTTTTCTCCAGTTTGAAATGCCATGTCTCTTATCTTATGGTCCACATACTTCTTCTGTCTACTCTGGGTTGTAGAAACTTATCTTGAATACTCCTTACCTTATCTTAAGCATCGTTCACCTATTAACACCCAAAGGTTTCATATCTCTAGCCTCAAACCATCCTATGCTGGAGTGATAACTATTATTATAAGAAAATTTGCACAAAGGTGGGAACTATCCCAATGCCCTCCGAAACCAATCATACATGCTCTCGACATGTCTTCTAACACTTGAATAGTCCTCTTTGACTTCCCATATATCTGCAAATGGAAGGTTGTACGCCTGTACGTGTGCCCAATTCATCATGCAATTTCATTCAAAACTGTGATGTGAATTGGATACCACAATCTGAGATTATAGAGAGGGAAACCCCATGTAACTACACTATCTCATTCACATAAAATTAAGCCAAGTGTTCAACATTATAATATATTCTTACCGGAATAAAATAGGTTGACTGGTCAATCTATCAACAACACCCAGAGAGAATCAAAATTTCCAAAAGTCTTAGGAATTCCAACCACGAAATCCATGGCTATCCTTTCCCACTTCCATTCCGGAATTAACATTCTTAGAAGAAAACCCGCAGGCCTTTGGTGTTCGTATTATACTTGTTGGTAATTTGGCACTTAAACACAAACTATGCCATGTCTCTCTCCTTGCCCAACCACTAATAAATTCGTTTCAGATCTCTATACATCTTGATCATACTCGGATAAATAAAATATCGCGAGCCATGAGACTCCGCCTATAACTTATCAGTCAATTCATCCATTATAGGAACACATACTCTCCCGTTAAAATTAAGCGTACCATCCGCATCAAGGGTGGTCTCTTCTTCCTTACCAAACGTAGTCTTTTTTCTAAGTTCCTCTAAATTTTGATCTTTAAATTGTTTGGCCTTGATCTTCTCCATGAATGTGGCCCTCACTTCACTACTAGTTAACACCCCACCTCTTTCTAAGATGCCCAACTGCATAAACTTAGACTCTAAGGTCTCAATTTCTGTAGCCAATGGTCGTTTGGATACACTCAAGCAAGCCGGACTACCCATAGTAACCGCCTTTCGACTCAAAGCGTCTTCTACCATATTAGCCTTACCCGGATGATATTGAATGGTCACATCATAATCTTTAAGTAACTCCATCCATCTCTACTATCTGAAATTTAGATCCTTTTGAGTGAACACATTCTTCAAACTATGATGATCGGTAAACACTTCAAACTTAACACCATAGAGGTAATGTCGCCAGATCTTAAGAGCAAACACTACCACTGCCAACTACAAATCATGTGATGGATAATTCCTCTCATGCATCTTTAATTGACGTGATACATAAGCTATAACATTCTTCTCCTCCATCAACACAACACCTAAACCAGAATATGAAGCATCTCAATAAATAATAAAATCCTTACCTTCCATTGGTAATGCTAGGATATGTGCGGTGGTCAAGCGAGTATTGAGCTTTTGGAAGCTCTCCTCACATTTTCAATCCACTCAAAGGGTATCTCCTAACATTCAAGTTAGTCAAGTGCGTGTCAATATAAGCAAAGTTCTTCACAAATTGATGATAATAGCTAGCGAGTCCCATAAATTCCTAACTTTAGTTATCGAACTTGGCCGAACCCAATTCTTAACCGCCTTATTCTTTTGAGGATCTACCATCACCCCTTCCTTTGAAACTACATGCCCTAAAAATACAACTGATTTCAACCAAAATTCGCACTTGGAAAATTTAGCATACAACCTTTGTTTCCAAAGAACACCCAAAACAATACGAAGATGGTTAGCATGCTCTTACTCACTATCAAATAAACCAAGATATCATCAATAAAGACTATGACGAAAGAATCAAGAAATAGTTTGAACGCCCTATTCATTAAACCCATGAAAGCAGTAGACGCATTGATCAAACCAAAAGACATAACCAAGAACTCAAAGGACCATAAAAAGTTCTAAACGCCATTGTGGGCACATCCTCAGGCCTAATTTTCAATTGATGGTAATCGCATTAGAAAAAACTGTTGGATCTTGCAATTGGTAAAAAAGATCATCTATTCAAGGCAAGAGATACTTGTTTTAAATAGTGACCCTATTCAATTGTCGGTAATCTATACATATTCTCATGCTACCATCCTTCTAGATACTTAACAAACAAAATTGGAGCACCCCATGGGGAAGCATTAGGGCGAATAAATCCCTTATAATGAAGCTCTTGGACTTGAGCCTTAATATCTCTTAATTCTTCCAAAGGCATGCAATACAGAGGGATGGAAATACGACGAGTACCAGGCTCTAAGTCAATGCAAGAATCTATATCTCTATCCATAGGCATACCAGGCAAGTCATTGGGAAATACTTCACTAAATTTAGATACTGCAGGAATAGACCCAATGGATGGAGCCTCAATCTCAACATCATTAATATGAGACAAATAAGCCAAAAACCCTGCTCTACTAATTTACTATCCCGAATGGAAGATATAATCTTAGCTTGCTTAGGCTTGTACACCCCTTCCCACTATAATGTTTCCTTTCCTGGAATTTCTAGAGTTGCAGACGTAGTATTACAATTTAACACTTCATAATGGGGGACAACCAAGTCATGCCTAATATTATTTTGAAGTTAGCTATATCCAAAATAACCAAATCATCCCAAGTCTAAAAACCCATAAACATAATAAGACAGGCATGAAAGACATTAGTAAGTATGACTACTCTTCAACTGGGATAGAAACATGAATAGAGGCATCACGAACATCACAAATCATATCAAATTTCTAAGGCAAATCTCACTGATACATAAGAATAAGTAGAAGTCGTATAAAAACACACATTAGCCATCCAATCACTAACAATAATAGTACTTGTGATCACCGACGCCTCTACCTCATTCTTTCCTGGAAAAGCATAACATTGACTCATTTCATCTTTACGAACTACTTCCCTGCCTGATTGCACATTACCTCTATCTCCGTTACCATTTTCTATTACCTCTACGGCCTAGCTGGTTACCTCCTCGCCCACCTTGTGGACGTCCTTTACCATTATTATCTTTTCCTGCGGGTACCACTCCTCTAGATGACTATTGTGCAAATTTGAACACATATGGATGAGGTAGTGCCTCCTCATATGACGAGGTTCTCCACAATTGTATCAAGGACGATCAACAAATGGTCTACTGCTCGCTGAAGGCGTGACTCCCTAACTATCTTGAAAATTATAAGATGGAGTTACCGAGTAGTTACCTGTAGAGATGGGCATAGCGGGCTGAATTGGCTTGGCTGCCAACATTGGTCTACCAGATCCTCTAGAATAGGAGCCCTGGAAAGTTTGGAATTTTTGGCTCTCTTAGACAACTCATTAGCCAGACCGTCTCACCCCACCCCCTCTACTTTCTTAACATAATCTGTCACCTTATTAAAGCTCCTCACTGCAAAAGTCATATGGACAGATAATACTTGCAATTCAGAATTTAGGCCCTCAATAAATATTGGATCCTCTCCTAATCTCAGGTCACGAACTGAGTAGTATATTTAGACAAACCATGAAACTTGGCCTCATATGCACTCACAGACATACCATCCTGCTCCTAAGACATAAACTCATCTTTCTTACAATCCCTCAAGGTTCAAGGCATATATTTCTCCAAGAACAGAGCATGAAAATGGTCCAAGTGAGTGGAGGTAAAGTAGAAGGTTTGCACTCAATATAAGTTATCCACCATTGCTTGGCCTCACATTGAAGTTGAAAAGACACGAACTCTACCCCATGTTGGTGAACTATACCCAATTTATGCAGCCTCTCAAGCAATCCAGAATGAACTCATATGCATCCTAACTCTTAGAACCAAGAAATACCAGAGTCTTAAGCTCCAGAAACTTAGTCAACATGTCATGCTCATTGCTAGTCATAACAGAACCCAACATAGGACGGAAGAAAGCATCATTACCTCCCATTCCACTCACCTGGGCAGTGCTAGTAGAAGGAGGATTGGCGAGAGTCTGAGTTTCCTGGACAGTGGGGAGCATTCCAAGACCAACTAAACCCTTTAAGAATGACATGATCTGCTACGCTAACACTGGATCCAATGGAGGAAGAACTAAAGTTTCCGCTGGCACCTTTTCCTCCAGCCCAAATTTCTCAACATCTCCAACCTCAATATCCTCTTATATATCCTCATGATGTGCATGTTGGTTCTCCTTCACAGGAACATTTCCAACCGGTACCTCATTCACAGTAGGCACTACTCTTCTATGACTTCTACCCCTAGCTCTTCCTTTACCCCTGCCTCGACCGCGACCTTTCGCGAATAATAAATGGTTTCGGCTAGTGATATTATATGAGGCCGACGAAAAATGATTCTGACTAGTGATATGACATAAATTTGATGAGAAATGGTTCCAACTAGTGATATAAAGCCGCTGGAAAATGGTTTCGGATAGTGATACTATGTTTAAGGGAACTAGTTCCGGTAAGAGATTCATTATTATAGTTTGATGCGTTTTGGTGCTTATGTTTGACTTATTTGTTAATTCTGATTGATGCACTTGTTATGTGTGATTGAGCTAATTGAAATTGAGAGTGACTTGCTTGATTAGTTTTGGTTGTTGGATTGTGACTATTGGTCTGTGATTGTTGATCCTTATGAGCTGTTTATTATAAAGCTATTAGGATTGACTGATTTTTGTGCAGGTTGTAATTTGAAGAGGTTCGATTGGAATGAAAGAAGTAGTCATTACTAGCTAGGTTGCTTTGTTATTAGATTACTTGTTCGGTACTGTGTTGTTGGTATTCACTCTTTGATATTACAAATGTATAGGTTCTAAGCTCGGTATCGTGTGATTGCTCTTTTTCTCTCATATCTTGGTGGGCCCTCTAGTTCATCTTTTTATTCTTTGTTCTATTTGAGAAATAGAGACTTGAGAGTTATACTTATTTCCTAATTCTTCTCTTTATGTATTAGACTTGTGCACGTGACAATCAAATTTTATGGTGTAAATAGAAATAATAAGTTTTCCGCTTTTATCTTGTTCTTGTTTTATCTTTTCCCATTTCTTCTATTTCATTAGGTTGAGGTTGAATTTTCTTGGTGGAAATAGATAAATTACATCACTCCCATTTTATGTGTCATGCCTCATGCTTACATCCTTAATGTGGCTAACACTCGACAATAATTTGGACCCCCAATTGAACCTTTGGTCCGACTTAATACTTAGCGGAAGACTCACTCAAAAAATAATAGTCTTAAGACATAATATTTGAATATTTAAACTCAAAGTAAATACTCAACTGAAACTGCCCGTAAAATACTCAACAACATAAGTATAAGAGGTTGCAAAACCATCTAAGAAAAAGTAAATACCGAAAGACTCTTCAACTTTATCTATTTATGAAGCCTCATTTAAGATAGGTGTCAGAAAATACCCATGAAACCTCAAAATAACTAAATTGAAAGTAATTGTACAGTCCTAAAAAATGCAAGGAGGCTCACCAAAACTGTGTGAAGTGTAGAGTGATCTCTCAATGAAGCATCTGTTGAGGATCCTAAAAACATATATTTTTATTATAAGAAGATATAGGTCGAATGAAATTAGTAGGTTTGAATGTACGAGTATGTAATATAGCTGATGGTGATATATCTAAATGAAAGGACTGCAATAGATAACAATATACTGAAACTGCATGTAAAGAAATAAAGGAGTTAAATCTTTTACAACTTACAAAATACTTTCTCATCTCCAAATTCAACATGATAAGTGATATATTAAAATACACTTTAACTCTATTGGCAGATTCTCTAACCGACAATAATTAATTGAGCCACGTGATGATACAACATCTTGTCCACACTGTTAGAAATTTTATATATCGCGTCGGGGTATAGAACCTCTCAACTAAGTGGATCCACTAATCTATAAGGATTCATTTAAAAAGTATTATTATGTATCCATGTTGGTAAGACATGGTTTATGAAAATTTTGAGTTATCTGAACTCATCCCCATATCGGTGCTAAATACTACTCCAAATAATATATATACTCGTGCTCAAATTTATAAAACATACTCTTCTCTTGTTTGAGTTAATGCTCAAACTATCCTCTTGAAAGAGGTACCTGCTATGAAATATCTCTGAACTCATAAACTCATTTAGAAATCAAAGTTTCTTTTTTTTCCGATGTAAAAGAATGATACATTTGTAAATAATCAGTTTTCTTAAACATTACTCAAAAATTAATTTAAAAATACTCTTGCTCAAATCTTGGTTAAAACTCTTTCTCAAAACTCATCTTTTCTTTCTCAGGAAATCAGTTTTAGACAATATGGTTGCTTTAAAAGATTCCCTAAAATAATGACTCAAAATAGGGTCCATGTTGAAAATAGACATGAACGAATCAACTCACGAATCTACATGTACAATCTAACAACTTATGATCAAGGGTTTAGAACTCAGAATCAATAACAGAACTCATATAAAGAATTCTCAAAACTAAGGTATAACCTTAAATTAATCTTTTAATGTCTGAATTGATGTGATGTAGGGTGTGAGGACGAACTCAGTCCATCACTATAAATAGCCATACATACATGGAAAGAACAAATGTCTTGGCGAAATTAATGGAAACTTGAAGAACGCTCGAAACCCTAGCATTTCCTCTTCTTGGAACCTTGCTCTAATGATCTGAAGTGTTAAGGAACACAAAGGAATGTTTTAACACTGTTTAGATCCATGTTTTAACACTGTTTATATCCTTAATTAGGTGAAAAAGGACCAATCTTTAAGCTTAGAATGGATGAAAAAAGTATGAAATACACATAATTTATCAGAAAATGCAAAACCCTAGTTGCGCCTGATGGAGGACTTGACAACCCATCGCCAGGGTGATTGCCTTTCACCTCCCATCGTAAAAGATGACATAATTAATGAATTTTTTGCAAAGTTGATGGCCCGTCACGGAACTCGAAATGAGGCAAAGATAATAGAGTTGGAAAAAGGACTCAAAGACCTTCAATTTGATAGATGATTGGCCACCTAATTCATTATTAGCTGGGAGATATCATTGTCTCAAGTTGACCTGATTATAATCTTATGTCAAAATTTAATTAGTATGGAAGCTTTCAACTCAACTTTGTGATAGGGGATTCTAGTGTCCTTAAGTAATTCATAACCAAATCCATCCCCACACTAAATAATTGACCTTTACACATATAAACAAATTAATAATCACTCGATACGACCTTACATGTAAATAAAGAATGGTTTGAACTTTAACTTAGAATTTTTCGGGGTGTTACAATTGGGTTGTGACACTAGCTCAACCTGTTTATAACGTTATGAATTGGACTCCAAATAATTTGAATTGAGTTCAATCTCAATCTAATCAAGTCTAACCTATTTTGAATGAATCTTTAATTGAGCCAAATTTAATCTCCATTTTCAACCATTTTTAAGACTTATTATTTGCATTGATGTAATGTATGCTCATATATTGAAGATATGAATTACTATCTATTTATATCTTCTAGGATTTATCTATCCATTTGTAAGTTTAAATTCATATTGTGGTTGTAAAAGTAAAATAACAATATGTTTCAATTATTGAGATTAAGTGGGTTAAATTAAGCAGGTCATGGCCCAACCCAAGTTTTAACTCATTTGAGTCCAAAGTAAACTTCGGCGGATCACGATCCAATCCAATTTTTATTTCAACCCATTTTTATATGTCGAATTTCAACCCAACAAACTCATTTGACAACCCTAGTTGGTAATGTTGAGGGTATTTGGATTTAAAAAATTCAAAGTACAGTAAAACCTCTATAAATTAATATAGAAGGGAGTCAAGGGACCATGCAATTTTATTATTTTATAGAACTATTATTTAATGGATAAATTAATATTTATTAATTTAAAGAATGGATTGAGATTTAATGAAGGTTCATTTTGATTATATCATACTAATTTATGTATCATATTTATTGATTTCACATAAAAAAATATTATACCTAAAGTACAATGAATACATCAAAATCATCATATCTTACTAATTTATGTATCATCTTTGTTGAATTGTCACTATTGTGCAAACAAAAGAGTATGGATGATAAGTGTGCTTTTTGATCAATATATTTGTTAATTTTCAATCCCTGATTGGACAACAAATGTTTAGCAAGAGACAATAACAATTTGTTTTCGACACTGTAAAATTTGATTGGTGATGCAATCTAAGAGAATTTGAATGAACCCACTTGTGAAAACGTCATTCATGAACTTTAGATCATGACTGATGATCTCAATTACCACAATAAAGTGGATGTCAATAACCTGTTGGATTATCCGGGTGAAAGTGATACATTTTTAGAAGTCCAGAACTTAGAAGAAATTGTGGAAACTGTTGGAAAAAATAATTTTCATGATAAAGTTGAAGATGATAATATACCTTTGGAATTAGTTACGCGTAAGGAAGCACTTATAACACCTATAACTCTTCACAATTTTATGGTGCAATTCGAAAAGACAACACCAGAGCTTTGAATGCAACAAGAAAAGTTAGAGATGAACTTCAACTAGATTTAAATTTTAAGAAAAAATTGAGCACAATAGAGTCATATTTCACTAAATTGTCTTAAATATATCTATACTTTTAAAAATTTATTAATTTATGATATCAATGAGACCATATATTTATATAGGGGTCTTCTGGAAATATATTATCTTTTCGAAATTGATATTTTTTTCCATCGGACCAAGTCGGGATCGAAAGAAAATATTATTTTAGGGAGATTATTAATTTATCGAATATTAATTTATAAAGGTTTTACCGTATATGGGATTAACAACAACATTTTATAGTTTAAGTATTAAACTAACAAAACATGGATAATTTGGAAGGAAGAGGTTAGTTCAAAATTAAACTGAAAAAATATAGTGTTTAACTTCAAACAACTTCAAAAGAAAATTTTAGTTTATTAGATATGCATAGCCATTCGTAAGAACTGAGATCAATACCTTGAAAATAAAGTATATTTATAATGTAAAACCTCTTTACATTGCAAGTGTACATAAGTTAAATTTTTAATATATACAAATTTCTCACGCATTGCATAAAATAAATTCAAAGTATAGAAATACACATTAATTGTGAATGGAGTGACCTATTCCTGGACTGTGCCCTGGCCCCGTTGGTCCAAAATCATCCATTTTCTCAACAACTTTTACACTTTTTGTTGCTTCTGTTGGATCATTTATCGATTTGTGTATGTCATCTTTACTCGGAAGCCATGTTAAACTTTTCTGTATCTTTCCAATTTTATTGAATGTCTTGGAAGTGACAACTATTTGTGTTGATGATACTGAAATTTCCACGCTTACCACTTCCGTTTTTTCCGACTTTAGGTGCCTAATTGCTTCCACACATAAAATTTCATGACTAAACAAGATCAACACAAGGATGAAAGCAAAAAATTGAATGATTTTAGTGTTTGTTACCATAACCATAGTATTTTATATATGCTAGGAATTGGTAAGTGAAGAAGTAGAACAAAGAGAAAAAAAATTAGAAGTTGGAATTAACAAGCTATAGGTTTTGTACAATGTTTTTAAGACAACAATTGTTATTACAACTGTAGTATATATAGAATTATTAAGTAGTATATAGAATAACAAAAGGTGATAAAAGAAAGGTTTTGAGACGTGAATAATCGAACATTGAGATGCATAGTACTTTTTGACTTATTTATGCCTTTCATACATATGTAAAATTAATCAAAAATCACAAGTAATTGCTTTATTTGTAAATTAACCTCAACACATTTAATTTCTTATCAACACTTAATGATTATTAACTATATGCTTTATTTTTTGTGAAAAGATATTTGATTATATATTGGTATTATTTAGGAGATTATAAAAATGCACTTTGCTCAGATTACAACAAAGTAACCTAGTGGATATTAGCAAATTGACTTGTAGCCACTTCCCAAAGAAGTTCTTTATTAATGAAGTCTTTTTTGGCAGAGAACAATTTTTTTATATTAGATTTTTCATTTGGTAAATTTGAATCAGTCAGATCACTAGATTTTGAACAATAAATATTTTGGTTATTTCATAAATGTACATGTTTTTTTTTTTTAAAAATAAAAATAATTAGAACTAAATATCAGTTCAAATTTAAGTTTATATTTTATTTTTAAAAAAAAAAAAAATTCATACTTTTGAGAGTCAATTTTATTTTTTGCCTTGGGAGGTTGAGCAATCCCACTTTGTATATTTGTTTATAATTCAAGCTATCTAACAAGAACATAATTATTTTTCACTATGCTCTATCATTCCTCAATAGTGGGAAGATTCTTAGTTAATATAAAGTCCACCAAAAAAAAAAAAAGAGAAGAAGAATTAATGTTTAAAGTTGGAAAATGGATGGTTTGTTTTGGTAATCAAGGCTGACCTCTATTCTCATGTGAAAGAGGCTATCATCACATGGCAATATATTCTCATGGCCCTTGCAGCTAAGTTGATTATACATTTTCAATGGACTCAATTAATTCGTTAGGTCCTCAATTTTATTGTTTAGCATCATCGAATCAATAGTCTTTCTAATAATGATCAACTTGGGTTCTAATTTATTCAATTTAGAAAAAAGGGAAAAATCTTGACGCGACATAATTATAAATTCGCTAAGTGAATCAAAATATAAAAAAACAAATGTATAAAAAGTCAAGGAGATTCAATATTTGTTACGATCCCTCTGATTTATTATATTTCCATCATGCCATGCTTACTAAAAATAATTGGTCCAAAATAATTATCATTTTAAAAGTTAAGATAGAAATTACTATTTGTTTACATCTTTACCTTACTCAACAAATGTGGTAAGATATTCATGTTGCGAAAATAGAGTAGCATTAAATTGAATTAAAGAATAAATAGGATAATTTAGTCAAATTACCCTTTTAGGGTGTGTTTGGTATGGAGGAAAATGTTTTCCATGAAAATATTTTTCATGGAAAACAAGTAGATTTTGAACTTATTTTCTCATGTTTGGTTGGTGAGTAGAAAATATTTTCCGGAAATGATTTTGTGTTTGATTTATGAATGAAATTTTTTTTTGAGAGACATCTTTTATTTTTACTAGAGTAAATTTTTTTTTATAAAATTAAAATATTTTTAAAAATAAAATTTTTACTGTTTTTTTTGGGTGGTGGTGGTGGTGGGGTGGGGTGGTAGTTGGTGGGGGCAGGGGGAGGGGTAGGAGTGAAAAAATAAAAATTTGAAGTTGATAGTATTTTTAAAAAATAAATTTAATTTTTTGGGGGGTTGGGGGTGGGTGGGGGGCTGGCCGGGGAGGGGGGGAGGTAGGAGTTTAAAAATAAAAATTTGTTGTTGAAAATATTTTTAAAAAACAAAACTAATTTTTTGGGGAGGGGGTGGGATTGGGGGGGCTGGCCGGTGGTGGTGGTGGGGAGTCATGGATCGGGTGAAAAAAAATAATTTGAAATTGAAAATATTTTTTAAAAATTGATGTTTTTCCCAAAAAAAAAATGTAATTTGAAATTGGAGGAGAGTTTTGGAAAATGTTTTCCTTAATTTTTGAAGGGAAGTCATTTTCCTTAATTTTGAGGAAAATAAGTTGATTTGAAAAACATTTTCCAAAACTTTTGTCCCAACCAAACATGAGAAAATTGGAAAACATTTTCCAGAAATTTTTTTCCTTTCATACCAAACATACTCTTAGAGTAATATTTTTCAAGGAATATGCATAGAAAAAAATGATAAGTAAAATGAATTGGACAGACCAGTCCGAGCATAAAAAAATCCCTCGGTTTATTTTTACTGATTTACTTTGGACTTTGCATGTCACTTAAAAAATAATAATTGATATGAGGATTTTAATGTGTAGCATTATCTTGACAATTAATTGGAGGATTAAGTAGAGGGAGGGATGTCAATTAGAAACTTCTCTTTTCAATAATATATGCTTGGCGTGTCAATTATGTTATTTGATTTGTACAAATTATATTCAAGATATCATTGGTTTTATCAAGAACACTTGCCCAACCTTCATAATAAGATCATTATGGTTATTGATGAACATAATTTTATAACTGAACACTAAAAAATAATGGTTATCTCATTTAGCTATGAAGTAGCGATAGATTATTAATAAAAATAATTTGCTAAAAGCTTATTAATAATAGATTAACTAGGAATTATATATATATTCTATGAGTAGATTTTCATGTTGCAACAAACAAAAAATATTCATCACATATATGTACTACCCATTTTCTTGCCACATGTTTTAATGTTTTTTCTAATTTTATATATCATAGTCATGATCTTCGTAAAAGTTCAATAAGTTGTTTCCTACTAACAAAGATTCACACCCACGTTAACTATTTAGTTCTCCCACTCTACCCTCCTTCCCCAATACAGAATTTTATATGTTTTTCAGAAAAATAGCTAATGAAATTTTTATTTCTGTTTTTGTGTTTAGTATATACATATATAAAAATATTATTCTAAATATATTTGTATATAATCTAGACAAATATTATGGGGATGGAGGTGAAGATGAAGATAAAGTATGTTGGAGAGTGAGGAATGTAGATTTCTCATGTCTAGGGTTAGCGAAATTAAGGATTGTATTGATAATTAAAATTTTTGAGTACATGCTTCTTATATAGGAAAGAGTCTTATATTAGCTATACTAGGAGTCCTACTACAACAAAAATATATTATTTACATGATTTGCATTTCTACTATAACTAATAAATCTTATCCTAGTTGACTTTAGCCCTATGCACGAAACATCAACACAATCATACATAAGTTAGGATTCAGTAGTCTAGTCCTAGTGTGACTCCAACTCTACATCAGCTTCCTTGGACCTGTTCCTTTGACATGATTCAGTCACTAGCTTCTTTCATCTTCAACACTTCCCCTCAAGCTAGTGAGTAGGGGAACTATAACTAAGGATGATTTGAAGCACTTGCCCAAAGTGACAGTGTGCAAGACAAATATTTAATACTCGAACAACAAAGTAAGGTGGTATTCGGTAATACGCCACAAAAGAAAGGTTGACTCAATCGAGATCGTCAACTGAGGTTCAAACACCTGAATCCTAAAGCATCACAGCGAGCTTGGGAACGAATGGTGATTCACCGAATGAAGAAATCACGACTAATGTCACCGATTTGGTTGTGAAGTGGATTTTTGGGACAAATTTTGGAAAAACATAAATATCCCAAATGATAGAGTTTTAAGAGAGCCCGATTAGAGTGTTGACCTACTGAGTTCAAGAGAAAGTTTTGAGTGAGAACGTTTTAATTTTTAGAACACTTTTTATAGCCTTCTTGGGGTTTTACAATTTGAATCTTGAATTCAATAATTTGAAGTTCAATCAAAATTGGGTTTACTCTTAATTGCTCGATTGGAAGTTACACATAGGTGTTTTCATGGAAGGTATACTTCTTTACTTTTTGTGATGAGTGGCTAAAACCCCAAGATCTAGAGGTGCTCTAATGTTGTTGAGTATTAATTTAATGTAGTAGATATTATGCTATGCTATGCTTTGTTGTTGTTCACACATGAATTTGGTCTAGCATAAGGATTTAGGTTGCAAACTTAATTCCTACTTTTGATCTCTGATTGATACTCCGAAGAGATTAATTAGCGTGGATAATTAGTTTAATACTTGCAATTTAGGTTCGATGTCCTTGAATTACTTGAAATAAAGGTTATCGGTTTGATCTAATTGCCTTAATCTTGAAGGAGGGAATATAGTAAGATAATGTGTTGTTCATAATTGGCATTAGATGAGACCGAAAGAAGATTCTAGGCGTAGATGTTTTAAGATTGAAAGATGATTAGCATCATTGAAGATGAATTATCCTAATCATGTATGCTCATCACTATAGAGAAACACATTTACTCTTTTATGACATTGATTTCCAATTCCCGCACCCCTAAATTGTTTGATCACTCTTGATTTCATTCGAATTGTAGTTTAATCGCGATAATTGACAAGAAATCTTTACTTTTGTGGTACCACCACCCAATTTTTCCTACTACTCCAAATGAGCTGATTTAAAGTCCAAATCTCTCGATCAAGGATTCTCCATGATACGACATTTCCCGTGCGATTCTACCCTGACTCTTCATTGGAATTTACTAACTACGATCACTCACCTTTTTAATTGATTTTGAAGGGTGATTTGAATGTTATAGAAATGGCATTGCTGTCGAAGAGCAGTAGTTGAGAATTCTAATTGAGAAATTAGATTTTGATTTGGTTTATTTGTAATAGAGTTATTGATTTGTGTTGTTGTAGGCTGATTTGCAAGTTGACAAGATGGGTGACCATGGAGGGACGATAATAGTTAGTATAGTCAAAATTAGAGCCGTCAAAATGGCTTGGCCCGTGAGGCCGGCCCAATCCAAAACTCGAATTAGTGGGGTTGGGCTGAATTATTTTGGCCCATTTAGGAACGAGGCTTTTAGCCCATCCCGTTTGGCCCGCTAGCCTCGTAGGGCCAACCCGCTAGCCTCGGAGGCCACCCGTGGGCTTTTAATTTTTATAATATTTTTAGTTATATTTTTATTAGTGTTTTATTTGTAAAGATTTTATCAATAAATATTTTTAAAGATAAAAAATTTAAGTATTTTGTAAATCTTTTACATTTTAGGCCATGAGCTCACAAGATTTTTTACTGCCCAAGCCCATTACTTTATTAGGATTTTGACTTTTGATTCATATTATTATAATTTATAAGTGTGTAACCATATTTATTCTCTTTGTCTTTTAGCTTAGCGGCTTTCTCTTTCATTTTAGGCATGACATTAGGGTTTTGAAGTTTTAGAGTTTCCAAGCTCATTCGAAGTTCGATTTTCAGATCGGTATTGAATATATATACATGAAATTCAGGAATACAAGTATACAACTATACAAGTAAGAATCTATCATTTTTTTTGATTTGTTTCTTCTCCAAACTGAGCTAAACTTCGTCTTGACTCTTAATCATGTTCATCTTTTGTTATAGCTTCATATATAACATCTTTTTCGTAATTATTTTCGTAGTGTGTGATATCATGTGTGTTAGTTGTGTTTTACTAATGAGTAATCAGAAAGTTATTTTTTTCTACATGTTCATTTTGAAGGTTGAAACTAAATTTTGACATATTTAACGTATACAAAGAAATCAATGGAGGAGGATGATGAATGTAGTGCACATGAAACTAGTGTAGGTGTGAATGAATCTAAAAAACCTCCATAAAAGAAAATGAGGCAGTTAAAATCATCCGTCTGGAGGTATTTCAAGAAGATTGGTAGAGATAAAGACAGAGTGGAAAAAGCAATATGCAGAGGTTGTAAGAAACCATATAGGGTTGGTTCTACTCCTGACCTATGGAACTTCACATTTGAAATGTCATTTAACTAAATGTAAAAAGGTTAAGTTCTATGATTTGGGTCAAATGTATATGGATCAGCAAGGTAACACACAAACGAGAAAGATTGATCAATTGATTTCCCGTGAAAAGCTTGTTGAAGCTATTATTGAGCATGATCTGCCATATTCTTTTGCTGAATATAAAAAAATAGAGCTTGGGCATATTATATAAATCCAGCATTGGTAATGCCGTCAAGGAATACTTCTGTTGTGGATGTCCAAAAAGTGTATTTCAAAGAGAAAGAAAAATTAAAACAAGCGTTGGCGAAGATTCCTAATCGAGTTTGCTTGACTTCTGATTGTTGGACAGCAGGTACTTCTGAAGGATATCTTTGTTTAACTGCTCAATATATTGATGATAATTGGAAGGTAGTAAGTAAAATTTTGAACTTTTGTCATGTGATTCCTCCTGATACTAGAGTTGAATTGGCTGCAACTATATATGATTGTTTGAAAGAGTGGGGAATTGATAGGAAAGTGTTCTCTACCACTTTAGATAATGCCACTAACAATGCTGCATGCAAACTATTTTAAAAGGTCATCTTGGTCTGCAAAAGAGTTTGTTATGTGATAGTGAGTTCTTTCATGTTCATTGTTCTGCACATACTCTAAGTTTGATTGTCCAAGAAGGTTTAAAAGCAGTTAACCTTGATTAAAATTAGAGAAAGTGTGAAGTATGTAAAGGATCAGATGGTAGAATGAGAAAGTTTGAGCAATGTGTTAAGCAAGTTGAAATTAGTACAAATTTGGGTTTACGTTTGGATGTGGCAACTAGATGGAACTCAACGTACTTGATGCTTGAGAGTGCACTACAATATGAAAAAGCTTTTTCTAGTCTACGGTTAATTGATAGAAATTACTCAAGTTGTCCTACATTTGATCATTGGAGAAACGCAGAAAAAATATTTGGATTCTTGGAGTCTTTTTATGAAATAACAAACTTAATTTCTGGTTCAAGTTATCCAACTTCCAATTTGTACTTTATGCAAGTTTGGAAAATTAAATGCTTGTTGAAGGAGAATTCAAGTAATTTAGATGAAGTTATAAAGTAAATGACTGTAAGAATGTTCGAGAAGTTTCAGAAATATTGGAATAGATATAGTTTGGTACTCTCATGGAGCAATTCTGGATCCTCGCTTCAAGATGCAACTTTTAGAACATTGTTTCTCAAAGGTGGACTGTTCTTCAGCAAAAGAGCAGGTTGCAACTATAAAGTTAAAATTATACAACCTCTTTGATCAGTATTTAAATAATCAAATAGGGGTAACTGCTCCTACTGCTCGGTATAAACCAACTGAAGAAGGAAGTCAATCCAAACAAAAGAAGTCTACTTTGTTTGCGGTAAGTATCTAATTTTTTCTCTCTAAATCATTAAGTATCTTTTCATAAAGACACTTTTACTCTCTACTTTGATGGGATGTGATTGAAAGAACTTACACATTTTAGAACTAATTTTGTTTACTTGATGGTTTATGTAGTTCCGTTTAATGTGTAGTTAGATAAAAAAGAGTTACCTTTCACTATTTTATTTGAAGTTAAAATCAGTTTACTTGCTATGATGTGGTTCCTCTTCTTATCGTTAGTTTATTTCATGTTTCAAATTAATAGGAATTTAAAGAGTTTGAGGGTACATCAGTTTGCACTGCTGGAAAGTCATAATTGGACCTTTATTTGGAGCAAAAGAAGATCGGTTATCAGACTTTTCATGAGATGGATGTTATCAAGTATTGGAAGGATAATGAAAAAAAATATCCTGATCTTTCGGTAATGGCACGAGATGTCCTTAGTGTTCCAATTACCACCGTAGCATCTGAATCGACATTTAGTATTGGTGGTCGTGTTGTTACCAAATATAGAAACTCTATCCATCATGAAAATGTTCAAACTCTTGTCACTACCATAAATTGGTTGCATGGATTTACTCAATCTAATGAAGGTAATATTTTTCTATCTAATCTATTAATATATCACTCTTCTTCTGAAAGTATTTGTGAATAAATATTGTATGATGAATTGTTGATGAACATGAATATCTTAAAGAAATAATATCACATGTGGATTCAAATGTGATCGATGGTACAAGTGGAAGCGAAAGGGGAGGCAGAGTCGTAATACTTTAATTAATGGATCATGTAATATTTAGCAATTTAAATTTGTTAAGTATTTGGGATGCTTTATGTTGCTGGAAATTTTTTTAGATCAGTTAGTTTTTTGTGGGAGGAATGGTGGGATGATAAACATTTATCCGCTAAATGATCTTACGTTGGCTATTATGTATTTTTGTAAGTATTCACCAAAGTATGTGATTAGGGGTGGGCATAAACACCGAAAAACCGAAACACCGAACTGAACCGAATTTTTTAAATATTTCGGTTTCGGTATTTCGGTTTTCGGTTTACTTTTTTGTATTTTTCGGTATTTCGGTTCGGTTTTCGGTATGTATTATTTTGGAATTTGGTATTTCGGTTTAAACCGAAATATTATATTAAATTTATATTATATTTATATTATATTAATTAATAATTATTAATGTTAAATAATCTTTTAAAAAATCAAATAAAAAAATATTACACTATTTTTACTTTTTAGCCCATTAAGTTGAAAAATCAAACAAAAAAATTGTAAAGTTTAAAATTTGAAAAAGCCCACTAAGCAGGCCCATTAAAAAACCGAAATAAAAAACTGAACCGAATCAATAAAAACCGAACCGAACCGAAATATTTCGGTTCGGTATTCGGTACACATTTTCCAAAAACCGAAAACCGAAAAAACCGGAAAAAAAACCCGAAACCGAACCGAAATACCGAATGCCCACCCCTATATGTGATTCAGAAATGTATTTTTGTAAGTATTCACCGAAGTGTGATATATAAATGAATTTTTGTATGTATTGATGTCGTATTCATAGACGTCAACATTCGATACTCTTTCTAAGAGAGTAATATTGTTTTTTTTTTGTTGAAGGGTCATCCAGTCCAAACCTGTATCCCGCTTGGGGCTGGGTTGGGCTACTATTTTATTGACCCTTTATTTAAAAGGGTCAGCCCGTTCCAACACATTTAACCTCTAGCCTGTAGGGTTGGGTTGGGTCCGACAAGCCCATTTTGACGGCTCTAGTCAAAATGATAATATGAGTGACCTAAATGACATATCCATTAATGTCATTCAAAGCACGAGAGCAACCTGAATACATCCTATAACTGGGAGGACTGTGTTTCACATCACCGGTCCTATGATCTAATTGTTCTAGATGAAAGGAACTATTGGGGGCCTATTTCATGAGGATCCCCATGAACACCCTATGAATTCAAAGAGGTGTGTGGACCCTTTGTATTCGAGAATATCTCGCAAGAATCCATAAGGTTGAGACTATTCATGTTCTCTATTATGGAGAGTCTACAAGATGGTTCACAGAGTTACCAAGTGATTCTATTATTTTGAGCGATGAGCTAACAAAAGCGTTCTTGGAACGTTTGTTTCCACCCTAAAAAATGGTTAAACTTCGTACCAAAACTAGAATTTCAAAAGTCCTGGACTTCAGCCCTTGTATGAAACATTGTGAAGGTTCAAAAAGTTACTCTTGCAATGTCCAAAGCATGGCGTTCCAGACAGTTTGCTACGGTCATACTTTTATTGGAGGCTTGATTCAATCAGTAAAAGTATGGCTGATCAATTGCTCCATGGTGGGTTGAAAAGACAACAATATGAGGGAGATGCATTGTTTTTAGATGAAATGAATAAGGTCAACCGAGCGTGGAATACAAGAGAAGATCAAGTACCCTTTCGACAAGTGGGCTTAAGTAGAAAAATAAATTGAAAGGGACCATGAAAGGGATGAGAATATTTCAAAGATTATGACCCAAATTGATGTGCTATCCAAACATGTCATGGAAGTTTGAACTAAGTTAGTAAATGTGGTTGGAACAAACATCCGGACGTGCCCGAATGATGCCAAATTAGAGGTTATATACAATGAAGAAGTTCAATACTTGGGAAATCATGTGGTGTTCTCAAAGCAATTATCTACGTCAAGGTAGAAACCAAGGTTGAAACAAGGATAAAGATATTTGTTAAAAATATTGGAGGGGTGAAAATTGGAGAGACAAGAAGGTGGACAATGATTGATACGTGCCTTTCCATGATCGTTCACGCCCAAAAGATCTAGTAGGTCTAGAAGGAAGCATAATAGAAGACATGCTTGTGAGGATGTATAACAAGGTTAAAGGATTTGATAAGGTGTTGAAGGATTTTAAAAAGAAATTCTCCATTTTAACCCAATGACTTCATATTCAGTTTCAATCAAGTAGCTGGAGACCCAACTGGGTCAAATTATCACTCCTATAAATTCAAGACAAAAGGAAACTTTTCCTAGTGATACGATGCCGAACCCCAAGAATGATTGTTGAAGTTTGAGAACTATTTTCTCACACGCCATTGAATAAGACGCTTCTTGAAAGACAACCCAAGTCTTTACTCTTATTTTTATTTACTTTCGATCAACAAGACTTCCCATCAGGTATATATATATATAAATTCCTGGGTGAAGGAAGGACGGATAATAGCAAAAGGGTGGGCCTTGCACTAGCAACATTCACATAAGTAGAAGGTGTAGAAGTTGTAGCAAAATAAGAAAATCCAAAAGAAATGAAGGAGTAGGAATACTTGTTTTCTCCACAGAAGGAGAAAGTGTGCTTGTCTCAGGAGTCAAGGTCGCAAGGTCGACTAATAAAGTGGATTCTGGTAGTGGTTGCTTCCCGAGCTATATCATCTCTCAAACACTCTGCCTCAATCCTTCGGATATCACTAGATAAGCTGGTGTGACTCTCACATCTGTAGCAGCCCTAAAATGGACACATGTCCATTGGCATAACTATGTCATCAAAAACTAGAAAAACTATGTTTGTTCCTGCCTTGCCCTCATAATCACCTTTGTAGCAACAATGGAACAAACATGTATTTTCTCACGATATATGACGATTCCCACCAAAATTGCCTTGTCATGGCGAAGAATAAACTCAGAGATGACATCAAGTTGTTACTGATCAATCCAACTAGTATCTGGCCACTACATTAAAGTTTTTCTTTTCTATCTTAGAACCATCCACCATCTAAGAATCAGAGATAAAAGGTGCTAACCAACCCTTAAGAGAATCTAGGTTGTGGTGCATCAAGGGTCATATTCTCTCCCACTCAAAAATTTGCCCAATGAATTCATCTTTTGAACCTCTCATAACATTTCTGATTTACCGTTGTCTAGATAACCCCAGGAGCAATCTGTGCACCAACCCATGCAGAAACCATAGGTGGCTACCCACCTCAACATGAACACCCAGAGTTTGCTGCAAACTTGGGGTATGAGCCCTTGGAGAAAGGTTCTCTAACACCCCAAGATATTTTTAACAAATTCCCCTGAAAAAATAAAGCTCCAAACTCATGAGGTACCTGATACTCAATAACCTCAACTCGTAGCTCAGGATAAGCCTCTTTATCTCTACCTTTGGTTGGTGTTTCCCTATGGGTACGACCTCTAGCCGGTGCTACTCCACGAGCACGACTTTTATCTCGGGCCCTACCTCTATCATTAGCTGGGGTCTCTACGACAACCTTAGGGACTGGCTCCCCTCTATCTTTAGAAATAGAAGCTCTGGTCCTCATCATTGTAACACACGACAACTCAGCACTAGCAAAGGTAACCATGTACGATAAGAAAGAATGAACAAAAGAAAATTTTCTAACAATCGTTGTAGCCTCTTGAAGATAACTACAAATATCTTTGTTTTGATCTTCAAGACTGTATTTCACGAGAACGAGAAGATCATAATTTAGGTTACCTAAGGGAGGTCTCTCTGAGAGACTTAAGTTGTTGGGTCAAGTGGAGTCACTCCAGACTCCTCCAAACTTGTCATTGCTTAGTCGGGCACTAATACCCATGCCAAGCCTTCCTTGCCACCTCACTTGATCCTATTTCCGAGCATAGATGCCCCCAATCGAGGCTTCTCCATTACAGACTCCAAATGATTAGTGGTATCTGAGATAACCAATACAAAACTTGTACAAGGCATGATATCCAAGCCAACCATTAGATATTCCTTACTAGGTGTAGTACCCCTGCTGATCATAATCACAATGAATACAACCATATTTGCAAGGCCACAAACAATTAAGACAATTTCATTTCATGAGATTAACAACAAGATACATTTCAGATTCGTCTCTTCTTTGTCCATAATCACGTGTTGTACAAGCATTGCAAAAACAGTGAACATGGACACATAACGTAAATTAGGAAACAATTCAATCATCATGTCACACCCTGAGCCTACTCCCTGGACGTGGCCGGTACCCAATGACCATTGTTGGTCTTGAGAGGACCCTTGGCATGGCTTACTTAACTCAGCAGAAGACTTAACTCAATATGAAGCGAGAAACATTCCCATAAAACATGCTTAAATAAATGTCTTGGCCAAAATGATACTTAAGTCTCACAATAGAATATCTGAAATGAAAATAAAGAGAGACTCAAAACTGAACTATCTGATTGACTATCTGTCTATGAAGCCTCTATAATACTAAGCAGCCTCTATAATACTAAGATGTATGCTAGGACAGACCCCACAACATTCTATTGAAGAAAAGACTGAAAAACAGAAATTTGTGTCTTCTAGAATGCAAGGAGGCTGACCACTGACTCCGAGTGCTTAGCTGGATCAACGAGGTGTTGGATGATGCTAATCCTGGTTACCTAAGTCTGCATCATGATACAATGTAGGCCAACTGGCATCAGTACATTGAATGTACGAGTATGCGAGTTGGAATGCTAACAAAACTTAAGCTTGAAAAGAGTAAGAAGAAATATTTACTTTGGCTCTGCTCAACTCCTGAGTAACTTAACTTAATATAAAGCAGGTCGACATATGCAATATATATATAAAAGCTTGTAAAACAATGTAAACACTTAGTTCGTTAGAGAAAATACAATAATCAACTCTACTTTAATTATATATAAAGTAATATAGTTTTTGTGGGATATTCTCTAACCGACAACCACCACTATGATCCTAAATGGTGATACAACGTCTTTCCCACGCTCTAGAACTGTCCTATACTTTGCCGTCACATAGAAATCATTAACTTAGTGGATCCACTAGTTTAAATTACGTGATAATCTAAAAAGTATGACTCGTTAATACCCATGATGGCTACATGGTTTTCATCGATACTTGAGTTAATATGAACTCATCCCCATATCGGTTCTCAATACTGCTCCCAATATATACTTTAGCTCATGCTTTTATAAATCAACTTCCTTCTTAGGGTTGCGATAATTGCTCAACACTTAGCTTTAAAATGCTCTCTTGGAATCAATGTTCCCTTTTCTTGTTCAAAACTCTTTTGGGAAATCTTAGTTTCCTCTTAACTTAAATGTGAAAACAATTATAAAATTTTAGGAAATACTTAGTTCCCTTATAACTTTTAAGAAATGAACTCAACTCTTTACTCTTTGCTTAACTTGAAACTTGAGTCTTAAATCAACTCTGAGGGAATACTTAGTTCCTTTATATTTCTTTGAAGGAAAGATTTCAACCTTTTTACTCTTTACTTTGCTTGAAACTTGATCCCTAAAACGAAGTTAGAACTTTTAATAAAGACTTTTAAAAACCTTTAAGAACTTTACTTTGGACTAGCTTCTTAACTTTAGACTTGACTCTTAACTTCTTTGACTTTGATCGTAAATTTCCTTAAATTGGATTATGGATTAAAGGTTATGATTCATGTTTTTAGTGATTTCTAGGTGTTTAGAAATCATTTTAAGTAATTAGAATCACTTGAAGGTGTTAATATATCTTAGAAGGACTTAAAAGGGCTAAACTATGAAAAACTTGGCAAAAAACACCGATCAAGGCTCGTTTGGGCGCGCCGGCGCCAGACTAGTTGGTCTGAGGCACCTTTCTAGCGCACTATAGGTGCGTCGACCCAGCCTACTAGGCGCTATGGGGGTGTGACGCGCCTGACCTTGCCCAGGTGCGTCTAACGAGTTTTTCAACACATTTTCTGATCTCAAATCCTCTAAACTCCTATAGTTCTTTCCCCAACCCCTTCGGATCGTTAATACCTTCAATACTCACATCTTGGGAATTACGAGTCAACATTGAATGGGCACTCAACAACTCAACCAATAGGGGATTCAACAAGATTCATCAAGAATTTACTTCTAATCACGTAAACAATTCTAAAATCACTGAATTGAAACAAGATTTGGTGTGTGGATTAATTATCCCAACATGAAATATTTCACATACCTTGATAGGGATAATCTCTAACGAATTTCATTCGAAATTCCTTAGCGTTGTTGGCGAATCCTTGATCTTTCTCCCTTTTCCTTCTTCTCTTATCTTTTCTCCAATCCCTAAGTGTAAAATAACTTTTCTAATCAGAATGAAAACTTGTTTTTACCCCAAATAACTCCCTAAAACAAAATAGGAAATAAATGGGTGAAAAAGCTAGTTTGCCCTTCCTTAATTGGGACCTTCCTCAATCCAACAACCCAACTTTCGATAAACATATCTCCCTCATACGATATCAAAAATGCACAAACTCGGCGGCATTGGAAAGATCTCTCCAAGGGCTTTCCAGCCATATCAAGAACTACCTCTAACTCATACTGATCTAGAAGTTATGACCATTTGATAATGACGAAAACTCACTTTTTAAACTTAGAATTTTTTTCCAGATTTTCCCCCTTTCTTCCCTAAAGTGATTTCTTAGATTATTCTTAACTATTTTGAGTTACGAGATGTTACACATAACCTACCTCGAATCTAGCTAGAATGCTCTACAAAACTTGAGCCTTCATCGTTTTATGAAACTTTAATTGTTCTCGGTCTAAAACATTAGCACAACACAAAATCGACCTAAAATGGCCTAAATATCCCCGAACTGTCTTTAAAGTTAAAACCCAATATCAACATCATGATCATCCCACCTAATCTAAGGCTTTCCAACCAAGAATTCACCTAGAATTATTGGTTTTATGATTACACTAGCGAGTTATGGATATATAATCATGAATAAAAGATTTATAACCAAAGTTCAAGGGTTTCTACATCCGACAATCCTTACTACATTGGATTTTTCATTCTAGATCAAGCCGAATCCTCCCCAAAGCCCATAATTATTGATTCTATGATATAGACATCAAACCACTAGATTAGGGACACAAACAACTCACTTTTTTACAGAGTCTTGGTGGAAAATCGATGAAAACTCTCCCAAATCGACCTTTCTCTTCCATTAAAAATTCTTGAGTAAGAATGAATATTTTCAGGGGAATTTCTACATTTTCAGTGACTTATCCTATCATAGTGGCCTAATCCTGTTATAGCGGCGCCGCTGCAGCGGAAGTTACCCGCTATAGTGGAGTTGATCATCTTTGACTTTCTCTACGGGGAAAACTTTTCTGCTATAACAATAGTCGCTACAACGGCATTTTACCCGTTGTAGTTGCTGACACGATACATAAACTCTAAAACACTCCCGGTTTAGTCTATTCTGCAACACACCTTTGAACCTTGATGTTCCAGATCAATTCCTTTCTGTTAAGTTCGATATCAAGAATTCCACTCACCTAAATTCAATTCTGAAAGGCCTTATAGACTCTTTAATGTCTTAGCAAAAGCGTAAACAAACTCTACTTAGACATCTTATCCAATTCCTTCCCCCAATTTTTCCATAGACTTTATCTCGCTCAGATGTGGTTTGTCATAACCAAGAATTTTCAACTCACTATCCCAAAAGCTTTCTCCTCTAATTTCTTTTATAGTTAGCTCACCCACAGTGACAGGAAGAGTCGTTACACTTTTTTATTCATTGATTTTAAGGTGAATTTATCATACAAAGAAAAAACTATATCAAATATAAAAAAAATAGTTCAGATAAATAGAATGCACAGATCAAATTATTAAATATACATCATATACATAAAAAAACTATATCAAATTCATCGAAGAAGTGATCACATACACATAATGAATAGATTATATACATCTAATCATGAAGTAGATACATAGAAAAAACTATATCAGATACATAGAAGAATAGTTCAAATACACAGAATGAACAGATCATATACATCTAATCATTAAGTACATATCAAATACATAGAAGAAACTATATATGATACATAGAATGACAAGTAAGATACACAAAATGAACAAATCAGATACACAATAATCCACATTATGAATTATTAATGAAAAAATTGTTGATGCTCAAAAAAAATTAGAAGAATTTCTTTTGAATTTTTTAGGAGTTGTGATACTATAGATTACTCCAAATTTGTTATACGCATGATTTCCTTCTTAATTTATGTCTTTTAGTTGCATTTCTTATTTAGTTACACTTATTATGTGTATCGGGTTAACATGTATCCGAAACACATGTATCTGGACACACCCGATACATGTAACCAAGCTGCAAATTATGATAGGATAATAATATTGAGAACTCATGGAAAGGGAGACAATTAGATCCTAAACTGATGGAACTTTTATTGTTGTCCTAAATTATATCACTTTTTTTAATTGTATGCACTCTTAAACAAGAGGTAAAATCTGAAGTTTGTTCCAAACGAGGATAATGTGTATAAGTAAAGTAATAACATTTTATGTGGTTAGCTAATGAACTCAATACGCGGAATATGACGCCCTGAGGCTACCCCCTGGACGCTGACACGGGACCTAGGATCTCAAATGATCCCAAGGCTAGCTAACCTTGGTGGCATAATCATAAGCATACAAAAGATTAACTGATAAATAAAACTCTGCAGAAGCTAAATCATAAGAATAAATCTGAAATGGAATGATGGAGAATGCCCATATACTAAATGTGAATATATGAAAACTGTGAGTTCAAGTACAAATGAGGAATCAAACTCTCAACACTATAACTCAATCTAGCTATGTCTGAAATAACCCTCAAAATTGACTAGAAGTGTTGAGACATTCCCAACTAAATCTAGAAAAACTGAAACAAAAGCTAAAAAAGAGAAAATAATCATGTCACTAGTCCTCGAAGAATGAGGACTTACCACTGATAATGAAGAACCAAAGATCGGGAACAAATCTATGCGTGATTAGATGGCTGAGAACCTGAACCTACATGAAAAAATGATGTAGCGCAGAGTATGTATCAGTACTTGAAAGGTACCGAGCATGTAAGATAGAATATAACTGATCAATACATAACTGAATCAAAGCATATATATCTAATCATTGACTTAAGATAAGCATGATACTACTGAGTACTGAATAAGAGATACTAAATGCAATGACCAAGTTTATAACATGCTGAGATTGAATACTAAACTATACAGATTACAAGGTCATTGCAATAGAGTCTGACTGAACTGTAAGGTAGATATCAATAACCGACATAAAACCAAATGAGATAAATGTGGAGTCCGATGTATATGCCCCATCTATAGGACCCAATGTACCCTGCCAAAGGTGTAGAGATATGCTAGTGTGATTGCTAAAATGATGCCCACAGAGTGGACTTACAACCTACGGGGCACATAGTTCTAGGACTTGAGGGTGTCTGAACCTAGTCCACTTGGTATTAAGCTTACCATATGATTAAGTAATTAACACTTTATGACTGAAATGTTGTAATATTGGATTGATCAAAATACTGATATGCAAACTGAGAATGCAACATTGATACACTGATAATATTGCATTAGAAAACTGAGGCATGTTTATATATAAGTGAATTAACTAGCCTAGCATGTGTAATTCATGAACTAAAAGACCTACATAGCTAGGGTTCTGAGTTTATGCATGAACCTGGCGATATATGATACTGAATTCATGATAATACGATTTGGATCATTGTAACAGCTAAAACCCAATAATTCTAACATTCAATAAACCCTAAGTTTAGATAACATTGAGGAAATCAAGATTTTGACTGAAATCTAGGGACCTAATGGGTGAAAGGAACCCACTACTGGAATCCAACATACCTGATGACAAATTCCATGGGGAAATCTTGTGATTTCGGGCCAGGAACAGATGGAACCTTGTTGCGTTCTTGAACTAGGATTTGGTCGCCTCTTTCTTCTCTTTACACTCTAAGTTTCTAAGTTTGATGAATGATTTGACTTAGGAAAGTTCTAGTTATGTTTCTCAAGCTAAAATTGACCAAAACCGCATAGTATAGGGGTTAAACAGCGTAATTTAGGTGCCCAAAGAATAGGGGAAAATACCGACTTAGCCCTTCTTAAAATTCTAACGGGGCTAACCACAACTACTTTCATGGACCGTGAAAGGGACCACAGACCGTGGGACCAGTCATGGTCCTTGTCCTGTGGCTTCTAGTCGAAGGGGTTCTATCCATGAGCCCCTACCACGGGCCGTGTGGAGGACCACAGATCGTGAAGGTCCCCGTGGTCCTCACTTGGGCTGAGGTCTGAGGGTCTACTAGGTGGTCTTCACGGATGCCACCATGACCCGTATTTAGGACCACAGACCGTAAATGTCCCCATGGTTCTTACTTGGGTGAAAGGTCTGAGCAAAAGGCTAGAGGCTTACTGATTCGACCTCCACGGATACCACCACGGTCCGTCGTCAAGACCGCGGCCCGTGAAAGGTCCTATGGTCTGACGCCTGGGTCTGCTGGAGTTTAACTCCAGACCGCGGGTAGATCAACGAACCGTGGACCCTATGATGGTTCGTGAACCCTGTCGTGGTTCAGGTAAGTTTTCTGCGATTTTTTCCAGGTCTGATATTCGAGGTGTTACAAAGAAGTTCCTAATAGGCACTCTGTCATGTGTTTAGGTGACTTAAACAAAACAAGCCATGTTTTAATATCTAAATAAAATTTGATATATATAGCCATTTTTTCTGAGAAAAGAAAAAAATATATATATATATATGAGTACGAGTGTGTACCTTTTTTCTTCTTTATTTTTTTCCTTTTTTCAGAAAAGAAATCAGTGGCCAAAGCTTGAATAGTAAAAAGTGGCACACTCTAAACAGTAGCTTTCCAAAGTGATTGGATACAAAATCAGTAATGTACGCTTTTCATTATATTAAAACTTTATCTTACCTTTCAAGAGCCCAAAGGTTACGTACTTTTATATTTGTTTTGATTTGATATACATGTCTTCTGCCTTTATTTTGTACGCTTATCACTTTGTCTCCTAAACTACAAGATTCCCTTATGTATGGTTGTACCTCCTTTGATCCATGATATGAAAAAAAAAAAAGGTTGTACCTCCTTCGATCTATGAAGCTTTCTTCTGCTAAAAAATAAAATAAAATAACATATGTAATTCTTTTTATGATAACTATTAATTGATAACTCGATATAACTGAATAAAAAATATGGTATCACGTATTGTAGTATTCTCTCTATTTAATTTCATTTACTTTAACTAAATAGATGTTTTATTTTACTTGTCCATTCTAGCTAACTAAGAAAATTTTATTGATTTGCTGATACTTACTTTAGTATTAAATAACGATTTGAATTTGAGTTCTAAAGTGTCATTAATAAGGTTAGTTCAGTAAAGTACACTACTAATTAAAGTTTTCTTAAGGGGAATTTTAGTGGAGGAGTTGGAAATTCGGTAAAGAGTTTGCAAATTTCCTTTTTAGTTGTGTTAAGGATGTGAAATTACGTATATACACATAATAACCTCTATACATGATATAATTTTTTGATAATGAGTGTGCACCAAACCACCCTTCACCTAAGGTAACTGATCCGCCCATGAGATAATTTCAAATCAATAGGAATTAAGTAATTTGAAATGGAGGAAGTAAACCATACGTGTTGTATCAAAAAAAAACTTATACTAAATTAATGTATATATAACTTGAGTCTTAAATAGTAATTTGTCGTAGTATAGAGATTAGAGGACTTGACTTTACAAATCAGATCTATATTATTTGGACTCTTTAAAATAATCGATAAGTGTGATTGAATTATTCAAAAATAATATTTATGGTCATCAATAGTAGTCCACTATTGACTTTGCATACTTTTTAAAAAACTATAAATAAAATGATAATTTTACTATTATCACCCTTTGAATATAATAAATATAGTGTCTTAAAAAATATAATAGGGAAATGACTATAATTAATGATAAGGATAAGCTAATTGTACAACTATTCATTAATTTCATTAAGGGAAAATTACGCGCTTAAACAAACTTATACTACTTAATAACTCATCATAGTTATAGTTTTCCTATAATTACCACTCACGACTAACATTATACACTAATTACGTGGGCTGACTTCGAGTTTGTAAAATTAGCCACATTTGTATATGTATAATTCGCCAGAATATACAAATACATATATATAATATACAATTATCTAATCGATATATATATACAATTCACCTCTCTCCTAATTTTTGCCCCCTCTCTCGCTTCTCTCCTCTCTCTCCCAGTCTACTTCGCATTTTTCCTTCCTATTAACATATAATTACGAATTATAATTATCAAATTATGACTATAGAGAGTAATTAAGTTATTTTTGAGTGACTATATTTGAAAGTTTCCCTTTCATAATTAAACAAGTATTATTGAACATTTCAAAATAATATAGTCGACAACTATTATCGAACAGACGGAGAGGGGTATATTTTAAAGAATCCAACAATTTTTTTTTTTAAAGTCCTAGTGTGATAATTGAGCATAGTGACCCTTGGCGGCTGCGTAGTTCCAAGTTGTATGAGCACAGAATTAAAATGGGAAAGATTCCATTGCAATTAATGGTAATAAAAGAGTTTGTAAAGAATAAAAAGGTTGTCTTGTCTCCATAGCCTATGGAGCTATGAGAGGTACTTAATTGACTTATAAAATTCATAATAAATATTTGTCCAGACAAAAAACAGTGGACCTTAGTTAGCTAGCTTACTATCACTCCATTAGTCTATATATTCTCATGTGATATTCTATTTATTTCCTTTTTCAATTGATTAATAGGGTTGGTGAAAGATTTCTTTAGATTTTCCTCCTTTATTAAGGATTTCCATATCTTTTCCTCTGCTTAGGGAAAAACAAATAAATTAACTTCTTATAATAACACATGGAGATCATATACTACCCACATATATAAGTATACACAATTGCTGATTAGCTTTTAATGGTAATAAATATTTATATTAGTAAAAAGAGTATTAAAATTTTTGTACATCAATTATTTATATTGTCATTAGATCCAATGGAGTTATACTCTACAATGACACAAATTGTTATATTGTGTCAGATCTAGAAGGAGAAAAGTTCAAATATGACATCAAACTTTGAAACAAAGTTCATTTATGTCATTCATTAAAAGTTTGATTCATCTATGTCATTTTCGTTTAAGAAATTTAAAGGCGCATCCATGCTTTAACCAAAATGACATAAATAAGCCAAACTTTTAATGTATGACATAGAGATGAATTTTTTTTCAAATTCGATAACATATTGGAACTTTTTTTTCCTCTTTAAAAAAAATTTAATTAATGATGTGGCCAAATTATAATTGACCATATATAAAAATTCTTTACAAAACCATTTTTTTTCAATTAATGAATAATAGCATGAATGAGCCATACATGAACATTTTTTATGTCGCCCCTTTTCCTCATTTTTGCTTGTGCATACGTCCCTTGACTTTTGTTTCATGCTCATCTTCGAAGAAAAATACAATTTGAACAAATAATAATAATAATAATAATAATAATAATAATAATAATAATAAAACAAAACATTAAAATTAGGTTGCCTTAAAAAACACTCTTGATTTAACATTGTGGCGTCCTATATATATATATATATATATATATATATATATATATATATATATATATATATATATATATATATATATATAAAACAAAACATTAAAATTAGGTTGCCTTAAAAACACTCTTGATTTAGCATTGTGGCGTCCTGCCTTAAATATATATATATATATATATATATATATATATATATATATATATATATATATATTATCGCCTATGATTTTGTATCAAATTTTATGCTAGGCTCTAGGGCAGTGGTGTAAAGACAAAAAATAAATCAAAAATAAATATAGCATGTTGTACTTCTTGACCTTTAAGTGAAAAATATAGTTGTCCTTTTTTCGACACAATAAATTTTAGAATGTAGGCCCTTGATCCTCTTCTATACACCTCTCCATAGGTTGGGATGACTCGATTTTCATGTCACTAGCTATATTAATAAAAAAAATATTTAAAATGAGATCCAACACACCCCCTACGCCGGAATCACATTATGTTTTACACCATGTACTTGTATACACCTCCACAACATCAGCATCATCAACAAAAATAACTGAAATTCCTCTAGTCGCTTCACATATTGACCAGTATAACAATCAATGTTCGGACATCAGACGTCTCAACCATTTTATTCAAGTAAGTTTGCAAGTTATGGATCTACCCAAAATTTGTATACCTCTTACTTGAACTCCACTTATCTTTTTATCAAGTATCTCGTCCCACATATATGAAATTATCTCTTAACGACCCTCATATTGCTTTAATAATTTTCTGCTAAGATCCCTACTATCAAAAGAACAAGAATTGTTAAAATTATCATAATAAGGAATTGGGAAAGAGTAACAACTTGGAACCACAAGACTGAAATCGTGCACACAATCCCTTATAAATAGATTGAAAATGTTGCCATGGGTTAAGGCCTTTACAATAACAAGTAATCATAAAACATGAATACCTACCACTCCACTATTTTTTATTATATGATGTCATGTCAAGAATGAAAGATAAGTGCAGTAATCGACTTCCTGCAGGTTAGTTCAGTGAAATATAACAAAATAATATACTGAAAAGTAAGTGAACACTGAAAGTTTTATACTAGATCGGATCTTCGATGTTGTGCCTAGTCCAGTCCCCTTGGGTTTTTAAGGGTTTCCTTAAGATCTTGATCAACTTGGTTTACAGAATGGGTAGACTCATCCTGTCTGATGTGCAAAACAAATTTTTTATACTTGACACTACCTCTACTTGTATAACCTACTCTCAAAATCTTTCCTTTTTTTTTCTTTTACAATTGTTCACTCTCGTGTACAAAGTTTTATCAAAGATAAAAGAAGGTCACAAATAAGTTCAAAGTGAAGATTTGTGCTTCACACTAATGGTTAAGGAGGTTTATATAGTGATTGCTCTTGTCAGAAACCCAAGGGTGTTTGAATCAAGGATCTTTGATCTTATCCTTGATTCACATTGTGATTGATTTGCTGAGTCATGTCCATATCATATATGTGCATGAAAAATCAATTCTTTCCTTTGTTTAAGGTCTTGAGTCTTGGCTTGATCTTGATTCTTGATTTGATTTCCCTTTAAGGTGAGCTAGTCGATTTGGTCCTCCATTTGATTTGTCTTTCTGATGTTGCTCGATTGAATCTTCCTTGTGTGCATCCTTTTGATTGCAAGCTGTGATGTTTGATCTGATTGATCAAATATTCACTTTCCTTATTCACCGTGATTCCTATAATCATTTGATTTGCTGCCAGTTGTGTTTGGTTGATCTTGATTGATCAGATATCCTTTTCCTTTTTACTTGATTTCATTGTGATTCCTACAGTCCGTCATAACCCCCGTCATGTTCTTTTTCTGCATCCTTTGACTTAGTTAGTGAGAGTAGTTTGTCATTATTAAAATATACAAGAGGTTGGCAATCTCCCCTTTTTTGATAATGACAACTAAGTTCAAATAAGAGGATAAAATCTTCCCTGAATTATCGAGATCCATGATGTCGTTATATTCTCATTATTGTTATGGCTCCCCACGAGTCAGAGCTCCCCTATTCTCCCCCTTTGACATAATAAAAAAGTTAAGCATAGCAATCATAATAGTTTAAATAGAATAAAAAGCAGTAGGAAGGCTGAAAGCCTTCAATATATAGTCCAAAATAAAACAGGGACATGGGTACCCCAAAAGTACTTGAGAGCGTTAATGATTCTCTCACTGAAGGAGTGATAAGAGAGCTTCACATTCCTGGATAGAATGGAGTAGGAATTTTGAACGGAGATTGCCAGTTCGTTGTTAGAGGAGTCGACTCACTTGAGTCGGTGGAATTGTTTGATAAGTTTGTTAACCGTGGCAATACCCTCTTTCTTTATACCTGTCATTGAAATACGAAGCTTACCGACATCTGTGTTGGTGTCTTTCTGGAGACGAAACACCTTTTCAACCGCATCATGAAGTGTCTCTAGTCCACACTCCACAGCCACGAGACGAGTTTTGAGTTCTTCGGCATACTTGAGTAGAAGAGATGCAGAGTCTGACAGAAATCTTTGTTGGTTTTGTTGCTTCTATCCTTTCTTGAACAGAGTCTTCCTTTACCCATCTGTTTCCTATTTCGACATAGCCCATGCTTGAAAAGGTCCGGGAATCATAGGTAGAGTTTATCACAATGGGTTTGTACAAAGAGAGATCAATGAGATGGTCCATAACTATTCGCGATATGAGCAAGCCATACGGTAAACTCGCCGAGGGATTTGTTTCCTCGGAACTCTCCCACATGTACTTCTTAAACCATTGCGCCCAGTTGATTATGTATTTTTTGAGCAAGCAGTTTAGCACAAATACATCGCTACTCGAGATGTTATGTAGGGATCCCTTTCTAGGTAGCAAAGTAGTTGCAATAATGTGAGCCAGAGGACCAAATTTAGATGACTTGGATTTCGGTTCAGCCACAACGGCTTTAGCCTCCTCTAGAGTTACTTCATAAATAGTTGTCCAAGAACCGTTCATGTGAGGAATAACACCAAAAAAATTTGTGCCAAAAATGTCTGCAAAAAAGGGTTCACTGATAACAAGATGATTTACCAGGACTAAGGTTTATAACTCTCCACTATCACTGGATAGACAGAGATTAGCGTAGAACAGTCTGACAACTACTTCAAAAACCTCAATACCACACAGAGTAAAAAATAACGACAATTTTTGAGCTTTAAGAAAGAGGCTCACCGAACAGTTTGAGTCATCCTGTTGATTGAGATTAACCACACGTCCAGACACATTGGACGATTTTTGAAGTGTTCATACCTGTTCTTGTGATCTGGCTCCCGAAATTGATGCATGTCGTCAGTAGAGAGAGAGTCTCAGTAGGCTGGGTTTGGTTTTCTTCGCTTTCTTTGAACAGGTGAAAGAAAGCTTTCGCTTTGTAGATACGGGAGGAGATTCTTGTGATTCATCAGATGAATAAGAATACATAGAATGAAGTCAGGAGGGAGAGAAGGGCTATGGGCAGAGGTTTTTAGAGAAGACATAGAGCGGGTATTAGTAGATAGAGGAGAGAAGAGAAGAAAAGGGGAAAGTGAAGAAGAAAGAGATAACATAAAGGGTTTTATGGAAGAGAGAGGAAGCAGAAAAGGCGGAAGATGAAGAGACAGAAGAGGGGTGAGAGACGGTTAAGGTAACAGAAAGTTGTCCAAACACGCTAAACAAGGAAAAACAATATTAGTAACATATTAAATAAGACAAGTAAAATTAACTTAGTAAGGCAAGTAAAATAAATAAGTAAATTAAGGAAAATATTTAAGAGGCAAAAAAAGTGATACCCAGCCTTTCCCGTAGACCACAAAACCTTTTTTCGAGTAAAGGTTTGGTAAAGATATCTGCCAGTTGATTTTCAGAATCAACAAATTCTAATAGAAAACACCACTTTCGACTTGATCACAGATAAAGTGGTGTTTAATATCGATGTGTTTAGCTCTGGAGTGATGCATAATGTATTTTGATAGACTGATAACACTAGTATTATCACAGTAAATGGGTACACTTTCGAATGATAGATCATAATCAAGTAATTAATGCATCATCCATAATATTTGTGTTCCACAGCTTCCTACATCGAGGTATTCTGATTTTGTAGTAGAGAAGGGCTATAGATGTTTGCTTCTTGCTGTGCCAAATTTGACAAGTGCCACTAGTACTTTTTCTGTCATTTTTGTCCCCTGCAAAGTCAGCATTTGAGTAACAAATTAATTCAAAATGAGAGGAGTGAGGATACCATAGACCCATTTCGGTGGTTCCGATCAAATAACAAATGATTTATTTTACTGCAGTGAGATGTGATTCTTTTGGAGCGGCTTGAAACGGTGCACATTTGCATACACTGGACATGATGTCTGCTTGACTTGCAGTAAGGTATAGTAGTGATTCAACCATTCCTCGATACATGTTTTCGTCTACGTCTTTTCCTGGTGCATCTGTTTCAAGACACGAGGAGGGGCTCATTGGATTTCCAAAGGCTTTTTCTTTCACGAGTCAAAACCTTTTGATGAGTTCTTTAGGATATTTGGATTGACTAATAAAGGTTCCGGTTGAAGACTGCTTGATTTGTAGTCCAAGGAAGAATGTAAGTTCTCCCATAAGGCTCATTTCAAATTCTCCTTTCATAAGATTTGCAAAATTCTCACACAAAGAGGAGTTAGAACTATTAAAAATAATATCATCAACATAAATCTGAACAATAAGAGTATATAACCTAGATCTTTGAAATAAAAGAGTTGTATCAATTTTTCCTGAATGAAAATTATTTTGGAGTAGAAAAGTGCTAAGTCTTTCATACCAAGCTTTTGGAATCTGTTCAAGGACATAAAGCGCTTTTGAAAGTTTATAAACAGAATCAGGACAAAAGGAGTTTTCAAAACCAGGGGGTTGTTTTACAAACACTTCTTCTTTTATAAATCCATTTGAAAAGTTTAAAACATTTGAGATGCATAAGCGAGTAATATTCGAATGGATTCTAACCTTGTTACGGGAGCAAAAGTTTCATCGTAGTTAATACCTTCTTGTTGAGATTAGCCTTGAGCGACTAGTCAAGCCTTGTTTCAAACAACCTTTCCATTTTCATCTAGTTTGTTATGAAAAAACCATTTTGTTCCTATGACGGAGCAATTTTTTGGTCTTTCCATGAGTGTCCATACTTGGTTTCTTTCGAATTGAGCAAGATCTTCTTGCATTTCCTTTATTCATGATTCATCTTTAATAGCTTCATTTATTCTCTTTGGCTCCATTTGAGATATAATGGCCACAAATGCTTGTTTTTTGAGAGATGAACTTGTCTGCATTTTGTCATTAGGCTTTCCCAGTATGTAGTTATCAGGATAGTTAGCATTATGTCTCTATTTTATGGGAGTATTGGTTTTATCAGTTGGTGTAGTCGACTCATTTTCCACAGTAGTTGACTCACCAGTGTTTAGTTCAATAGAGTCGCTTGTGATGTTTTCTGATGACTGAGTAATTTTTGACGTAGCTACTTGATAGTCAGTGACATCATCAACAATAGCTTCACTTTCCTGAATTCTAGGGTTAGTATCATAAAAAACAACATGAGCAAATTCTTTAACGCTTAAAGTTCTTCTATTGAAAACTCGAAAGGCTCTACAAAGAGGTGCATAGCCGAGGAAAATACCTTCATCACTTCTCGGATGAAATTTTCCGAGATTGTTCTTACCATTATTGTGAATGAAACACTTAAATATGACAGGTAGTACTGATGGCTTCTGCCAAGATATGATTACGAAGACTTCTGTCAAGAAGCAAGGTCCTTGCTGTATCTTGTAGTGATCTGTTTTTTCGTTCAACCACTCCATTTTGTTGAGGAGATCTTGGTGCAAAAAAGTTTTGAGTGTAGCCATTTTGAGCGCAAAAATCTTCAAATGATTTATTCTCAAATTCGCCACCATGATCACTATGGATAGTAGTAATGAAATATCCTGCTTCTGTTTGAAATCTTCTATAGAAGGATTCAAAGTTGGTGAAGGCTTCATTTTTATGAGTTAAGAAGATTACCATGTAAACCTTGAGAAGTCGTCGAGAATTACAAAAGCATATCTTGTACCTCCAATGCTGGTTGTGCGAGTTGGACCGAACAAGTCCATATGTAGAAGCTGTAGGGGTTTAGAAGTACTTACAATATCTTTTCCTTTGAAGCGGAGTTGCTTACCGATCTGACAAGCGTCACAAATGTGATCTTTTTCAAACTTTAGTTTTGGTAGACCGATGAGTAGTTCGAGTCTTGAAATTTTTTCAAGAGCGTGCATGCTTGCATGTCCAAATTTTCTGTGCCATAGCCATGGATCGCTTGCAACTGCAGTAAGACAAGTGAGATGGAAAATCAACATTATTTAAGATATATATGTTATTTACTCCGTCTCTGATAAGATTCAACCTTTTTTCTGGATGCTTAATGATGCAGTTGGCTCTATTGAAGGTGACTTGAAAGCCGACATCACATAATTGACTAACGCTGAGAAGATTATGTTTGGGTCCTTCAACTAAGTAAACTTAGACTAGATCACATGATGAACTTAATGAGATGATTCCGATGCCAGTCACTTCTCCCTTTGCGTTATCACCAAATCTAACACATCCTCCTTCTATTATTTTTAGAGTTTTGAAGTTTTCTTTCTTTCCACACATATATTTGGAGCATCTACTATCAAGTACCCACATTCCATTTTTTGTAGGTTTTCTTTGATTGCTCCTGCAAAACAGTGAGAGTAGTTTTTTTTAGAAACCCAAGTATTTTGGGGTCTTTGATGATTGACAACTTTTGGTCTCCAAATCCATTTCCAAGAGGAAAAGTTTCTGCAATTAAAGGATTTGTGACCAATATTACCACAAGTATAACAAGTAATTTGAGCAGAAAAATTAGTAGAGCTTGAGTTAGATGAACTTTTATTTGATCTAAAATTTGGAGAACTCTTTCTATGCATCATTGTTCTGTTGGATTGAACAGAACTTTGACTTGGAGATTTTCTGATGCTATTCAATTGCATTTTTACTTCCTCTAGTTCTTCTGTGAGTAAGTCAACTTTAATATGACTTGCTTCAAGAAGGATCTGCCAGTCTTTCTTTTCTTGAGCAAGTTTATTGTATTCATTGATGAGTTTCTGCAATTCATCAGTGACCATATCCAAAGAGTTTGGTATGTCATGACAGTTAGTACAATTAAAAAGTCTTACCTCGCTTGTTTCACCTAGTGCCATGAAACATAAGTTTGCCATTTCATCATAGTCATCATCAGTGGTTACTCCTTGTTCCCATGCTCCAAGACTTTTTGGATCTTCATTTCTTCGATTGCTTCTCCTCCTCCGTTATGGACAATTCTGTTTGATGTGCCCTGGTTCTCCGCAGTAGTAACAACGATCATCATTCCTTTTGAAATCATTATTCCTAAAGTCCTGTTGAGATCTTTGTCTTCTCTGTCTAAGCATCTGTCTTACTCCATGGGTTATGAGTGTCATTCCTTTGTCATTGTTTTCATCTGCCTCTTCATTGATTTCAGATGTCTCATCAGTGAATACCACAATTTTCTTTTTGTCATCCTTGTTGTACTTATTTATGTGATTTTGTTCATAAGCTATTAGATTTCCTCGAAGCTCATCATATGTCATATTTTGTAGATCTTCATCTTCGAGAATGGTGGCCTTAGTTTCCCAAGCCTTAGTAAGACTTTTGACCAATTTGCTGACTTGAAGAGCATTTGAATAGACCATTCCAAGTGATTTTAGTTCACATACAATTTTATTGAATCTCGAGAACATGGATTCAACATTTTCATCATCGGTCATTTTGAATAACTCGTATTCATTTACGAGTGAGCTGATTCTGGCCTCCTTTTGATACGCTCAAATTTACTTCTCGAAAAGAAGTATAAGCGGTCGTATCAAGTAAAGAACCCAACTATGAGGTTGGGGTCGATCCCACGAGGAAACTGATTTAGACTTAACTTTAACCTACTATTACTTCTATTTAGTCAAGTCCTTTCCGAAAATAAATAACAAAAAGGGGGTTTTAAGTAACGAATATAATTAGCTATTTCTAAGTAGACAAGTTCAAAGATTTGATTTTTATCAACTAATGAGAGTAACTAGGGCTTAAGTGTTCTCCACAGGTTCATAAATTCGTAATTCAATCCTTTCCTAATATTTTGCATGCAAATTAGTAAGTTATGTATCCCTAATTCCTTGGTCCGGCAACTAGGAAATTTCACTCCGCAACTTCATCCGGCTACGTGTGTATGCTTTACTAAACCTTATCTTTACCTCATATTAAGCATCATAATCGATTTTTGTCTTAGTTGTTACTTCACACCAATCGACACTAGCCTATTAGATAGTGTATACTAAATCTACGTTGATAATTCTTTTCTTATTATCTACCTCCTTGGTCCGTCAAGTAGCAACAAGGCGAGTTTTAACGCGTGCACTCGTTAGAAAGACTTCTAAACGAAAGAATTATCAATACATGCAAGACAATATTCTAGAATTGTTATTTTAGCTTATTTTTACCTTGTTATTTACCCATGGTTCCCACAACCCTAGCTATGGATTTAGTTACCCATGTTAATACTCACACAATTCATATTAGTTTGATAAGAATTCATGTACTTACTTTGATGAGATTGAAGAAAACCCAGAAAACTACTTGAATTAATCAATAATCTTGCAACAAATGATTCCGAAAAATAGATTAATTTCAGAAATCTCAAGTTCAACAACTAGAACAATAAAACTTAAAAATACCCAAGAGTCTAACCTCAAAATTGAGGTTTTTACAAGTGATTATAATAATAGAGTCCTAACATAAAAGGGAAATCTATTTAAGGAAAATCTGCCCAAAAACCGCATCTGAGTTGACAACCTGGATGACGGACCGTCGAGGCCACGACGGACCATCGTGGTCCCCCGTCGTTCCACACTTAGCTTTTGTTTTCCAGCTGCTTTCTTCTCCAACTCACTGTTACCATCGACGGATAAGGATGACGGTCCATTGAGTGCACGAAGGTCCGTCGATGGCTTCCATTTCTCCACACTTAGAATCTTTTCAAGTCGGGTACTGGAGCTACTTTCTGTTAACAATGACGGATGTACAGGACGGTCCGTCATGGAGATAACGGTCCGTCGAGAGCCTCTGTAGACCCACACTTAGTTAGAATTCCCCGATCTTTCTTTAGCAGCATTTCCTTCATACGACGGTGATCACTTACGGACCATCGATGGCTCCGTACGTAGTCACTTCTGCAATTTCAGCACAATTCTTCCGCGTTTTCATTCTGGACAGATTTCCTGCAAACAAAGAGAAAAATACATTAGAACTAATACAAAAAGTCCTTAGACACACATTAAACTTAAGGAAAAATCATTGAAAGTACCGTGAAACCACGGTACATCAACACCCTCAACTTAAATTCGTTGTTTGTCCTCAAGCGACGCACTATGACTCACCACAAAATTTTTTGTACAAGAGTATCCTTATTTTAGCTTTCGCAATCATATGGATATCAATCCCAATTATTTTCGTTATGTTTATGCATGCTATCACTATTAGGATCGCTTATGCGGATCAGACCATGACAGAGACTCACCATACTCCGACACCTATCATCTTTGATCTCTCCCCAAGGTACCAATTTTCCGGTATTGCAACTACTGTCCTCGCTTCAAAAGAAGATCCTCATTTTTCACACAACGATTTCAGTTTGAGTATAAGGATTATTTTTTCAACACTCACTCTCAAAACAACTTCACACCTCATTTATACTTATTGCCATAGGCTTGCCCTTATTTTCACTGCCTTAAGTTCACCATAATAGACTCTTAGGATCACGATAGGACTTTCATAGCTTGTAACTTAGGCTCGGGGTCAGGTAGGATACATTTAGATGTATTTTAGTGACTTATTGCCCTCCTTGACATAACGGCTAAGCGTCCTACCTTTTCATCGTTTTAAATAGCCCTATTTCTTGATTTTTTTGTATTCTTTCACCTTGCTATTCTCCCTTCTTTCTCCTTTTGTGTAAGTGACTCTTTTCTTTTCTTACTTGTATTTTCAAATTTTCAAAATTTTCACTTTTCTTTCAAATTTTATTGAGTCACTTTTCTTTTGTTCTTTCTCTCTCTTTATTCTTTCAACCCCGCTTTCGGAGCATTCCTCATAATAGCCACCCTCAACTCATGGCTTTGCCATGAGTCAAGGTACACAATACCCGAAGTTGGGTCAGGGCCACGACAAGGTTGTTTTTCTGCATTAGCCACCCTCAACTTATGCTTTTGGCATAAGCTGAGGTGCACATGTCCAAGGAGGGACCAGGGCAAACACATTGTTCTAAGAAAAGATCAATTGGGGTGAAAAGGAAAGGTCTATTATAAGCTCAAATCATTTGGATCAAGAAGGGATTAATTTCGTTCGGTTTTCTGTTATCTAGGCTAAAGATTGACTATCTTGAATAAGGGCCTATGATCCTTTCCTAATTGTCTATCACAACTTACTTTTAGCAGGACTAACCAAGCAAGTTCTAGCTCAGTACCAATGGTGGAATATTCAAATTTTCCTCACACTCACTTGACATCTCATTACTCTACCAAATTATCAGAAACCTAGTTCGAGTCTTAGATTTAGGGTCATGTAGTGGTGTATCTCTATGTCATGCTTAGAGTCACACATTTATCAGTTACTGTGCCTAGTCATACAACATTTTCTTTAAATCAGGATATCATTTTGTTTATCCATCATACTTCAGATTCCATTCATATACTATGTACAATAGATACCAACATGCCGGTTCAACAATAAATTAACCAGTCTCTTGGGGAAAAAGAACACAGGCAAGAAAACCCCAAGAGAGGATCGTGAGTTGGGCTACTCTGACTTCACCCTAGCACTCACTTTCCATTTACCCCACCCCCAACAAAAAAGACATGCAATTGTCCCCAATGCATAAAAGTATATAAAATAGAGTGGTATGTGAAGAAAACCTGAGGCGCAAAGCGCCGACGATCAACAAGCTGGTGGGTCCGGTTTCCCAGAACCCTCTCCCTTTGTAGTAGGGACACCATCAGTAGTGTCCTCAGCAATGACAACACCCTCAATAGTGCTCCTCTAAGCAATGACCGCACCATCAGTAGTGCTCCTCTCAGCCTCTGCAACTCTGGAACTAGACGCCCCAGCAGCCACCTCTATAACCCTCAACTGGCGGGCCTACTCATCAATCAGCGAGGCTCTCCGCGCACCTCCAACTCATGGCGCTCCTTCTTCCGTTCCCAAGACTCAGCCTCATCTCTAGTCCGGTGCCTCTTGTCACGATCTCGTGGTGGAGGTGGTGGCACATCAGTAGTGGCGAACAAGGCAGCCAACACCGTTTCCTCGTCAGGCTCTGCAGAAGGGGCCTCAGACTTAGGCACTCGAGCCTCCAGTATAGTATCCAAGTCTGCTCTGAGACTCTCCACAGCAGCCTGGAGAGTCGTCACATCTACTGTAGGGGCTGGCCGAGCAAGAACCCGCAACTCAAACGCATCCAAGCGCTGGTGAACCTCCATGATCTTCCGCTTAGTATGCTGGGCCATCTTCCTCTATAGACGCTCCTCTGCCTCAGCGATGGGACTCTGCATCCAAGGCTGGATGTGATGCAGAAGTGTGGCCATTTGGGCCTCTAGTTTCTGGACCCTAGCAAGCAGGACCAGTGTAGCAGACGGGATAGAGCGGGAGGATCTTGGAGTGGTGCTAATACCCGGGATAGACTCGACCGGAGTGGTGTCTGTAGGCTCAGATGTAGCCGGATTATCCCCTTGCGCCTGCTCTACCGTGGCTGCCAGGTTCTCACCTAGCGGCTGCACCTCTACACGGGGCCCTCTGCTGGGGGCCAACTCATTTGCCTCATCCCGGATGAGACCGATATTAACCTGGCCAGTCGGGGTCTTGATCACGTCAATGTGCCACACGGGCACTCCTGCAGACCTACACAATGCAAAAACCATGCACGGGAAGGGGTAAGTAGTAGTGGCCTTAAAGTCCCTCTCATGTATCACCGCCTGCAATAGCCATGCGAAGTCCACCTCGAACCCCGCAACCATGACCGCCATCAGCACTGCACGATCCCAGGTGACTATGTTATCAGTAGCAGTGGGGGAAAGGCAGTGTCGGACCAATATCCATAAGAACTTGGCTGTGAAGGTGAGATTGGCCTTCTTTATACTCCCCTTGGGCTCCAGCACCTAATCGGCTACCTCACCATCTACGGAGAGGTGTTGTGTAATCCACCGCTTGGTGGTATCTCTCGCCTCTGGCTCATGCTGGAACCGGCCATCTTTCATCAATTTCCACCGATAGTCAAAATCAGCGGTGAGGGGGGTTCGGAAGGCATCAATATCCGCGCCATAGAGAAACCTGCGAGTGGCCTGCACAGAAATATCAATCCGCTTACCGCGGACTCGGACGTACTCCAATGGTGTATGTTTGACGGGGGCTGCCCGCCTGTCCAGCTGAGATTGGAGAGTCGCCACATAAGAGGCATAAAACTCTCGGACAATCTCCTCGCTATAGCGGCCTATATCTCGAGCCGTCCACTCTAGCCGATGTCTGGTGAATAACTCATGAATGGCCGGCATAGTGGGAAGACTCCCCGTGAGAACCCGTCGCTCGAGTGTCAGGGTCCGGGTCATGACCCCCTTGTCATTGGGCACCTTGGCATCAGCATAGACTTGATATTTGCCCCTCGACACACCACCGGTTGGGCTGATCAGCAACCGGAGCAGGGACGCCAGTCTTGGGTGCTGGAGTAGAGTCAGCACTGTCAGCCTCATCACACGATGCAGAAGCAGAAGCCTCCTCAGATCCGGAAGCCTCCACAGAGCCAGAAGCTTCCTCAGAACCGGATGCCTCCACAGAGCCATACGCTCCCTCTGAATGTGCGACCAACCCAGAAGGTGTGCCGATCAGTATGTGCTCCTCGTCAGACTGGAAGGCAGTGACTATGCCGGGCGCCACCCTCGTGGGCGTGGCTCTGGTGGGGCGGGCAGCAGGGGTAGCAATGCGGGTGCCTGGTGGCACGTACACCGGGTCACGCTCATCGTCTGAGCCTATGACTAGTCGGTTCGACGGGGCGACGGACTTGGAACGCCCTCGTGAGTAGACCGGGTCTTGTTTAGGTGTCATTTGTACCTGCAAAGAGAAGTAGTTAGTACTAGTGGAAGCCTGCAACACATGCAAAAAGCAGAAAACACAAAAGTAGAACACAGAAAAGGAATGGCAGTGCAGAAGTACAGAGTGCTCGATGGATCCATCGACGGCTCATCAAAAGCACGACGGTCCGTCATGGGGGTCAATCGAGGGACACTTAGAATATTTTTTCAAAACATCAGAAACAAAGGTTCTGACAGTGGTGACAAATATGCAGGACGGACCGTCGGAGGCACGACGATCCGTCATGGGGGTCCGTCGAGGAACACTTAGAATAGATTTTTAAAACGTCAGAAACAAAGGTTCTGACAGTGTCGATGGTTGTGCAGGACGGACCGTCGAAGGGAAGATGGTCCGTCATAAAGGTCCGTCGAGGGACAGTTAGATTATTTTTACAGAAAATCAGAAGCAAAGGTTCTGAAATCATTGACAGTTGTGCAGGACGGACCGTCGAAGGGTCGATGGTCCGTCAAAGGGATCCGTCGACGGACACTTAGATTAGGCAAGGGAAGTTGGGGTTTACGGACCCCAACTACTGTCCTTCAGGGACAGAGTTTTGCAGCCAATTTGGTTCCCCCTTCTTACTAATTCGAAGTATTCTTAGAAGCCTAAGTTTACCTAACATTTACCCAGCATCCCATCATTCGTAGGGCATGAATTTTCCTAGTTTTAACATGCATTTTCGACAGCCTATCAAACCCTAGGTCAAGAACAAAATCATGCAAACACACGCCATTTGTTTTAACAATACACCCCCAACCTTTTCAATTTCAATGTTCTAAGGGACTTAGGACTTGTGGGTGTAAGTTTAAGCATGCAAAATGGTCCAAAATTCAGTACCCACACAGTTAGACATCAAGGTAATCAGGCAAATTAACAACAGTTAATCTAATAGATCAGAACAACATACCTGACAATTGTAGTAGAGGAATAAGAGTATGAACACTAGTAGTTGGACAACAGCAACAACCACCACGAACACCGACCGACAAAGAGACTTATGAAAATGGGAGATTTGGGAGAGAGAGGAGTTCTTGTGGTTTGGGGGAAGTGTGGGAATCTGAGGAGTAATTGGGAGTTAATGGGTGATGAAGTGGGGGAAAAATGAGAGGAAATAGGGAGGGAAACTGTTTAAGGGAGTATGTGAAGGGGTGGGTAACTGAAAAGTTTAAAAACTTTTAATATATAGCCGGACGGGTCGGGTCGGGTTGGTGGACGAGGGATCGACGATTCCCCATCGACGGACCGTAAGTGGGTCGACGGTCTGTCGAGGCCTCCGTCGTCAGTGCCCTATCTTAGAAAAATTGAAAGGACATACCTGGACACGACTGATCCTATCGACGGTCCGTCCATGGTTTCGTCGATGGGTGCACCAGACCAGTTTTCTGCAGATTTCTGGTGATATGGTCCCTGCACATTTAACACCCATTAAGCTAATTTTTTTTGGTATTTTTTGTACATTTATTTTTGGACAGGGACCCTAAACTACGCTCTAGCCAACACTTCTAAAGAAAAATAAAAGAACATTTAAACAGGACATTAAGTAATAAAAGCAAAAATAATGCAACTATTCCTAGAAAACCACGAAAGACCTATAGTTGGCTAGAGGATACATATTGGGTTGCCTCCCAATCAGCGCTTGATTTTACGTCGCGACACGACGAAGGAATCTTGATTACTCAGACTTCATCAAGATGGTATGCCTCGATCACTTCATTCGCCGTTTCAGCATGCCCCACATAGATTTTGATGTGCTGCCCGTTCACCTTGAACCTCACACCCTCCTTGTTCTCCAACTCAACCGCACCATGAGAGAATAGTCGGGTGATCAAGTAGGGACCAGTCCATTTGGACTTGAGTTTGCTCGAAAACAAGCGCAACCTAGAATTGAATAAAAGCACCAAATCCCCAACCAAAAAATTGCGTTTCTCAATATTTTGGTCATGGTACTTCTTCATATTTTCTTTGTAGAGGGCTGAACTTTCATATGCCTTCAAGCGATATTCATCAAGCTCATTCAACCCGTTTAACCTCTGTTCCGCAGGCTCATTCCAATCCATTTTCAACTTTTTCATTTCCCACATGGCTTTATGCTCTAATTCAACCGGTAAGTGACAAGCCTTCCCATATACAAGTTGGTATGGGGACATACCTATGGAAGTCTTGTATGTTGTCCGGTAGGCCCAAAGAGCATCATCAAGCCTACTTGACCAATCCGTTCGACTAGCATTCACCGTTTTCGCCAAAATCTGCTTAATCTCCCTGTTTGACACCTCAACTTGCCCACTAGTTTGAGGATGGTACGGAGTGGCCACATTATGGCGAACCCCATATTTTCCAATAATCCCTTGAATAGCTTGTTGCAAAAGTGAGATCCCCCATCACTGATAATAGCACGTGGGGTGCCAAATTTGGAAAATATGTTCTTTTTCAAGAACGTGTTGACACTCTTCTCTTCATTATTTGCAAGTGCGATAGCTTCCACCCATTTAGACACATAATCGACTGCCACAAGAATGTACTTCATCCCATGAGAACTCACAAAAGGGCCCATAAAGTCAATGCCCCACACATCAAACAATTCAATCACAAGAATGGGATTTAAAGGGAGCTCTTGCTTATTCGAAATGCCACCATCTCTTTGGCATCTATCACATGCCTTGGCAAACTCATGAGCATCTTGGTGGATAGTTGGCCAATAGTAGCCACATTGCAAGATCTTGTGGGCAGTCCGGATACCACTATGATGCCCACCTACAGGAGAAGAATGGCATGCCTCCAAAACACTCAACATCTCAACTTCCGACACACAATGCCGAATAATCCCATTGGCACAACTACTATATAAGTATGGCTCATCCCAAAAGAATTTTTTCACATCATGCATGAACTTTTTCCTTTGATGAAAGGACAAGTCCGGTGGGACGCTATCACTAGCCAGTTAATTCGCAAAATCTGCGAACCATGGAATCAAGTCTTGGGAGGCAGCCAATACATGCTCATCAGGGAAAATATCATCAATTTCACCCTTTTCACCTAACTCCCTCATTGATTCATCTTCTAATCGAGACAAGTGATCGGCAACTTGATTTTCAGTCCCTTTTCTATCTTTCACCTCAAAGTCGAATTATTGCAATAGTAATACCCAACGAATCAACCTCGGTTTTTGCATCCTTCTTTGCCATCAAATATCTCAAAGTAGAATGATCAGTATGCACTATAACTCTAGTGCCAAGCAAATATGAGCGAAATTTCTCGAAAGCAAAGACTACTGCAAGGAGCTCTTGTTCAGTCACGGTGTAGTTCTTTTGGGCTTCATTGAGGGCTTTACTAGCATAGTAAATGGGGTGAAGGGTTTTATCCCTTCGTTGTCCCAAAACCATACCAAGAGCAGCCCCACTCGCATCACACATAACCTCAAATGGCTTACTCCAATCCGGAGAAATGATGATAGGTGCAGACACCAATTTTTCCTTTAGCTCACCAAATGCCTTAAGACAGGATTCATCAAAATAAAACTTACACTCTTTCTCAAGCAACTTGCACAAGGGATGTGCAATCTTTGAAAAATCCTTGATGAACCTCCGGTAAAAGCCCGCATGCCCAAGAAAGCTTCTCACACCTTTTACAGAGATGGGTGGAGGAAGTCTCTCTATCACCTCAACTTTAGCTCGATCAACCTCTATACCCTTCTCTGAAATGCGATGACCCAATACAATACCTTCTTTCACCATGAAGTGACATTTTTTTCCAATTTAGCACAAGGTTGCAGTCTTCACACCTCTTAAGAACCTCGGACAGATGACTCAAACACCGCTTAAAGGAGTCACCAACCACTGAAAAATCATCCATAAACACCTCAATAGTGTCCTCCACCATATCGGAGAATATTGACATCATACATCTCTGAAAGGTGGCCGGTGCATTACATAACCCAAACGGCATTCTCTTGAATGCGAAGGTCCCATAAGGACAAGTAAATGTGGTTTTCTCTTGATATTCCGGTGCAATAGAAATATGATTATAACCCGAATAACCATCAAGAAAATAGTACTACCCCTTTTCTGCAAGTCTATCCAACATCTGATCCATGAAGGGCATAGGAAAATGGTCCTTCTCGGTCCATGCATTTAATTTCCGGTAATCCATACACACCCTCCATCCAGTCACCGGCCTCATCGGAAAAAGCTAATTTTTCTCATTGGGGACCACAATCATTCCCCCTTTCTTAGGTACACACTGAACATGTCATACCCAACTACTATCGGCGATTGGATATATCACTCCAGCATCCAACCACTTAATGATTTCCTTCTTCACCACCTCTTGCATAGGTGGTTTTAAACGTCTCTGGTGCTTAATACTTGGCTTATGATCGGGAATAAGTTGGATTTTATGCAAACAAATACCGGGAGTGATCCCAATAATATCCGCAGTAGTCCACCCAATAGCTCTTTTGAACCTTTTTAACACTTCCACCAAACTCTCAACTTGATGCACATTCAAATCTGATACAATAATTACCGGCAAAGTGTCACTATTTCCCAAGAATTCCCAAGAATACATACCTCAGATGAGGTGGTAGAGCCTTAAGTTCTAATTTTGGAGCCTCCTCTATAGATGGTTTCGCGGGTGGAGACTCGCGATGCATCATATCTAACTCAAACTTCATTGGGTTAAATCGAACATCACCTCGATTAAGTGCCGCGACTAATGACCCATACTCTTCAATGCAATCGCTATCAAAATTCATGATCACTGCCGCTAGTGCTTCTACACCCAGACCTTCTTCTATTTGTACCTCAGATGACTTTTCAATCCTGTAAGATATGGCAGATATTGATTGGACCTCACCACTCTACCTCATGGACCTACAAATGTTGAAAGTCACTTCTTCATTGTTTAACCAAAATTTCATTTGCCCTTTCTTCATATCAACCAAGGCTCTACCCGTAGGAAGGAATGGCCTCCCAAGAATGATAGGCACCTCAAAATCGACCTCACAATCAAGAATCACAAAATCGGACGGAAATATGAATGACTCCACCTTTACTAACACATCGTGGAGTATCCCAATAGGCCTCTTCACCGTTTGATCGGCCATCAGTAGCCGCATCGCAGTGGGCTTTGGTTCACCCAAACCCAACTTCTTGTAAATAGATAGAGGCATGAGATTTATGCTTGCCCCAAGATCACATAATGCTTTCGCAAAGTGTAATAACCCGATTGTACATGGAATAGTGAAGGCACCCGGATCTTCTTTCTTTTGCACTAGAGACCTTGTAGCAATAGCACTACAATGCTGCATTCTATCATCATCCTCGAATCTGACCGATCTTTTCTTAGTAACCATATCTTTCATGAACTTGGCATAACCGGGCATTTGTTCAAGAGCTTCTATCAGAGGGACATTGATGGAAAGCTGTTTCAACATGTTGATAAAACACCGGTATTTACCATCCTTGGCCTTTTTCACTAACCTTTGTGGGAATGGAGGTGGTGGTCTAGGCATGGGGGTCACCTTTTGGGGTACCTCAGCTTCTTTCCCGTTTTGTCTCCTAACTCACCACTAACCTCCACTACCTCATCATTGCCTCTTATCACCTTTTCTACACCAGACGACATCGGTGGGTTGATGGTTTGCTTACCACCTCGAGTTGTGACTTCCATGCAATGTCCATCATTTTTCGGATTTTGGACAATGTTGCTAGGAAGAGTGCCCGGTTGGCGTGGGTTCACAGTCGAAGACAATTCGGCCCTTTGCATCTCAAGATGCTTGATGGAGAATGCATGTGCATCAACTTTCTGCCCAATACTCGCTAAGTCACTCCTTAACTCTTTAGTGTGCTCATCACTAGCATCGAACCTCCTCCTCATTTTCTGCAACATATCCTCAACTCGCGCCATACTACCTCCTCCATCCCTAGGAGCAACTTCACGATTTTGAGGTGGAACATAGGGACCACTCCTATCATTGCTGTTACCATAGTTACCCCGGTTGAAGTTGTTGTCGCAGTTGTAATTCCCATCTCGGACATAATGACCCTCTCGATTGTAATTACCATAGTTTCGACCGTGGTTTCCTTGACCTTGGCGCCAATTCTCCTGATTGGAGCCTTGGGCGTTTGGTCGGAAACCCCCCATCTGCTCATTTACCGCATAAGAGTCCTCCTCATAGTAATACTCATCAGTCGGCGGTGGTAGTTTAGACAAGTAGTTCACCACATTTACCTTTTCTGCACCCCAGTGACGTGTTTCAACACCAACCCAAGCTCAGTTCTCATATGAGCCATTTCTTCACGAATCTCATCTGTGGATGGGTTGTGTACGGATTGCATTGCAAAAGTGTTTTTCCCAGTATCTGACTTCCTAGTACTCCAAGCTGTATTATTTTGGGAGATTTTCTCTGACTTCTCAGCGATCTCAGTGTACGGACACTCCCCATAAGAATCACCTGCTATCGTATCTAATACAACTTTATTATTATCATCTTGTCCCCGATAGAAGTACTCTTTCAGTGACTCATCATCGATGCGGTGATTGGGGACACTTCTCAAGAACAAAGTGAACCTGTCCCAAGAACTACTGACTGATTCTCCCGGTAGTGCCACAAAGTTGTTCACCCTATCTTTGTGGTTTAACTTCTTAGACACCGGGTAGTAAAGTGCTAAGAACACATCCCTCAATTGATTCCAAGTGTAGATTGAGTTATAGGGGAGTTCGGTAAACCATATTGCAGCCTCTCCCGTCAGTGAGAGAGGGAACACTCTTAACCCAATTACATCCATGTTCAAATCAGGCCTCCCTACACAACTCTTACAAACCGACCTTACTTTAGCGATATGAGCATGTGGATCCTCAGAAGGTAGTCCCAAAAACAAACCTCTCGCGATGAGCATTTGAATCAGACTACTAGTTACCACGAAAGTATGTCCATGTGGTAGAGGAGGCAAGACAAGTGGCCCATCAGAGTCAGTAATATTATCATATCCCCTATAATACTCTTGAGGGCGTGGAGCATGAGGTTGCCTCCGTATTTCACCTTTCTCACGATTTTCAGTTAATAATGGATCATGAGCTTCAACCGGTGGTGGAATTTCCGGGTTGAGCCCATCATCGAGAATATCCAAATTTTGGTTCATTCTGCACCGTGTACGCTCCAGTTTGGGGTCGGGTGAGAGTATGTGTTCTTCTCTACTCTGTGTACTTAGCATACACAGATCTAGGCAGGAGACAAAAACAAAAAGAAAAAGTAAAATTAGGAAAATGTTGACTAAACTTTGGTAATAAGCTAAAAGTTAATCTAAAAGCCACTTTCCCCGACAGCGGCGCCAAAATTTGATACGCTCAAATTTACTTCTCAAAAAGAAGTATAAGCGGTCGTATCAAGTAAAGAACCTAACTATGAGGTTGGGGTCGATCCCACGAGGAAAATGATTTAGACTTAACTTTAATATACTATTACTTCTATTTAGTCAAGTTCTTTCCGAAAACAAATAACAAAAAGGGGGGTTTTAGTAACGAATATAATTAGCTATTTCTAAGTAGACAAGTTCAAAGATTTGATTTTTATCAAGTAATGAGAGTAACTAGGGCTTAAGTGTTCCCCACAGGTTCATAACTCGGTAATTCTAGCTATGACAATCCTTTCCTAATATCTTGCATGCAAATTAGTAAGTTATGTATCCCTAATTCCTTGGTCCGACAACTAGGAAATTTCACTCCGCACCTTGGTCCGGCTACGTGTGTATGCTTTACTAAACCTTACCTTTACCTCATATTAAGCATCATAATCGATGTTTGGCTTAGTTGTTACTTCGCACAATCGACACTAGCCTATTAGATAGTGTATACTAAATCTACGTTGATAATTCTTTTCTTATTATCTACCTCCTTGGTCCGTCAAGTAGCAACAAGGCAAGTTCTAATGCGTGCACTCGTTAAAAAGACTTCTAAACGAAAAAAATTATCAATACATGCAAGACACTATTCTAGAATTGTTATTTTAGCTAGTTTTTACCTTGTTATTTGCCCATGGTTCCCACAACCCTAGCTATGGATTTAGTTACCCATGTTAATACTCACACAATTCATATTAGTTTGATAAGAATTCATGTACTTACTTTGATGAGATTGAAGAAACCCAGAAAACTACTTGAATTAATCAATAATCTTGCAACAAACGATTCCAGAAAATAGATTAATTTCCGAAATCTCAAGTTCAACAACTAGAACAATAAAACTGAAAAATACCCAAGAGTATAAGCTCAAAAACGAGGTTTTTACAAGTATTTATAATAATAGAGTCCTAACATAAAAGGGAAATCTATTTAAGGAAAATCTGCCCAAAAACCACGTCTGAGTTGACGACCTAGATGACGGACCATCGAGGCCACGACGGACCGTCGTAGTCCCCCGTCGTTCCACACTTAGCTTCTTTTTCAGCTGCTTTCTTCTCCAACTCACTGTTACTATCGATGGACAAGGATGACGGTCCGTTGAGTGCACGACGGTCCGTCGATGACTTCTGTTTCTCCACACTTAGAATCTTTTCAAGTCAGTTACTGGAGCTACTTTTTGTTAACGATGACGAATGTGCAGGATGGTCCGTCTTGGAGATGACGGTTCGTCGAGAGCCTCCGTATCCCCACACTTAGTCAGAATTCCCCGATATTCCTTTAGCATCATTTCCTTCATACGACGGTGGCCACATATGGACCGTCGAGGGATCGATGGACCATCGATGGCTCCGTAGGTAGTCACTTCTGCAATTTTAGCATAATTCTTCCGCGTTTTCATTCTGTACAGATTTCCTGCAAACAAAGAGAAAAATACATTAGAACTAATACAAAAAGGCCTTAGACACACACTAAACTTAAGGAAAAAGCATTGAAAGTACCGTGAAACCACGGTACATCACCTTTACTTTTGTGGTTCCTTCATAAGTTACTTCTAGTTTGTCTCACATCTCTTTAGGAGTCTCGTAGGTTGATATTTTGTCATATTCTGCCCCGCTTACTGCACAATATAACAAACTTATGGCTCTAGCGTTAGTTTGAATTACCTCTTGTTGTTCCTTTATAATAACGAATGATTCAGGATAAAAAGGTTTTCCAGGGCCATATTTTTCAGTTAGTCAAGGAATAGGCTTTTGGCCTTTCATGATAACTATCCATGCTTGATGGTCATTTGAGGAGACGAAGATTCTGAATCTATCCTTTGAGTGAAAATAGTGTTTCCCATTAAAGTAAGGTGGTCGTTGTGATGAGTGTTCATCCTGAAGTAAAATGCCGGGGATTTGGTAGTGTTCCATTTGATCTTTGCTCACGTGCGGTTAAACACTTGATCTGTGAGACTTTCTCTCATACCAATTGAAATATAAGAGGAGGGGGGGGGGGTGAATTAAAATTAGTTGTCCAGTCTACTGCCTGAGTGCACTAGTCGACTTCCTTGCAGGTTAGTTCAGTGAAATATAATAAAAGAGTATACTGAAAAGTAAGTGAACACCGAAGTTTTTATATTGGTTTGGATCACCGATGTGGTGCCTAATCCAGTCCCCTTAGATATTAAGGATTTGCTTAAGAGCTTGATCAACTTGGTTTACAGAATTGGTAGAATTTCGATCCTGTCTGATGTGCAAATCAGATCTTCTATACTTGACACTGCCTCTACTTTTATAACCTACTCTCAAAATCTTTCCCTTCTCTTTTTCTTTTACAATTGTTCACTCTCGTGTACAAAGTTTTATCAAAGATAAAAGAAGATCACAAATAAGTTCAAGTGAAGATGCGTGCTTTACACTAATGGTTAAGGAGGTTTATATAGTGATTGCTCTTGTCAGAATCCCAAGGGTGTTTGAATCAAGGATCTTTGATCTTATCCTTGATTCACATTGTGATTGATTTGCTGAGTCATGTCCATATCAGATATGTGCATTACAAATCGATTCTTTCCTTTGTTTAAGGTCTTGAGTCTTGGCTTGATCTTGATTCTTGATTTGATTTCCCTTTAAGGTAAGCTAGTCGATTTGGTATTGCATTTGATTTGTCTTTCTGATGTTGCTCGGTTGAATCTTCCTTGTGTGCATCCTTTTGATTGCAAGTTGTGATGTTTGATCTGATTGATCAAATATTCACTTTCCTTATTCATCGTGATTCATGTAATCATTTGATTTGCTGCCATTTGTGTTTTGTTTATCTTGATTGATCAAATATCCTTTTACTTTTTGCTTGATTTCATTGTGATTCCCACAGTCTGTCGTAGTCCCCGTCTTGTTCCTTTTCTGCATCGCGTGACTTAGTTAGTGAGAGTAGTTTGTCATTATTAAAGAAGAGTAGTAAAGTAACATAAAAAATATATACAAAAGACAACTTCAATAGCTAAAAAGGAAAAAGTCTGATTTAGATAAATAGTTAATTTTCAAGTCCCGGGCAATAACGTCAAGATAAATTTCTCCCAACTACACACATAAGTGTACGTGATTTCCAAATCTATACTCAGTCTCCTATTTTATGCTTAATTAGTTGTATTAGACTTTTTTTCTATCACTTATATATATTATCTTTATTTTTCTCCCTAGAATTGGCTCTTTTATGATTATTCATATCATGTAAAAGATTTATATATTTGTTTGTTCAATTCTTATTTTCTAAGTACAATTGATGAAAAAAGATAGGCTAACAGAAGATGGTTGCTGTTGATGGTGAATAAATAGGCTACATACTGATTTCCTAGAAATTTAGGCAATTCTTATTTTATGTATTACATAATTACATATTTTATAAGCATAATTCGTATTTAAATTTTAATATTTAGAATTATTAATAGATTTTGAGCTTGGACTATTGTTATTTTTAGGGAAAATTGTATATAATTAGTAAACTATTAATTCAAATTATATGTTATAAACATAGTTTGATTTAATTGTACCCTATCGCACACTGTTGCTATTTTGCTATTTTTTTCATACAAACACAAATGTATATAGTGTGTTTGTGTTTGAATAAAGAGAGATAAAATTGTATATATAAATATTTCTTCGTTCCCCTCTCCCCCCTCTCCCAGATCTCGCTCACCAGTCTCCCAGATCTCGCTCGCCAGTCTCTCCCTCGTCTCTCTCGCTTATACGGATAGAAATGTATAAATTGTGTTTCTTTTTGTATAAAGCAAGAGAAAATTATATATACACATGCAAATAAATATATTTTCGTCTTATACACTTATAATTATACAATACAAATACTCCCCTGCCCATTTCTTTTTTTCCTTTCTCTCATTTTATCTTTATGTAAACACAAATTATACAATTGATCTTTTATATATGTATACCAAAACAGAATAAAAATTCTATACAACTTCTTTCGTTTGTATATGTATAGCAAAATATACATATTTATGTTTTCTATGGAGCACAATTATGCAAACTATACATATAAGTTGCAAATATGAATTTTATGTTTGAAATATGTGAAAGTTTCTCTTATTTTTAATACTCTATTTAATTTTTATTTGGCTCCTGAGCCATCACTACTCACATTTTTCAAGCCCCACCATTCAACAGACTTATTCAGGATGGGCTAGAAAGCTCATTTCTTAAAAGAAAAACTTCCAATGTCAATATTTTGACATGTAATAGTGTAAAAACAGTGAATTGGATAAAGAAACAAGGTCTAACTGAGAGAAGAAGAATATGGAGAGAAAGAAGGAACAAGTATTATAGATCAAAAACTATCCCTGCACATACAACATGTTCATCTATCTATACATTTACATCTAACCGACTTTATACTTGGAAAGAATCTATAACAAACTAACTATCAAATAGCTAATAGTAACTAATTAATCCTTAAGTTAGTAAATAACAACTTATGTAATCTCAACGCTCCCCTCAAGTTGAGGGTTGAAATACATCTATTAACCTCAACTTGTCTAATATGTAATGGTGTTGTTGTCCACCCAAAGCCTTAGTCAAAATATTAGCTTCTTGATCAATTCCAGGGATATGCATTGCCTTGATCAACCCTTTTATTTCTCCTCACTTACAAAATGTCAATATATATATATATATATATATATATATATATATATATATATATATATATATATATATATATATATATATATATATATGTGTTTAGTACTTTCAAGAAATATAGGATTTTCAACACTCTGAATGGCAGCTTTATTGTCACAAAACAACTCTACTTGTATTTTCGCTTTCATGTTCATTTCATTCTATAATCCCATAAGCCAAATGATTTCAGCTACTGTAGAGGCCATGCTTATGTATTCTGCTTCAGCTTTACTCCTTGATACAATCTCTTGCTTCTTTGACTTTCAAGGAATCAGAGAACTACCAAATTCCATACAATAACCCGTTACTCATTTTCTTGCCACTGCACATGATGCCTAGTCAGAGTCACAAAAGGCTCTAAGTGTGTTATCCTTTCATTACTTAATAAAATGTGCAAACTAGGTCCCCCTTTCAGATATATTACAACATGAAGTACTCCTTCTATATGAGATTATTTCGGATCATGGATGAACTGACTTAGAGTCTGCACTGCATATGAAATGCCTAGTCTGGTGACTGCCCAGTCAAGATTTTTTCCCACTAATCTCTAATAAGCATTTTTGTCCACCAGTTGTCGATCATCTGAATCATCATCCTGCTTCCTTAAGTGCTTGTCACAGTGAGAAATGGTGAACTTCATGTGTTGTTCTAGGGGTGTTGTTTTGCTCCTTCTAAGCCTCATTCCGAGATCAACTCTAATATGTACTTCCTTCGTGTCATCAGTATTCCTTTTCTAGACCTCAAAAATACTATGCCTAGAAAGTATCTCAACTCCCCTAATCTTTGATCTTGAAATTTTGGTGCAAAGTGTTCGGTGACTTGTTGATATGCTTTAGATAATTTCCAGTAATTAGCAAATCATCTACATAGATGAGTATCATAACAAACTTCTGTTCTACCTTTTTGTGAATAAGGAATAGACATGCTTACTTTGTTGAAATCCAAAGTTAATTAATGCAGTAGATGAGATTTATGTTCCATTGCCTAGATGCTTGCTTAAGGACATATAATGATTTCTACAATCTACATACCTTAGATGTCTCCACCTTACTGCCAAAATCTCGAGGCAGTAGCATAAAAACCTCCTCATGAAGATCACCTTATAAGAAAGCATTGAACAAATTCATTTGGCAAACAGGACAAGCATACATTATAGCCATGCAAAGAACACATTTGACCATTTTAGCAACATGGGAGAAGGTTGATAAGCTCAAACTTACTTCTCAAATAAGAAGTAAAGCGGTCGTATCAAGTAAAGAACCCAACTAATGAGGTTGGGATCGATCCCACGAGGAAAATAGTTCAGACTTAACTTTATTCTATTATTACTACTATTTAGCCAACTATTTTCCAAGAAAACAAAAGACAGAAAGTTTTTTTTTTATTTCTGAATTAAATAAAATGACTAGTTAAATTAAAGTAAACAACTAACAGATTCAAATCTCGGAGTTTAATCAATTAATAAAAGTAACTAGGGCTTAAGTGTTCCCCACAGGTTCCTAACTTGATAACTCTAACTATAACAATTCTTTCCTAGTATCTTGCATGTAAAGTGATAAGTTATCTATCTCAAAATCCTTGGTCCGGCATCTAGAAAATTTCACTCCGCACCTTGGTCCGGCTACGTGTGTTGCTATACTAACCCTTATCTTTACCTCATATTAAGCTTTGTATTCGGTATTTGACTAAGTTATTACCTCGTACCAACCAATACTACCCTATTAGATAGTCTACACTAAATCTATGTTGATAATTCTTTTCCTATTATCTACCGCCTTGGTCCGGCAAGTAGCATTAAGGCGAGTTCTAACGTTGGCCATCCGTTAAAAAGACTTCTACACGAAAGAATTATCAATACATGCAAGACACCATTCTAGAATTGTTATTTTAGTTAGATTTCACCTTATTATTCACCCATGGTTCCCACAACCCTAGCTATGGAGTTTAGTTACCCATGGTCATAATTACACAATTCATATTTTTAATGGAAGAATTCATGCACTTACTTTAATGAGAAAGAATAAAATCCAGAATTTAACTTGATTAATCAACACAAAACACCAACAATCAATTCCAGAAAAAGTGTATCAATTACTGAAATTAATTCTTCAATACTTGAACAAGAGAACTAAAATTATCAAAAAGTCTAACCCCAAAAACGAGGTTTTTCGAACTATTTATAATAAAAACAAAACCTAATCAAAGAAGGATTCTATTCACTGAAAATCTGTCCAAACGCGTCTGGGTCGACGGACCTCGTGACGGACCGTCATGGACACGACGGACCGTCATGGCCTCCATCGTCTCATACTTCACACATTCTTCTTCTGCTTTCTTCATTCCCCTCGATGGACAAGTATGATGAACCCTTCCAAGCACGACGGTCTGTCGAGGGTCTCCGTTACAAAATACTTAAACTTCTTGGAATTTGGGTACTGGGACTACTCTCTGATCATCACGATGAACAAGCAGGATGAACCGTCGAGGCTATGACGGTCCGTCATGCACTTCCGTAGTCCCACACTTGGTCATACTTCCCCATCTTCCTTCTGCAGCTTCTCTCTTCACTACGATGCCACCTACGGACCGTCACAGCCTCGACGGACCGTCATAAGCTCCTTAGGTGGTCTCTTCTGCATTTCTTGCTCAAAACTCCCGCGTTCATCTTTGGACATATTTCCTGCAAATAAAGAGAAACTTACATAAAAAATCAATACAAAAAGGCTTTAGACACACACTAAACTTAAGGAAAAAGCATTAAAAGTACCGTGAAATTACGGTACATCAACACCCTCAACTTAAATTTGTTGTTTGTCCTCAAGAGACGCACTATGACTCACTACAAAATCTTTGTACAAGAGTATCCACATTTTAGCTTTAGCAATCATTTGGCTATCAATCCCGATCATTCTCATTACGTTCATGCATGTTATCACTATTAGGCTTGAATCATGTGGAACCAGACCATGACACAGACTCACTACGCACTGACACCTATCCTCTTCAATTTTTTATCGAGGTGCTAATATTTCTGGTATTGCAACTAGTGTCCTCTCTTCAAAACACATCCTCATTTTTTACACAATGATTTCAGTTTGAGTATAAGGATTACTGTTCAACACTCACTCTCAGAACAAATTCACAACTCATTTATATATATTGCCATAAGCTTGCCCTTATTTTCACTGCTTTAAGTTTGCCATACAACTCTTAGGATCACAACATGACTTTCTTAGCTTGTAACATAGGCTCAGGGTCAGGTAGGGTATATTTAGGTATACTTAAGTGACTTGTTGCCCTCCTTGACATATCGGCTAAGCGTACCACCTTTTTATCATTTTATTTTGCCCTATTTCTAAATTTTCTTTTCACCTTGCTGTTTTCCCTTTCTTATCCATATGTGTAAGTAACTTTTCTCTTTTCTTGTGTTTATTTTGCTTCATATGTATGCTTTATTCATATATATATTTTTTAGTCACTTCTATTTTTGTTCTTTCTTTCTGTTCATTCTTTCAACCCCACTTTCCGGGGTTTTCCTTATAACAGCCACCCTCAACTCATGATTTTGCCATGAGTCAAGATTCACAATACCCATGGTTGGGTCAGGGCCAAAACAAGGTTGCTTCTGCATTAGCCACCCTCAACTTATGCTTTTGGCATAAACTTAGGTGCACATGTCCAAGGAGGGACCAGGGCCAACACGTTCCCAGAGAAGATCATTTGGGGTGAAAAGAAAGATCTATTTTAAGCTCAATTCATTTGGATCAAAAAGGGATTAACTTCATTTGGTTTTCTGTTACTTTAAGGCTCAAGATTGACTATTTCGAACAAGGGCCTATGATCATTTCCTAATTGTTTATTTCGGCTTACTTTCAGCAAGACTAACCAGACAAGTTCAAGCTCAGTATCAATGGTGGATCATTCAAATTTTCCTCACACTCACTTGACATCTCGTTACACTACTTGATTATCAGACACCTAGTTCGAGTCTTAGATTCAGGGTCATGCAGTAGTGTATCTCTATGTTATGCTTAGGGCCACATATTTATCAATTGCTATGCCTAGTCATTGCATCATATTCATTACATCGGGATATCATTTCAGTTTTAGCCATCATACTTCAGAGTTATACTATGTACAAGATATAAACATGCCGGTTCAACAATATAAGTAATCAGTCTCTTGGGGAAAAAGAACACAGGCAAGAAAACCCCGAGAGAGGATCGTGAATTTGGCTACTATGACTTCACCCTAACATTCACTTTCCATTAACCCCCCCCCCCCAAACAAAAAGATATGCAATTGTCCCCAATGCATAAAAAAAACTAAATTACGTGAATGGTCGGTGAAGCAAACCTGAGGCGCAAAGCGCCGGCGATCAATAAGCTAGTGGGTCCGGTTCCCCGGAACCCACTCCCTCCATAGTCTGGACACCCCCCGTAGTGTACTCAGCAGCAACATCACTATCAGTAGTGCCTCTCACTGTATCCATAACTCTGGAGCTAGACGCCTCGGCAGCTAACTCTACAGCCCTCAACGTACGTGCCTTCTCGTGAGCAATCGAGGCTCTCCTCACAGCCTCCATCTCACGACGCTCCTTCTTCCTCGCCCTAGCCTCATCCTCCTCTCGACCCCTGCGCCTCTTGGCATGCTCTCGTGGAGGAGGTGGTGGATCATCAGAAGTGGCAAATAGAGCAGCCATCTCTGTGTCCTCAGCAGGCTCTGCAGAAGGGGCCTCAGACTCAGGCACCCTAGCCTCTAAGATCGTATCAAGATCAGCCCGCAAACTCTCAACCGCAGCCTGAATGGTCGACATGTCCACCAGAGGTGTTGGTCGGGCTAGCACCCGCAACTCAAAAGCGTCTAAGCGCTGATGAACCTCTGCGATCTTCCTCTCTGTGTGGTGTGCCCTCTTGCGCTCCATGCGCTCCTCTGCCTCAGCAATAGACCTCTGCATCCAAGGCTGGATGTGATGCAGAAGTGTGGCCATCTGCGCCTCGAGTTTCTAGACCCTAGCAAGTGGGACCAGCGTGGCGGAAGGAGCCGAGCGAGAGGAGCACAGGGCAATGCTACTACCTGGGATAGACTCGACCGGGGTAGTGTCAGTGCGTGCAAAAGCAGCCTGGGAAGCTGCTTGAGCATGCTCTATAGTATCTGCCAGGTTCTCACTAAGTGGGCCACCTCCGGGCAGGGCCCTCTGCGTGGAGCCAACTCATTGGCCTCATCTCTGATAAGGCCGATGTCAACATTGCCCTGCGGGGTCTTGAGCTGTTCAATGTGCCAGATAGGCACACCTGCGGACCTGCATAAAAAGAAAACCTTGAACAGAAAAGGGTAAGTAGTGGTGACCTTGAAGGCCCTCTCTTGCATGACCGCCTGTAGAAGCCAAGCGAAGTCAACCTCAAACCCTGCCATCATCGCTACTATCAGAATTGCGCGATCCCATGTAACTATATTATCTGCAGCAGTGGGGAAGAGGTAGTGGCAGACAATCAACCATAGAAACTTGGCCGTGAAGGTCAAGTTAGCCTTCCTGATGGCTTCCTTCGGCTCCATGACCCAGTCAGCAGCCTCTCCATCAATGGATAAGTGCTGGGCCATCCACCTCTTGGTGGTCTCTCTCAGTGATGGCTCACGCAAGAACCGGACCTCTTTAACAATTTGCCATCGGTAGTCAAACTCGGCGGTGAGAGGGGTCCTGGTGGCGTCAACATCCTCGCCGTACAGGTACCGACGGATGGCTGGCAGGGAGATATCGACCTGTATGCCGCGGACTCTGACATGATCAAGTAGGGCCTGTTTGGCGGGGGCAGCCCGCCTGTCGATCTATGATCGGAGAGTAGCCACATAGGAGGCGTAAAACTCTCAGACCAACTCCTCACTATACCGGCCCAAAGCACGAGCCGTCCATTCTAGTCGGTGTCTGGTGAAGAGGGTGTGGATATCCGGCATGGTGGGAAGACTACCCGTAAGGACCCGCCTCTCCAGTGTAATTGTCCGTGTCATGACGCCCTTATCATTTAGCAGCTTGGCGTCTGAATACACTTGGTATTGCCCGTCGATACACCACCGGTTGGGCTGGTCGGCAACCGAGGCATGAACTTCAGTCGGTGAGACTGGGGTGGAATCATTACTGTTAGCCTCATCCGCCAAGGTAAACTGTGCAGCTGTGGCGTGTGCAGAGGCTTCTGCGGACCCGGAGGCTTCCTCCGACCAAGAAACTCCTAAGGATCCAGACGCTCCTTCGTCTTGGGCAGCTGACCCAGAAGGTGTGCCGGTCAGTGTGCGCTCCTCATCAGACTGGGAGGCAGTGACTACGTCGGACGCCACCTTTTTGGGCGTTGCTCTGGTTGCACGTGCAGCTCATGCTGGAGTGGCAGTGCCTGGGGGAAAGTACTCGGGATCATGCTCATCATCCAAGCCTATAATTAGTCGGGCAGAAGGGGCGACAGATTTGGAATGCCCACGTGCGTAAATGCGATCTTGTTTCGGTGCCATGAGAGGTGGTACCTGTAAAGAATCATTATTAGTACTAGAAGGAGCAAACAGGACAATAAAAAATGAGACAAAATACACATAAAAACAAAGAAGTAATGACAGCTCTGTAGTTGCAGTGAAACACGATGGACCAGGTGATGGCCCATCGTGAGTATGACGGACCGTCATGGGGTCCGTCATGTAATACTTAACAATATAGACTCTTAGAAGAAAAGTCTCTGACCGGTACGACGGTTGTGCAGGACAGACCATCGTGGGTACGACGGTCCATCGTGGATGTCCGTCAATGGACACTTAGAAAAAGTATTGAGACCCTTAGGACAGGGGTCTCTGACCGTCATGACGGTTGTGCAGGACGGACCATCGTGGGCATGATGGTCTGTCACATGTGTCCGTTGGTGGACACTTGGAGAAATTTTGAGACCCTTAGAACTGGGGTCTCTGACAACCATGACGGTTGTGCAGGACGGACCGTCGTGGGCATGAAGGTCCGTCACATGTGTCTGTTGGTGGACACATAGAGAAATTTTTAGACCCTTAGAACTGGGGTCTCTGACAACCATGAAGGTTGTGCAGGACAGACCGTCGTGGGCATGACGGTCCGTCACATGTGTCCGTTGGTGGACACTTAGAGAAATTTTGAGACCCTTAGAGCTGGGGTCTCTGACAACCATGACGGTTGTGCAGGATGGACCGTCGTGGGCATGACGGTCCGTCACATGTGTTCGTTGGTGGACACTTAGAGAAATTTTCAGACACTTAGAACTGGGGTCTCTGACAACCATGACGGTTGTGCAGGACGGACCATCGTGGGCATGACGGTCCATCACATGTGTCCGTTGGTGGACACTTAGAGAAAACACATTGTGGGGTGTTGGGACGGACCCTATGATGGTCCGTCGTGGTTACGATGGTCCGTCATCGGGGTCTCGTTCTGTCATTCAAAGATAAAACTGGGGATGCCACAATCATCCCAAGTGATTCAAACCAAAGACTCAGTATTAACCTACATCTTTCTAACCCAAATACCTATCAAACTTACTGTACTAAAGCACCAATTTCTCGAGTTGTAACAAGGCAAATCGTGGGACTAATATACTAGGTCAGACAAGAATGGGTCAAAGATCAAAGACCCACCAACAAGAAATATGCTAATAGTAAATTAAAAACAATAATGAAGTGCAAATGGGTAGAGTTCAGAAACACATACCTGGGAAGTGGAGAAAACAAAATGCAAGTGAAGCACCCAACTATGAAAATGAGAGTCACAGCCGCAAACTCCGACCAAGAAAGGAGATTGGGGAGGGGGAAAGTGAGAATTTGGGGATTTTGGGAGTGGAAGGAAGTTGAAAAGGGAAGAAATGGGAGAAAGAGGGAAAGAAACGGTTGAATGAAGGGGTGGGGAGTTTAAAAGGGTTTAAAACTTTTAAAATTCCCCAGCCAAGTCGGGTCGGGTTGCTAGATAATGAAGCGACGAGACCCCGACGACGGTCCGTCACAGATGTGATGGTCCGTCATAGGTGCCGTCGCATGTGCTCTAATATTTCAAAGCAATAAAGAACGTACCTAACACGACGGATTCATGCGACGGTCCGTCGCAAGCATGACGGTCCATCGATGTATCCGTCAGTGAATGTGGCAGAGTAATTTTCTGCAGAATTTCCTGGTGATGTGCTACCTGAAAATTTAAAACCCACTAGTAGAAAAATGCTACCATTACTAGAAAGAAAACTATAATTTGGTTAGATGATATATATTGGGTTGCCTCCCAACCAGCGCCTGATTTAACGTCACGGCACGACTGAGGACACTCGATTACTCAGGCTTCATCAAGATGGTATGCTTCAATCACTTCATTCACCGATTCCGCGTGCCCTATATAGATTTTTATTCGTTGTCCATTCACCTTAAATCACACACCTTCCTTGTTTTCCAACTCAACCGCTCCATGAGGGAATAGTTGAGAGATCAAGTAAGGGCCAGTCCATTTGGACTTGAGCTTGTCCGGAAACAAGCGCAACCTAGAATTGAATAAAAGCACCGAATCCCCAACCATAAACTCTCATTTCTCAATTTCTAGGTCATGGTACTTCTTCATCTTTTCTTTGTAGAGGGCTGAGCTTTCATAAGCTTTTAGGCAAAATTCATCGAGTTCATTCAACCCATTTAACCGTTGTTCTGCAGCTTCGTTCCAGTCCATTTTTAACTTCTTCATAGCCCACATGGCTTTATGCTCTAATTCAACTGGAAGATGACAAACTTTCCCATATACAAGTTGGTATGGGGACATACCTATGGGAGTCTTATACGCTGTCCGGTAGGCCCAAAGAGCATCATCAAGCCTCCTTGACCAATCCGTTCTACTAGCGTTCACTGTTTTTGACAAAATCTATTTGATCTCCCTATTTAACACTTCAACTTGCCCACTAGTTTGAGGATGGTAAGGAGTGGCCACATTATGGCGAACCCCATATTTCTCCAATAATCCCTTGAACAATTTGTTGCAAAAGTGGGATCCCCCATCACTAATAATTGCCTGTGGGGTACCAAATCGCGAGAATATATTCTTTTTCAAGAACGCAGTGACACTCTTCCCCTCATTGTTTGAGAGGGCGATATCTTCCAACCACTTAGATACATAATCAACTGCTACTAAAATATACTTCATTCCATGAGAACTCACAAATGGACCCATAAAGTCAATACCCCAAACATCAAATAACTCAATCACAAGAATGGGGTTTAGAGGGAGCTCTTGCTTTCTTGAAATGCCGCCATCTCTTTGGCATCTGTCACATGCTTTGGTTAACTCATGAGCATCTTGATGAATAGTTGGCCAATAGTAACCACATTGTAAGATCTTATGAGCAGTCCGAATACCACTATGATGGCCACCAAAGGGTGAGGAATGTCATGCCTCTAAAACACTCAACATCTCAACTTCTGGCACACAACGCAGAATAAGCCCATCAGCACAACTCCGATATAAGTATGGTTCATCCCAAAAGAACTTCTTCACATCGTACATGAACTTTTTCCTTTGATGAAAGGACAAGTCCGATGGAACAATATCACTAGCTAAATAATTAGCAAAATCTGCGAACTATGGAATCAAGTCTTGTGAGGCAGCCAATACATGCTCATCGGGGAACGTGTCATCAATATCAGTCTTATCCCCTAACTCTCTCATAGCTTCTTCTTCTAGATGGGATAAGTGATCAGCAACTTGATTTTCGGTCCCTTTTCTCTCCCTTACCTCAAAGTCAAATTCTTGCAGTAGTAATACCCAACGAATCAACCTCGGTTTCGCATCCTTCTTTGCCATCAAATATCTCAAGGCTGAATGGTCAGTATGCACTATAACTCTAGTACCTAGCAAATAGGAGCGAAATTTTTCAAAAGCAAATACTACTGCAAGGAGCTCTTGCTCAGTTACTGTATAGTTCTTCTGAGCTTCATTGAGGGATTTACTAGCATAGTAAATGGGATGAAGGATTTTGTCCCTTTTTTGTCCCAATACCACACCAAGGGCAACCCCACTAGCATCGCACATCACCTCAAATGGACTGCTCCAATCCGGAGAAATAATGATAGGTGCAGATACGAATTTTTCTTTTAGCTCGTCGAATGCTTGAAGACAGGATTCATCAAAATAAAATTTACAATCTTTCTCCAGCAGTTTGCACAACGGATGTGCAATTTTTTGAGAAATCTTTGATGAATCTCCTGTAAAAACCTGCATGCCCAAGAAAGCTTCTCACACCTTTTACAGAGATAGGTGGGGGAAGTCTCTCTATTACCTCGACTTTGGATCGATCAACCTCTATGCCCTTTTCTGAAATGCGATGACCCAAAACAATACCTTCTTTCACCATGAAGTGGCATTTTTCCCAATGGAGTACTAAGTTGCATTCTTCACATCTCTTAAGAACCTCAGATAAATGGCTCAAACACCGCTCGAATGATTCACAACCACAGAAAAATCATCCATAAAAACCTCAATAGTATCTTCCACCATGTCGGAGAATATCAACATCATACATCTCTAAAATGTGGCGGGTGCATTGCACAACCCAAACGGCATTCTCTTGAACGCAAAGGTCCCATATGGAAAAGTAAAGGTGGTTTTCTCTTGATCTTCTGGTGCAATAGAAATCTGATTATACCCCGAATAACCATCAAGAAAACAGTACCACCCTTTTCCAGCAAGTCTATCCAACATCTGATCCATGAAGGGCATAGGAAAATGGTCTTTTTCGGTCCATGCATTTAATTTCCGGTAATCCATACACACCCTCCATCCAGTCACCGGTCTCATTGGAACAAGTTCATTTTTCTCATTGGGGACCACAGTCATTCCCCCTTTCTTAGGTACACACTGAACAGGGCATACCCAACTACTATCGGCGATTGGATATATTACTCCGTCATCCAACCATTTAATGATTTCCTTCTTCACGATCTCTTGCATAGGTGGATTTAAGCATCTCTGGTGCTCAATACTTGGCTTATGATCGGGCATGAGTTGGATTTTATGAGAACAAATACCAGGAGGGATCCCAATAATGTCCGCAATAGTCCACCCAATAGCTCTTTTGAACCTTTTTAGCACTTTCACCAAACTCTCAACTTGTTGTTCATTCAGGTCTGATGCAATGATTACCGGCAAAGTGTCATCGTTTCCTAAGTATTCATACCTGAGATGAGGTGGAAGCGCTTTTAGTTCTAACTTTGGAGCCTCCTCTATAGATGGTTTCGCGGGTGGAGACTCGCGATTCTTCATGTCTAGCTCATATTTCTTCGGTTTAAACCGAACATTACCACGATCAAGAGCAGCGACTAATGACCCATATTCTTCAATGCAATCATTATCAAAATTCATTATCACTGCCGCCAGTGCTTCTGCACCTAGATGTTTTTCTATTTGTGTCTCGGGTGACTTACCAACTTTGTAGGATATAGCAGATACCGATTGGAGCTCACCACTCTGCCTCATGGACCTACAAATGTTGAAGGTCACTTCTTCATTGTTCAACCGAAATTTCATTTTCCCCTTTTCCATATCAACTAAGGCTCTACCCGTAGCAAGGAATGGTCTCCCAATAATAATAGGCACCTCAAAATCGACTTCACAATCAAGAATAACAAAATCTGCCAGAAATATGAACGACTCCACTTTAACTAGCACATTGTGGAGTATCCCTATAGGCTTTTTTACTGTTCGATCGGCCATCAGTAGCCGCATCGCAGTGGGCTTTGGATCACCCAAACCCAACTTCTTGTAAATCGAGAGGGGCATGAGATTTATGCTTGCCCCCAGATCACATAGTGCTTTCGCAAAATGCAATTACCCGATTGTACAAGGGATAGTGAACGCACCCGGATCTTCTTTCTTTTGTACTAAAGATCTTGTAGCAATAGCACTACAATGCTGCATTCTATCATCATCCTCAAAAGTGACCGATCTTTACTTTGTAACCAGATCTTTCATAAACTTGGCATAACCGGGCATTTGTTCTAGAGCTTCTACCAAAGAAACATTGATAGAAAGCTGCTTCAACATTGTTATAAAACGCCGATATTACCCATCCTCGGTCTTTTTCACTAACCTTTGAGGAAAGGGTGGTGGTGGTCTAGGCATGGGAGTTACCTTTGTAGGCACTTCAGCATCTTTTTCAGTGTTATCTTCTACTTCATCACTAACTTCTACCACTTTATCATTTTCTCTCATCACCTTTTCCACAATAGACGGCATAGGTGGGTCAATGGTTTGCTTACCACCCCGAGTAGTAATTGCCATACATTGTCCATCATCTTTTGGATTTTGGACAGTGTTGCTAGGGAGAGTGCACGGTTGTCGTGTGTTCAGAGTCGCAGATAATTGGGCCATTTACAACTCAAGATGCTTAATAGATATTGCATGTGTATCGACTTTCTACCCAATACCCGCTACATCACTCCTTAACTCTTTCGTGTGCTCATCACTAGCATCGAACCTCCTCATCATTTTGTGCAACATATCCTCAACTCGCGCCATACTACCTCCACCATCCCTAGGAGCAACTTCACAATTTTGAGGAGGAACATAAGGCCCACTCCTATCATTTCTGTTACCATAGTTACCCCTGTTGAAGTTGTTGTCGCTGTTGTAATTTCTATCACGGACATAATTACCCTCACGGTTATAGTTACCATAGTTCCGACCTTGGTTCCCTTGACCTTGGTGCCAATTCTCCTGATTGGAGCCTTGGGCATTCGGTCGGAAACCCCCTGTCTGATCATTTACTGCATAGGAATCCTCCTCATAATAATATTCATCAGTTGGTGGTGGTGGTATAGACAAGTAGTTCACTGCATTTATCTTTTCTGCACCCCAGTGACATGTTTTAACACCAACCCAAGCTCAGTTCTCATCTGTGCCATCTCTTCACGAATCTCATCTGTGGCTGGGTTGTGTGTGGATTGCACTGCAAAGGTATTTCTCCCTGTATCTGACTTCCTAGTACTCCATGCTTTATTATTCCGGGAGATTTTCTCTAACTTTTCGGCAATCTAAGCATTAGGACACTCCCCATAAGAACCACCTGCTATAGTATCCAATACCGCTTTATCATTATCATCCTGTCCCCGATAGAAGTATTCTTTCAGTGACTCATCATCTATGCGGTGATTGGGGACACTTCTCAAAAATGCAGTGAACCTATCCCAATAACTGCTAACTAACTCTCCTGGTAGTGCCACAAAGTTGTTCACTCTGTATTTGTGATTAAGTTTCTTGGAGACCGGGTAGTAACGTGCTAAAAAAACGTCCCTTAGTTGGTTCCAAGTGAAAATTGAGTTATAAGCGAGCTCAGTGAACCAAATAGCAGCCTCTCCCATCAGTGAGAGAGGAAATACTCTTAACCCTATTAGATCCAAATTCAAATCAGGCCTCCCTACACAGCTTTTACACACTGCCCTCACCTTAGCTATATTGGCATGTGGGTCCTCAGAAGGTAGACCTGAAAACAAACCTCTAGCAGTGAGTATTTGCATTAGACTACTAGTTACCACAAAGGTGTGACCTTTTGGTAGAGGGGGCAAGACAAGTGGCCCATCAGAGTCTGCAATATTATCATAACCTCTGTAGTATTCTTGAGGACGAGGAGCGGGATTTTGTCCCCTTTGTGCATCTTGACCAGGATTATCAGGTAATAATCGACCATGAGCATCAACTGGAGCTGGGATGTTCTGGTTTGGATCATCATCATTTATACCCAAGTTTCGATTCATATTGCATAGTGTACGCTCTAACTTGTGATCGTAGGGAAACAAGGGTTCTCTTCCTCTCCGTGTATTTGGCATACAAGGAAGTTAGTTCTGGAAGAATCAAAAACAACAGAAAAACTAAAATCAGGAAAATATTGACTAAACTTTAGTAATAAGTTTAAGTTAATCTAAAAGCTACTTTCCCCGACAGCGGCGCCAAAATTTGATAAGCTCAAACTTACTTCTAAATAAGAAGTAAAGCGGTCGTATCAAGTAAAGAACCCAACTAATGAGGTTGGGATCGATCCCACGAGGAAAATAGTTCAGACTTAACTTTATTCTATTATTACTACTATTTAGCCAACTATTTTCCAAGAAAACAAAAGACAGAAAGGGTTTTTTTTATTTCTGAAATAAAGAAAATGACTAGCTAAATTAAAGTAAACAACTAACAGATTCAAATCTCGGAGTTTAATCAACTAATAAAAGTAACTAGGGCTTAAGTGTTCCCCACAGGTTCCTAACTTGATAACTCTAACTATAACAATTCTTTCCTAGTATCTTGCATGTAAAGTGATAAGTTATCTATCTCAAAATCCTTCGTCCGGCATCTAGAAAATTTCACTCCGTACCTTGGTCCGGCTACGTGTGTTGCTATACTAACCCTTATCTTTACCTCATATTAAGCTTTGTATTCGGTATTTGACTAAGTTATTACCTCGTACCAACCAATACTAGCCTATTAGATAGTCTACACTAAATCTATGTTGATAATTCTTTTCCTATTATCTACCTCCTTGGTCCGGTAAGTAGCATTAAGGCGAGTTCTAACGTTGGCCATCCGTTAAAAAGACTTCTACACGAAAGAATTATCAATACATGCAAGACAACATTCTAGAATTGTTATTTTAGTTAGATTTCACCTTGTTTTTCACCCATGGTTCCCACAACCCTAGCTATGGAGTTTAGTTACCCATGGTCATAATTACACAATTCATATTTTTAATGGAAGAATTCATGCACTTACTTTAATGAGAAAGAATAAAATCCAGAATTTAACTTAATTAATCAACACAAAACACCAACAATCAATTCCAGAAAAAGTGTATCAATTACTGAAATTAATTCTTCAATACTTGAACAAGAGAACTAAAATTATCAAAAAGTCTAACCCCCAAAACGAGGTTTTTCGAACTATTTATAATAAAAACAAAACCTAATCAAAGAAGGATTCTATTTACTGAAAATCTATCCAAACGCGTCTGGGTCGACGGACCTCATGATGGACCGTCATGGACACGACGGACCGTCATGGCCTCCGTCGTCCCATACTTCACACATTCTTCTGCTGCTTTCTTCATTACCCTCGACGGACAAGTATGACGGACCGTTCCAAGCACGACGGTCTGTCGAGGGTCTCCGTTACAAAATACTTAAAACTTCTTGGAATTTGGGTACTGGGACTACTCTCTGATCATCACGAAAAACAAGCAGGATGAACCGTCGAGGCTATGACGGTCCGTCATCCACTTCCGTAGTCCCACACTTGGTCATACTTCCCCATCTTCCTTCAGCAGCTTCTCTTTTCACTACGATGCCACATACGGACTGTCACAGCCTCGACGGACCGTCATAAGCTCCGTAGGTGGTCTCTTCTGCATTTCTTGCTCAAAACTCCCGCGTTCATCTTTGGACATATTTCCTGTAAATAAAGAGAAACTTACATAAAAAATCAATACAAAAAGGCTTTAGACATACACTAAACTTAAGGAAAAAGCATTAAAAGTATCGTGAAACCACGGTACATCAAAGTTGTCATGAAAATATACACCTTCCTGCTTAGTATAAAGTTTAGCCACCAGTCGAGCTTTAAACCTTCCAATGGAACCATCAACATTATATTTGAGCTAATGGAACCATTACAACCTATGGGTTTCTTCCCAACTAGTAAATCAACCACCTTCCAGGTTTTGTTAAGCACAAGAGCATCAATATCCTGTTTCATTGCTTGAACTTGTTATCTAGTATACTTCAAAATAAGTGTTAGGCTTAATGGTAGAAAAACATTTGGAGAGAAAACCCTGTATGCATGGCTAATATAATTGTATTGGATAGAATGATGAATGGAGTGAGCATGGTATTTGGTAGAATGTAGGAGTGGACATAATCAGGTAGCAATATTGGCAGTTTAGTAGCCTTGGATGGTTTTTTAGGTAATGGGGGTGAAGCAGGGAAATAATTGAATAACGTAACATCCTGAAAAACTGGAGGAGATGGAGATGAGAATGGTGATGAAGGAGGTAGATGTGTTGATACCAAAGGAACATGTAAATATTGTGTGTGAGAGAGAGTCTAGAATGGTAGGAGATGTGGGGTATGGATCTAGAAGATATGATGGAAGAGAAAAACTAGTTGGTGAAGAACCGGAGGAAGGGGTAAGAGCTTTTTTGAATGGGAAAATATATTCTTTAAAATGAACATCCCTACTGACAAAAAATGTATGAGGTTAAAGATCATAAAGCCTATATCCCTTTTGGATAGGAGAATAACCCATGAATGCAACACATATAGCCTTGGGTGAAAATTTGTCATAAGGATTAGGATCAGTGGCATAGCATAGATATCCTAGATTTCTCATGTGAGCTATGGAAGGAGGGGTGTTTTGGAGCTTTTCTGATTGTAAAATACCATGAAGAACACTAGAAAGTAGTCTGTTTATAATGTAAGTTGAAACAAGTATACAATCACCCCAGAACATGAGAGGGATGGAGCCTTGGACTCTTAGAGCTCTTTGATATGCTCAAATTACACCTCTCTAAAGAAGCATAAGCGATCATTATCAAGTAAAGAACCCAACTAGTATGTTGGGGTCGATCCCACGACAAATATGGTTTAGGCTTAACTTTAACCCACATGTTATATCTTTTTAGTCAAGGTATTTCCGAAACAATAAAGTAAAGTGGGGGGGGGGGGGTTGTAAAACACATTCCTTCAATTGTATGATTAGCAAGTGAATAAGAGTAAACTTTGGTTGTTCTAAAGATGAGAAAGTAGCAGGGTGTGTGTGTTCCCCACAAGTTCATAGCATGGTATTCCTAGTAATAGTAATCCTTTCTTAGTGTATTACATGCAAAGTGATAAGTTATATATCTCTAAATCCTTGGTCCGACATCTAGAGAATTTCACCCCGCACCTTGGTCTTACATCTAGAGAATTTCACCCCGCTCCTTGGTCCGACTACGTGTGTATAATTTACTAAACCTTACCATTACCTCATATTAGACATCACTTCGATGTACGACTTAGTTTTCACCCTCGCACAAATCGACACTAGCCTATTAGATAGTATCACACAAAATCTATGTTGATAATTCTTTTCTTTTTAACTACCTCCTTGGTTTGGAAAGTAGCAAGAAGGAGAGTTCTAACGCGTGCATTCGTTATATAGACTTCTAAATGAAAGAATTATCAATACATGCAAAAAAACTATTCAAGAATTGCTTAACTACTAGTTATATTTAGTTAATCCCTCATGGTTCCCACAATCCTAGTTGTGGATTTAGTTAACCATATTTGTAAGAACACAATCCATGTTGATAGATGAAGAAATGATGAACTTGCGTAATAAGAATATTAAACCCATAAATTTCACTTGAATTGCAAACCAAAAGCTTCAAAACCAAATCCGAAAATCAATTATTTGCCAAAGTTGCAAAAACTAATCTCCAAAATAAAAACTAGAACAATAGTAGGTGTAGCTACCCCCAAAAATGAGATTTTATGCCCTATTTATAGTAAATAAAATCCTAATTAAAAAGGAATTCAAATAATTAAAGTTTGTTCAGGTATGCGGATTCAAGCTATGAGACCAACTCATGGACCGTCGATCGATCGATGGTCTGTGCTTCTCTTCTGTCAGCCAGGACTTAGAAAAATATTTCCGTCTCTAGATTGCATCTTCTCTGAATCAAACGACAGACCAACAGCACGGTCCGTCGACCAATTTACTATCCGTCAATGCTCCTCCGTGACTCTACAGTTAGAATATTCAAGTAGCAGGTACTGTAACCCTCACAGTATCATACTAAGGTCCACTAGTACGGTCCGTCGATGCTAGCCGTGGTTCCACTCTTTGTCAGAATTCCCCAATTTCCTCTAATGAATGGGCATCTCATCTATGATCCTCATCTACGGGGAGTCAATGGATCGACGGTCCGTTGATTGCCCTCGTAGGTTCCTTTTTCTACACTTTCTCAGTTGTCTCCTTCGTTTTATGCCTCAACATCTTTCCTGCAAAAAAAGACACAAAATTTATTAAAACCAATGCAAAAAGGCTCTAGACACACACCACTTAAGTGAAATCCATTAGAAATACCGTGAACTCACGGTACATCAACACCCTAAAATTAAATTCGTTGTTTGTCCTCAAGCGAAGCACTATGACCCTAAACGGCACTTGCATAAAATTAGGCAATTTAAGATCGAGCATTCACATGGATTTCTATCCCGACTCTTCCTTGTTTGGGTGGAGGCCTACGTCTCAGTTTCGACAAACTTATTCATGCGGATCATATCATGACATGAATTTACAAGTCAACAAACACCTCCACTATTTTTCCTATACCAAGGTACCAATTTTCTCATAATGTAACTAGTTCCTTCACTTTTAAAAAAATCTTCAATTTTCACACAGTGATTATGAAATTTGGGTACAAGGATCTATTTCAACATGCGTGTTCATGAATAAGCTCAAATACAGTTAGTACTCCATACCATAGGCTTGCCTTATCTTCGCTGCTTAGGTTCACCAAACTAGACTCTAGGATAACGGTAGGACTTTGTTGGCTTGTAATGTAGGCTCATGGTCAGGTGTGGTAAATTTGGGTGTATTTAGTGACTATCTGCCCTCCTTTACATTATAGTTATGCCTTCCACCTCTTTTATTTTTGACGCTCTATTTCTTTTTCTCTTCTTTCCTTTGATTCATTTCAACCTTAGGCGTGACTTTCACTTTTGTATCTTTTTCTCAAAAAATACTTTTTTGTTTTCTTCCCTTTTTAATTGTTCTTTCATTTTCGCCAAGTCACATCCTTCTCTTTACTTATTCTTTTCTTTTAAACATCCAACTCTTTTCACACCTATTTTTTGGTCTTCTCTCTTAATAGCTGCCCTCAACTCATGGCTTTTCCATGGGTCGAGGTGCAAAATACCCAATGTCAGGTCAGGGCCAAGTTGAGGTCACTTTTGCATTAGCCACCCTCAACTTAGGCTTTTGGCCTAAGTCGAGGTGCACATGTCCAAGGATGGACTGTGGCTAAAATATTAGACAATGGGAAATTGAGTTGGTGAATTAGAAAGAAATGGTACATTAAAGTCTCAAAGAATTTGGATCGAAGGGAACATTCACTTGATTTGGTCAAACTCTTTTAGGTTAGTTGTGGACTATTCCGAACAAGGGCCTATGATTACATCCTAGCTTCTAGAGAAGATTTCCTTAGCAGGACTAACCGCACAAGTTCTAGTTAGGCATCAACTATTGAACAATCGAATATTCTCATACTCATTTGGCACATTGTTGCATTATTAGATTATCAGAATTCCTAGTTCAAGTTTTAGTTACAGGTCATGCAGTTGGTGCATTTTCATGTCATGTTTAGAGCCAATAGATTCAACTTATCTGAGCCTATATATGCAAAAACTTTAATTTAACGGGTCTCATTTTTCATTAGCCATCATGCTTCTACACATACACTTACTAATACATGCCAGTTCAACAGAAATTTAAACAGTCTCTTGGGGAAAAAGAACACACGAAAGAAAACCCCAAGAGAGGATCGTGAGTTGGGCTACTCAGACTTCACCCTATCACTCACACTCCATTTACCCCACCCCTAACAAAAGAGAATGCAATTGTCCCAAATGCACAAGAAATCATAGAAATCATAATGGTAGGTGAAGCAAACCTATGGCGCATAGCTCCAAAGACCTATCAACAAGCGGGTGGTCTTGTTTCTCGGAGCCCGCAGGGTCAACATTGGGTCACCATTAGCATTTACAGCATCTCCAAGGATGAAACCATCAGTAGTTCCATCCACCACTCTATTTGTACCATCACTAGTGCTTACTTCTCCACTTACGGGCCCAGAACTTGATGCCCCATCAGATAACTCTTGCACCCTCATCTGGCGCATCTTTTCATCCACTATCGAGGCCCTCCTAGCCTATTCAACCTGCGTTGATTTCCTTTTTCTTATGAGCCTCATCACCGGCCTCAACATGGTGGCTAGAATAAGGCCTCTAGCCACGAGCACGTGGTTCGGGCTGTGTCTCAGCAGGTTCCTTGAAAAAGGCCTCAAGGACGATATCTTCAGCTAGCTGTGTAGGGACTGCTCCGGCTCAGTTTCTCGTATCTCGAAGATAGCATCTACATCAGCTCGTACGCTAGCCCACTTTGACTGAATGGTAGTGAGATCTGTGGTGGGGGCTGGTCATGCAAGAAATTGCAACTCAAATGCGTCCAGGAATTTGTGAACTGCCTGAATCTGCTGCTCTATTTGGTTGGCCAACCTTTTTACTATGCTGTCTTCGGCCTCTGCTATGGACTTATGCATCCGAGGGTGTATATGATAGAACAAGGTGATTATCTGGCCCTCTAGTTTCTGAACTCTAGCCAAGAGAATCACTGTTGTGACTGTGGGTGGTGTGAACCTATAAGAGCTGGGGGCCATGTTATGAGAGGAAGAGGCCGAGGAGGGGTCGGTGTGCTTTGGTATGGACGGGTCAGCGCCTTGTGCTTGCTCCACCGTATCTATAAGATTTTTACCCAATGTAGGAACCTCGACTCGGGGCTCTCTGTGGGATGCCTCCACATTAGCCTCATCATTGATGAGACTTATATCTAACGTCCCCATTGGTCGAATTCGTTTATCATAGTGCCAGATTGGCACTCTAACGTCCTTGCACATTGGAAAGATCAAACATAAAAAGCGGTAAGTAGTGGAGGTGTTATAACCCGAATGTACACCACAGGAGAAAGGAGCACTCTTAAGTCATCAGACGACGTCTTCAACCTCTCGGAGGTCTAATACAAGCCCTCTTTCATTGCATAATCGTAAAAGTAGCATAAATATAAAACTTTTCATAGCACATCATATGCTAGAACAAGACTTCATCTAAATATAAAATATCATAAGTACATAAGTAGACTCTAAGTATCTTTGCTATCTTAAGACACAACTCAATAGAATAGAATAGAGACACGACCCTTAACAACATAAAATGTAAGTATAAGCTATTACATCAACTTAAAGAAACATCTTGACTTAGGCAACCCTTGAATCATAAGGGTCCCTTTACTTGAACTTGGGAGATCTATCCAAGCTCTTCACAGGAGACATTCTATATCCATCACCACCTACACTTTGTGTAAAAAGATGAAGAAGAATGGTATTAGTACAAGAATGCACTAAGTATGTCAACTATGCAAAAACATGCATTTAAAGAGGACATTTAGTTAGAAATCATGCATCATGTATTTTTAGTAAACTTCATAAACATTGGCACATATAAACTCAATATAGTTCACATACATCATATAGACATGGATACTACTCATAATAGCACATAAAGTCATTTATCATACTTTGAGGCATATTCAATACATACAATTCATTATTTCTCTTTTATCTTACTTCTTTCCTTTAAGTAACCCTCAAGTGTACTTAGTACAATGTATCACCTTGAGGTCATACTATAATAGTCTTTCATAGATATGATTCATAACACAACCACATATATTCATAAGTCTTAAGCACCTCATAGACATCAATTTCACATAAGGACCATCACTTAAGACAACTTCTAAGTCACACTAGTGCAATGTGTGGGTAGCATCCCATAATACTACTTCCACCAAGTGTACCTAAGAAGTCACCCTAGGCTAGGCATAACATACTTAACAATTCATAAAACTTTCATTTATAACTATACATAAGGCCACATACTTCATAGCATAATATAAGGACTCATCATACTTCATAACATCATAGGAGAACTCATCATACTTTCTACACTTTAGTCACAAACTCACTTAGTTCATATAATAAGTAAAGCACCCTCACAATCCCTTTCACAAGTTTACTTGTACAATGTACACATGGAGTCCCATACCCCCACATGTACTAAGTAAACTCATTTAGAAATCATAAGTGTAATTCATATGCATAGTCATAATTCATGTCTCGACATAACAAGGTCACTTAACATTCATTCATACAAGTCATACCAAACATAAGTCTTTAATTCATAAGAGGCTCCAATCCTATCCTTTCTTGAAGTCATCTAGTGCAATGCATAGGTAGGGTCCATAGTCCCTCCTATACTAAGTACACCTATCAAGGAATTTAGATTAGGGTTCATATTCTTATCTTAGTTCATTTCTTAACTTTTGGGAGACTTAGCCATAACCGACATAGATCATGTGAGCTACATGGAATCCGGTGTTCTACTCCCACACTGAAAAGAGAGTGTACTACTTGCCAAGTTAGGACCTTCATACAATATAGCTATTCTAGTAGATCCACTAAGCTAAAACCTATGGGGGCACGTAGTTATGGAACAAGGAGATTGCTTCTAGGCACCTTGACTTTCTGACGTGGAGGTTTCCATCTCATGAGAAAACATCTTGGTTGGGAACCCGAACTTGATAACGTAAAGGTTCTCTTGTGGGAAGCCGGACTTACTAACGTAAAGCCCCCACTCTAATTTGTCATGTTCACTCGGTGCTAGGCTCTAACTTCCTTTTTAAATATAATTAAGCCTTTAGATAACATTAGTTCATAAGAATTAGACTTTAGGGACTTACTCCCTCATACATCATATAGCTCAAAGGTATCTAGGATGAGAATGTCATTTCATCACAGAAACTACTTATGTGAGAATGTCCTTTCGCATAATCATATCATATTCATACTATAGTTTAGTTTAGAGTACAATTGAGTAATACCTTTCAAGAGACTCACTTATTCATTAGACTACCATTAACACACTTCATTCATACATGCATGTGTGTGTACATATATGTGATCTACCTTCACATAAACACCTTTAGGCACACATGTTCATAACTTCATTAATCATATACTTTACATGCATAGAAATAGGTAATAATGCATAGGAGAACTATCATTTCCTTAGTCATCATGAATCTATCCTACTTGTAGATATGCATGAAGTGTGTGTGTGTACATTGGTCAATATGATCACCTAATGGCTATCACCTAGTATTGAAGAAGCCACCCTCTAAATATCACAACACATGTACAACATTCTTCAAGTCTTGAATCAAACATATCTAGATTATTTAAGACTATAGACTACACACACTCACAATACATCATAGGAGACAAGTACATATTAAACAATAGAATAGAAGACTTCTAGCATACTACGATCGCACATTCATATATGGTTCGTATAGGTAGGGGTCATGATACAAGGATATTCTTCATCACTAGCCATATAGACCACCTAACCCTAACATGATCATCACACATATTCATATAACATCATCCCCACACCTAGGTCATGCAACTAGTTTTGAGGGCTGCTCATATACTTCACATAACATCAGTTCACTTAAAACATGATATTAGAATCAAGGCTCAATTCTTCAACTTACTAAACATGGAAATCACCATATCAATTTATCTTGCATCTAATGCCTTCAAGTCCATAATCATAACACAATAACATATAGAAGAATGTAAACACTGCCACCATAAGTGGACCATACCAATCATCATAATTCAGTATACATTCTAAGATAATTAGAAGAAATATGTCAACTTACAAAATCTCCAAGCTAATGATCATCTTGATCAATTCCCAAAAAATAATAATCAATGACATAAGGGAATATAGGACTAAGAAATTCATTATAATCTAAACATAATCTAACCATCATATAATCAACATCACAAGACCCACAATATAGGCCAATTTGAGAAATTGGGAGGAGCATGGCTTCTTCTTGAAATTGGATAAAAATGCATCATAAAATGAGTATCTAAACATATATTTATCATTAGAATGCTTTTGAAATCACTTTAACAATGAACCCATGGCTAGATTGAAATATAGAATTTTTGACTTAGAATCATGTTTGGAAAAAGCTTTGAAAGGACTCCATAGATGAATGGTTATCTAGGGATGAATAATTATCATACCTTCTACATAAGAAATCCCACAAAAATCTGAGAATAAAGCTCCAAGAGTCCACCTCCATAGTTTGTTCTTGAGCTTGGTCTTCAATGGAGGTTTTGGGTTTTTTTGGAAGAGGAGAGAGTTTTGGGGATTTTGATTTCTTAATGGGTGTTGGGGTTTTGACTTGGGAAAAGGGTTAAAAAGGTTCTTAAACAGTTTATAACCGTCTCCCTAAGTTACCAAAATACACCCATACTTATTGGGACTATTAGACATGTCAAAATTGACTTTAAGACGACGCAACCAGATCTGGGAAGTGGCTGCGCGTCGCGGAGGCAACCTCTAATTCTGCCCCAAATAATTTTTGAGGCAGTGAGACTCATGTTGCGCGCGCGTTTAAGAGGCACACTTAGTTCCAGGCGTGCGACGGAAGGCTGGTCCCCAATCTTTCTGCTGCACGCTGCCTTGGGCAGCCTACTTGTCCAACGTTTGGGTCCTCCTTGGGGGCCCTTATGATGGTCCTCGGGGAGTTATACCCGAACGTTTTGACCCTTAACATGTATATTAAGATTCTAGGTCACCTCTACTATTTTTGGACTTCAAACAACACATAAAAACAAGGGAAACATACAAGTACACACTAGCACGTCTAAAAACTAACTTTCGAACGTCTTGGACGTTTGACCTCCAAACCTCTTCAAATCAAGTATTCATACAATAAAACACTTAATTAACCTATTATTAACCTTTTTTAGACACATGTGAGGCTCTATCTACCTTAGTTCATTTTGAGGGTGTAATAGGAAGCCTTGAACGACCTCTCATGTATCTCCCCCAACATCATCAAGGAAAAGTCAATCTCCAACCCTACTATAGTGCTCCCACCATGAGTGCCCTGTCCCACGTTAGTACGTTGTTGGCCTGTGTCGGCGATACTCTTTTTCGGACCAACAACCAGAAGAATTTTGGCCACTAAGTTCAGGATGCTCCCTCGGGAGTTGTGACCCATTTAACCCCTCACCATCTGCCGCAATGTATTGGGCTAGCCACATCTTCACTGCTTCCCGTTTCTCGGCGCTCCTCTGAAAATAACCTTCCTAGACTGTGTCCCATCTTTAATCAAACTCCGCGGTGTTGAGGCCCTAGTCTGGACCTGCTCTGGGGCCGTATAGAAATCGGAGGATAGTGGCTCGTGAGAAGTCTACCCGGTATTCTAGGACTATTGTGTAAGTGAGAGGGTCCTATTTTACGGGGTTGACCCGCTTGTGGATGGACCCTCGGAGAGTGGAAGCATAGGTAGCATAGAATTCCCTCACTATCCCCTCGTTGTATGTGCCCATGTCCTATGCCATCCAGTCATACTTGTGGAGGTTGAATAGTTGGTGCACCTCTGGCACTGTATTTACGCTCCCTGCGAAGACACGTTATTCCTTAGTAATCAATTGGTCCATCACCCCCCTCTCATTGATCATCTTGACACTATGTATACTTGTCAATGGCTTTTGACACTTCACCTATTTGGTTCATCGGTTATCGAGGGTAATCTGTTCGGTGTGTGGATGCAGCTTCCGAGCTAGTGGACTCATCAGACTGAGGCTTTTTGTTTATTATCCCCCGACCTGGTGTCCCCTTGAGAGTAACTGGATGTGTGGGCCGATTTGGACCCTGAAGACTGGGCAGACCCCAAGCTTGAAGTAGTGGCAGAATCAGAGCCAGACATTAAGCCCCATTCTAAACTAAGGCAGCCCCAGTTGGTGCGCGGATCAGGTTGCGCTCCTCAATAGAGTAGGAGGCAGTGAATATGTTGGGGTTCACCTTCCGGGGGTTCCCCTAATGGTTCGAGATGATGTCGTTGGTGTTCTTATGCCTGGAGAAACTTAGGTTGGGTCCCTTTCCGAGTCTGTGTCTTCATTAATTAACCGGAGGGACTGCGCGACTGAATTTGATTTGCTTCTTTTTGAGTAGACCACTTGCCTTTTGGGAGCCATGGTACCTGGGGAGAAATTTTTAGTACCAAAATATCTTAACGACACACTCTAAACAGTTTTATGACAATAAGCACATAAAGGCAAACAAATAAAATTTTTTACTGGCTGCAGTTTCAGGTTGACAGGCCCCATCGACTGTCCGTAAAGTGATCTACGGTCCATGAAAACCTTTCTTGGATTTGATGGGTTAAAATATACTCTCTTATATAAACGACAAATGTACAGGATGGCCCGTCGATCAATCGACGTTTGACACTTGTGACTTTTTGTGTGCATGGCAAACCACGGAACCAATCGACGGTCCGTCGATTGAACGACGGTCCGTAGATGGGATCTCATGATTGAGGTTTGTGACAAAATGTAGGCCTCATTGAGTTCAAGTCCAATTTTTAGTGACCAATTTCGACAACCTAGTCTACTCATGCATTTCAACAAATCCTTTGCTAGTTCATCGTTCCTAGGGTTCTAATTTCGTACAATTTTCTAAGCCTTTTTTGTATAAAGTATGGAACTTTAGGTCGAAACTGACATATAGAATCATACACACATATTAAGGGTAATTAAAATTCGACACAATCGCTATCCATCTTACCAAGGGTGATCACTATTTATCTTTTAGCATGCATTGTTTGTTGATTCTAATCTAAGGTCAAGATCTGACTCCTGACTTCCTATATTCAAACTATGAATGTGAATTTCAAATAGAGGGGAAGCCGAATTACCTTTCTGACGATGGAGGGCGGTGTGATTGTGTGCCTACTATAATATGAGACCAAAAGAAGATGCCTACACTCACCGAACCCAATCATTGGAATTGTTGGGATGAAAAGAGAGTTTTGGAGAGAGATGGTTGGGATTTGAAGAAAGTGATAAGAGAAAGGATTTTTAGATATGGGTTAATAATTTGGGGAGTGATTTAGGGAGGAAGTTAAGGAGGGGACGATTATTGGAAAAAAATTGGAAAGAGGGGAAAGATTCAAATGGTGGGGTTTTAAATAACAGTGGCCGGGTCGGTCCGATTCAGTGGCAGACTGGATCCGCGATACCCCGTTGACAGTCCGTGGATCGATTGATGGTCCATCGATGTGGACCGTCGATCACTCTTATACTTAGACAAGGTTCGAGGCTTACTTGGGATCTACAGACACCATTCATGGCCTATTGATTGATTGACAGACTGTCGATGGGGTCCGTAGACCTCTGCACCAGACCATTTTCTGCAGATTCTGATTTGTCCTCCTGCATATGTAACAATAATTAGGCGATTCTTTTTTGTAGTTTCTGGACACTTGTTAGACACATACCCTATGCTATATCTAGCCAACTTTAAAAAAAAAAAAATCTAGGTAAACACTGACTACTCTTGTACAAGAAAATCAACTTGACATAGAAAAACTACTTGACCGGACTTTAAGCACTATGGTTGGCTAGACTTTACACCTTGGGTTGCCTCCCAAGTAGCACTTGTTTTAACGTCGCGGCACAATGTCGGTCTCTTGATTAGTCAGACTTCATCAAGATAATATTCCTCGATCACTTATTGCACATTCTCCGCATTCCCCAGATACAACTTGATCCTCTGTCCATTCACCTTGAACCTTGTTCCATTATTATTCTCCAGCTCCAGCGTTCCATGCGAGACACCTTGCTTGAGTAGAAATGGTCTAGACCACTTAGATTTGAGCTTCTCTAGAAATAAGTGCAACCTTGAATTGAACTGAAGTACAAGATCTCCGACTACAAACTCACGCCTTTCAATCCGTTGAGCATGGTACTTCTTCATCTTCTCTTTATACAAGGCTGCATTTTCGTAAGCTTTTAGGTGAAACTCATCGAGGAAGTTCAAGTCTTTTACCCTTTGAGTTGATGCGGCGCCCCAATCCAAGTTAAGATTCTTCATTTCCCACATAGCCTTGTGCTCTAGCTCTACATGCAAATGACAAAACTTTCCATATATAAGTTGGTATGGAGACATACCTATGAGAGTCTTATATGCAGTGCAATATGCCCATAGTGCATCATCGAGCTTCCTTGACCAATCCGTTCTATTGTCATTCACAATGTTTGCCAAGATTTGCTTTATTTCTCTTTTGGATACTTTGACTTGCCCACTAGTCTGTGGATGGTAAGAAGTCGCTACGTTGTGTTGGACGCCATATTTTTTAAGAAATATTTTGAACAACTTATTGCAAAAATAGTGACCTCCATCACTGATTATTGCCCGTGGGGTGCCAAATTTGGAAAAGATAGTCTTCTTTAAGAATGCGGTGACACCCTTGCCTTCATTGTTGGGGAATCCAATTGCTTCCACCCACTTCGATACATAGTGAACCGCAACCATAATATACTTCATCCATTAAGAGCTAAGAAATGGCCCCATAAAGTCAATGCCCTATACATCCAATAGCTCGATTACCATGATTGGGTTCATAGGAAGCTCTTGCCTCCTTGAAATTCCACCTTCTCTCTGGCACCGGTCACAAGACTTGGCAAACTCATGGGAGTCTTGATGAATGGTTGGAAAATAGTATCCATATGCAAGATCTTTTGTACAGTTCACACACCACTCCGGTGCCCCTCAATAGGTGATGAATGACAAGCCTTGAGAACACTCAAAATCTCTACCTTAGACACACATCGATGAATAATCTATAACAACCCTAAAAATGAATAAGTAAATGCTTAAGGTGTCAAGAATACTTGTGATTAGATTAAGGTTCACACGGATTGATACGCGTAGAACCAGACCTCAGAACCCTTACTACGGGCAAGCCAACTAACTTGGGGAGTTAATTGAGCTTGGAAAGGTTGGAACCAACCATGTGAGGCTCTCGAAAATGAAGATTTAATCGAAGGAGTCATTACCGGAATTAAAAAGCAGAAATCTTGAGTTTTGAGGGTCCAGGGGTAAAATGGTCTTTTCCAGTCCAAGGGTAATATTGTAATTATCCTAAAGAATTAATTAATTAATTAAGTAATTTAATTAAAGAATCAATACGGGTTGGGTCGACCCGGAATGATCCATCTCACAAAAGGGGCACTCTACCCGAGTTCGAACCCCATTGGAAGCATCAAATTAATGATTTAATTGATGATTAAAAATCTGATTTTTTCAAGGGCATAATGGTCCTTTCACTAAGATAATTAAATCAGGTTTTTATTTAAATTAATAAGGAGTCCTAGTTTGACTAATTCCCAAACTAAAACTCCTATTATTTGTCTACTCTCTCACGATCTCTCTCTCACATTTCATCACTCTCTCTCACGATTGGTTTCTGCCAAAAACAACAAAGAACTGAAAATACATCAAGAGTTCTTCACACTTGAAGAACTCACATGAAAATTTGAGAAAAACAAAGTAACCAAAAAAAAACGTCAAGGCAAAAAGAGGTTATTCGTCGAGTGGTGTGTACGTTGAGGAGGTTTGGACTGATTTTGGAGAAGGTTTTGGGAAGCAAATTCACGTTTAAACAAGTAAATTAAGGTATGTGTTTCTTCTTTCTTGGTCCCATTCCCAAGATCCCCCTTACGATTCAAGATATTCACTCCGAAACTAGGGTTCCCGTTACATGTCGTTGTCACTAGCTCAATGATTTCGTAGGTTGGGTTTGCTTGCTGGTAGATTTAGGTATGTGTGATGTTTTTATGTTGAATGTGAATATGTTTATGTGAGTGAAATCACGAAAATGACAACCAATGTGTAATCAGGAAAAAAAAAGTATGTGTGTGTGCACGTTGGCAGTGAGTTTTAGCCACTGTTTTGGAGAAGTAAAAAGGCATGTTATTTCTTGTATTTTATGTGCTAAAGTTGTGCATAATGTGATGTTCATATGGTGTGTGAAGTTACAAATTTTGAGTGAAAACGCTTGACTAATGTAACCCCTAAACTACACCTAACTATACACTAAATGCTTGGTGAATTGCCCTAAGAAACTAGCATGAAAAGGTTGATGAAAGGAAGCTAAAGTTGGGATTGAATTTCCAGATTCTGTACTCTAGTTTCGGTCAACAATGAGGTTAAAATCTGTTTTTTTTTAAAGTGAAAATAAAATAAGTGAGGTCAATGGGAATTGAACCCAAGACCTGACATGTTAAAGAGGCTAAAAATGTGAAGGGGTTAAGGGGAATCGAACCCTTTAGCTACTGGTTTCGCGAGAAAAGTAAAAGAAAATTGGGCTGGGGGGAATCGAACCTGGCTACTGGAATTCGCGACAAAGAAAAAGAAAATGGGGATGGGGGGAATCAAACTCGCGACACTGGAGGAGAAAGAAGAGAAAAATAAGTTAAATAAATAGATGGAAGGCGTGGGATTCAAACCCACCACCTCCAGGCAGCGAGTGAAAGAGGAGAAAATAAATAAAAGAAAACGTGAGGTGTGGGAATCGAACCCACGACCTCAAGGCTGAAAAGGAAAAAGCGAAATTAACTAAAGAAATAAAGTGAGGCTGTGGGGGTTCGATCCCACAACCTCAGTGCCACTCGCCTAACTTAATTAAAAATAAAGTTAGGAGGCTGTGGGGGTTCGAACCCACCACCTCACAGCCTCAGCGAAATTAAAGTTTAAATAAGGAGGCTGTGGGGGTTCGAACCCACAACCTCCCTATTCCAGCGAATAAATAACAAAAAAATAAAAGAGGTTGTGGGGGTTTGATCCCACAACCTCTTGGTTTGGGCGAAAAGGGCATTGGAATATCAATTAAAAATAAATAGGGGTTGTGGGGGTTCGAACCCAGAACCCTTCGACCAACTTAAGAGGAAAACTAAGTAGAAAATTAATGATACGATGTTAATGTTGGGATTTAATCTAGAGTTCTAATGTTATGAATATTAAAAATAAAATCAACGAAAAAAGTAAATGATATCCAAGTGATTCAAACTTGGGTTTTCTTGCCCAAACTTCCGTATTGATACATAGTCATACGTGAACAAAATATCCAAGAATAATGCCACCTAATTAGATCGAAATCAATATCTTGGCATATATACAAGATACATAAGTCTTGTACTACATAATCTTAGGAATGTATGAATCACTTAACGAATTATGAATGAAGCCTCATGGCTTGTGTGTATAGACTCATAAGTCTAGCATACGTTTAAAAGTAAGTGAACCCAAAATGTATGTACTGAATGATGAAATGAACAATGAAATGATGAAACCCTAGAAGGGTTAAGTAAGGGTATGAAACACACCAATGGCCAAGTATATTGGCATATGTTGAAATGAACATTCACGTAAAATGGGGTGAGTAATTATGAAGAGTAAATGAGCTAATGATAATGATGTGGTGACAACATGATATGAGGCTAATGCAAATGATGAGAGCAATGTCAAATGAGCCTAAGTAAATGTTACCAAAACGTACTCACCTATGAGAGTGTAAGATAATGAAGAGACCAGTCTCTATGAACACTCTAATGAAAGTATTGAGATTAACACACTTAATACTAATGATGAGATGAGAAATCATCTAATGAGCTATGATGTCCTCAGACTAGAAGCCAGCTTCCATAACGTATGAGTTGAATGTAATGGAACTTTATACTGAGCATTGATAGGCTAGCTATGAGCGGTGATGCCTTCTTTCGAGAAGGGCGGAGGTTTACGTAACTCTCATGAGATGAGACTATGTGGCTTGACGGGTATGGGTCTCCTTATATCTCCTAGTCTTCGAACCTATACTGCCAATATAGGGATCTGGCGGGGTTAAATTCCCATGTACGCTAGCATGTTTTTGGGTCACCTTGGCCGGTGATTCCACCTCTTTTCGGTGTGGGGGAGACACTGGATTTCATGATGCTCACATGATATATGTCGGTTAAAGTTAAAGTTCCCAATGAATGAATGAGACCAGCCTCAAATGAAGCACATAATGAAATGAATGATACCAAAGGTGTTAGGATAGGATGATCAAGAGGTGAGCTAGACTCAGGTAGTGACATTAGGTTATTCTTGATCATTGCACAGCAAACCCGATGAAAGTCTTAAACTACACCCTAGGTATAGCTAGTGTTCACATTGGCATATGAACAATATGAAATGAAGTACGTATGAATGAATGAAGTAGACTCTGTGTTTGATAATGAAGACTCCCTAGTTGAGGTCTCATATGTTGAGCCCTCATTTTGGAAAGTCTTAATGTCAAGTCCATGATTCCAAGGTCTCTTGGCATATGAATGAATGATATGAAAGTAGCCATGTGTTATATGTTATGTGCTATGATATGTGTTATATGTAAGATGTTATGTGCTGTGTGCAATATAATATTTCTGATGATGCATGTTACTCTCATGGCATGACTTTTCTAATCCAAATTTGGAAGGTTCACTAACTTTTCTAATCTCAATTTGGCAAGTCCACTAACTTGACTTTCCATAATCATGTTGTTAGGAAAGAGCCATCTTTTCTCATGCATGTCCTTGGTGTGTGCTTGCATATACCCATACTTAGTACAAGTGTGTACTAACCCTATACAAACTCTACTATTTTAGGTGCAGACACAGGTGGACGATAGAGCTACAGGATCATTGTTGCAGTTATCCGGACGTCCAGCATTCATCCGGAGTTGGTAGGTCCTCATGCTTTCGAGGATGCTACTGTTTTATATTCTAGCTTAGTTTTAGAGTTGAGCTAGTGGAGCATGTTCCACTAGCGTTTCTTTCCTGTTTTTATTCAGACTATGTATTGGTGCCATTTTGGCAATTATACACTTTATAAGAATTGAATTATTTCTTTTAGTTGTTTATCTCTTAATGTTAGATGGTTGATGGTGAACAATTATGAAATGATGAGAATGTTTAATAAGTTTGTTAAGAAACAAAAAGTTTCAAATTTTCCGCTAAAATTAACCTATGTAAAGTAAGAATGACGTAAGTAGGCTTGTCTGCGACCTCTGAGAGGTCAACGACGCTGGTCTCGTCTGGGGTCTAGATTCCAATCGTGACATAATCCCATCGCCGCAACTTCAATACAAGTATGGATCATCCCAAAAGAACTTTTTGACATCATGCATGAACTTTTTCCTTTGATGCGACGACAAGTCTGTTGGTACAACATCGCTTGACAAGTAGTTAGCAAAGTCGGCATACCAAGGAATGAGGTCATGTGAGGCTTCCAATACCTTCTCATCTTGGAACATATAGTTTATTTTGTCCTTTTCCCGATGCTCGAGTAAAGCATCATCTTTTAATCTCGACAGATGATTGGCAACTTGGTTCTCAGTCCCCTTTCATTCTTTCACCACAAAATCAAGTTCTTGCTGTCACGATTGGGGGGTACCCCCTTGACGTAACTGACGTCTTCATCCTCGAAGAGGCCTTAGACTATCCCTTAGCATACACCATGTCATCTCATAAGTAGAGAATTTGCGGAAAATTAAAAACTTTTACATATAAAGTATACTTAGACTTCTCTCTTATCATATATGAAGTATACATAGACTACTAATTTATGAAGTATACATAGATTTCTCATTTAGAGACATAACCAATTCATCAACATAGTCTAACATATACTCACATATAACCATATAATAGAGAATTACAAAGTTTGGGCATAGCCCTTACACTAGTACAATATGCCACATATAGGATTACAACAAAGTCTCAATATAAGGAATAAATAAGTGTATTTAGATATAGCCAATACTAATGAAGATAGAAATATGGCATCATCCTCGAACTTAAGGACTCACCAAGAACTTGGGAAAAGATCCAAGTCTTCCTTGCAAATGGCCTTGAAAGCTCTTCATGGTATGAACATACATATTTGTAGAAACATCAATAATATGGGTTAGTACAACCATTTGTACTAAGTATGGAAACATATGCAATTAAAACCTTTAAGACATGCATAAAAGGGACCTTTCTTTTAAAACATGCTAAGCCATTTGAAAAGCCTTTATTCATACACAAAAACATACACAAGCCAATGATCACAACAACATTAAGAGACATTCATATAAGCATTTCATGTTCAAGAGTTCATATCATCAAAGCATATAAGACCCTTACCAACAATCCCATCTAAGACTACAAGTTCAACGCTCATGTGAAGACCCATAACCCCACATAATCAAGTAAACTACAAAAAAGATCATAAGTAATACATTTACCTCATATAACATAATATCATGTGGAGTCATCATCATATATAGCAATTTAAAGCAATATCATGTTCATCGAATGAAACCAACATCATATAAGAACAACATCATATAGAAACAACATTATACCTTTCATTATAACATAAGTACATAAGAACAACCTCCTTGGACTCCCCTCAAGGCTAACTTGTACAATGCATATGTAAAGTTCCATACCCTTGCCTACACTAAGTAGTACCCTTTAAGTCACCCTAGTTAGTCCTTTTTTTTTAATTCCATTCATTCATTTTACTTTCGGGAACATTCACTTTAACCGAAAATAGACCATGTGAGATAAACATTGAATCCGGAGTCATTAAACCCTAAACAGAAAGAAGGTGCTCTACTTGCCAAGGTAGAACCATAACATGAACATAGCATTCTAGGTGGATCCACTAGCTAGTAATCCTATGGGGGCAACATAGTTAAGGAACTAGGAGATTTTCTAGAAACTCATGTATGCACATTTGCATGGTAGTCTCCATCTCATGAGAACAATAGTGAACCTACCTTCCCTTTTGAGAAGAGACACCTCTCATATCTAGTTTGCTCGGTGCTAAGCTAAAGTCCTTTTTTGAAATGCCTTTAAGTCATTCTTAATCATCAATTCTTAATATAGGCCATAGGAGACTAACCCCTTGTATGTTCATGATCATAGCTCTTTAGGTTTAGAATGAGAACTTTCTTTCATCACAACCCAACATTACTGAGATCAACACATCATATTCATAATAATAAGGTGCACAAGAGAATCACCTTCAACCTTGCATCATCATACCCTTACCATGATATGACTTCAACATAGTCATATCATGCTATCATATTCATCATATCATCATCCTATTCTATTCACACAATCATACTTCTAATAAATATCATCATCAAGAATAGACCAAAATAATTGAAGTAGAGAAATCACAATCTCAAAAGTTTTACTAATGGCTTCCATGAATCTCCTTCAAGATCTTACCCTCAATTTCACTACAATTATCCAATAATCCAGTAACTATCATCATGATATAGTGTGTTAAGCAATAACATATTTAATTCCAACAACCCCTAATGAATTATCATCTTCTTCATAACTAGGGTTAGGGAAAAGGGTTCATTTATGATTCTTTTAGAGAATTTAGGTCAAAGACTAAGAAATACAACAATAAACTAGTAATAAATCATAATATGTCAATATAAACAAAAAAAATACAATAATAAATTAGTTTGAAAGACATTCTGTGAAATTGGATGAAAACCATACTTTTAAACATCTTTGGTAACCAATTTTGAAGAGCCTCTTGGGGAAAGATATCCCAAGAGTGAATAACTTCCATACCTCAACAATCCTTGAATAATGATGGAGTAAAACTTGATTCTTGAAGCCCCAGTAAAGCTTGAACCCTTGTATTCAATGGGGGTCACTGGAATAGGGAGAGAAAGTAGAGAGAAGTTAGAGTGAATTGGGTTTGGAAATTATGAAGTGATGGGTTAGTTTAATGAGGTATAACCCTTTTACAATCCCCAACTAACTTAATTAACCACCCATTAATCCCTATTTAACTCATTAACTAATTAACTAATTATTCTAACTTAAGCTAGAACTTGGTAGTGAACTCGAGACCCAAACCACGACTTCACATCAACAGTCCATCGACCAGACCACGGATCGTATATGTAGTCCGTGGTTTTGGTCAGAGACATGGTTTTTGATCCACATTATGATTTGTATAAGGCTCCACCTACGAGCACCATCGATGGGCCGTTTACCCGTCGATGGCTCGCCATTTGAAACTTCGTTTTGCCTACTGTCAAATGATAACTTTTAGGGTCAAATGCAAGGGTTCTTCCTTGGGGAGTCGTACCCGGACGTTTTGACCCTAAACACACTATAATATGTATTACGAACCTTTTTGCCAAATTTGACTTCAATCCGACTCTTTAAACCCCTTGAAACACACCAAGGCACATTAGCTCAATTTCACTAGTCTCCGAACGTCGTGGTCGTTTATTGATGTTTTAATTCTAATACTTCCTAATTAGGTTAAATACATTATTTGAGGCTTAGAAAAAGTGTTTTATGGCTTAGTTCATCAAGTGAATCTCTAGACTAAGTCATGAAACTTCTAGAGCGTTACATTATCCCCCCATTAGGAACATTCGTCCCCGAATGACACTTAAATCTTCTTATAGGTAGAGAAACACTCAATACTAGAAGCCCAACCAACAACAATATGAACATATTCATAATGAGTCAAAGATCATAGGAGTACTTCATAACCCCATTTAACACACAAAATCAAAGCAATTCACATAGCAACTCAATTCACAATTTACCACATGTAAGAGCTCAACATTTCTTAACACATAATGAGGAACTAACTTCTCAATTTCAACATGAGATCAACATGGTAATCAAAGAGTTACCACACAACTTTTTCTTCTTCTCAAGACAATATCAAAGTATGCTCACTCCAAATCACAAGAAGGCAATTATACACATTTCATATAAGTGCGAGTATAATCATGAAAGCATATTTTCATGAAAACTCATTTTAGCATGAACCTTTACCAAGTTGTGCACATACTTAGAAAAGCAAGTCAAACTCACATTATCCACAATTTTTTTTTATTTTTAAGAGGAACTACTAACCTCAAAGAGGAAAGAGATGAGGGTAGCAGGACTTCATGTCGGCCTCTGCCTCTTATGTTGCACCCTCAACTTGGTGGTTTCTCCATAGGACTTTTACGGATCCACCTCTTTGTTCCTCAACTTTTTGACTTCACGATCTAGGATCTCAATCGAAACCTCTTCACAAGAAAGGTTCCCATTCACCCCTAACCCTTCAATAGGGAAAATATATACTGGGTCGCCTTTACATTTGTTGAACATAAAAAAAAGAAATATCGGATGAACCAAAGCTAGTTCACTTGGTAGTTACAACTAATAAGCAACTTTTCCGACCCGTGCAATATCTCATAAGGACCCACATACTGGGACTAAGTTTTCCCTTTTTACCATATCTCATCACCCCTTTAATGGGTGAAATCTTCAAGTAGAACCAATCACCTATTTCAAATTCAAGGTGTCTTCTCCTAACGTCGGCATAAGATTTTTGCCGACTATAGGCTGTTCTTAACCTATCTCTTATCATTCAAACTTTCTCCATAGCCTCATAGATTATCTTGATACAAAGGAGTGAAGACTCACCAACCTCAAGCCACCCAGCTGGAGACCTACATATCCTACCATAGCGTGCTTCAAAATGTGCCATAAAAATACTTGAATGGTAGATATTATTGTAAGAGAATTCTATCAACGGTAGGTGATCGTCCTAATTACCCTTGAAGTCGATAACAGAAGCTCTTGACATATCTTCTAGGGTTTGGATGGTACATTCTGCTTGGCCATCCGTTTGAGGATGAAAAGCGGTACTAAGTTTCACTTGAGTGCCTAACCCTTTTTGAAAAGACCTCCAAAAATGAGAAGAAAATTGGGCACCTCTATCCGAGATGATGGACAAAGGTATTCCATGCAAACTCACAATCTCATTAATGTACAATCTAGTATATTCTTCCACTGGATAGGTAGACTTGACGGGGATAAAGTGGGCAACTTTTGTCAACCTGTCCACAATAACCCATATAGAGTCAATTTTCCTACGTGTCGAGGCAAACCCACTATGAACTCCATGTTGATATAGTCCCACTTAGAAGTAGGAACATCCATTACTTGAGTTTAACCTGTCGGTCTTTGATGTTCGGCCTTAACTTGATCACAATTCAGACATTTAGCCACAAACTTGTAATACTCCGAAAGTCTAATGTAGAGCTTAACATGAGAGTCTAAGAGTTGTAACACTGTTTAAGGTCAAATATAATGTATATAAGTCATTTAGAATGTTTTATAATCAAAACATCAAGGAACGTCCATGACATCCGGAAACTAGTCCAGGAGGTGCTAGCGTGCCTTAGCCTATTTGACAAGGTTTTAGGAGTCAGAATTCAATAAAATTTGGTGGTAAGGTGTATAACATGTATTAGAGTTGTTTTAGGGTCAAAACGTCTGGGTACGACTCCCCAAGGACCAACCAAAGGCTTCTTGAGGAGTACCCTTGCATTTTTGCTAAAATCTGTCTAGGACATTAGCCATCGACGACTTGCAGGCGATGAGTCATGGTCCAATCGACGGAGCTTCAATTGCCACCATCTATGGTAACTTATACAAATTATTGAGGAGGTCATTTTTTCAATTCTCTGACCAAAACGACTGATGTGCAGCAGGAGGGGGGCTTGGTCGTCAACTGACCTACGACCCATAGGTCAGGGTCTCGTAGCTCAGGTGTGTGTTTTACTATTTTATTTTAATTGTTTCATTTAATTAGTTAAGAGGTTATTTAGTTAATTTAGGGTTATGTGAGGCTCAATTAATTTAATTGAGGACCTCCATATAAAGACCTAAGCCTAATTAAACTAACCTAATTCTCATAATTCCAAAACCCAATTACTCTTCCTTCTCTCTTATTTCTCTCTCCCAAATAGAATAACTCCATTGAAGGCTAGTTCAAGGTCTAAGGGCTGCAATAAGATGATTTTGTTCATCATTCTCCATCAATTAACAAGGTATGTGATTCCTTTCACCTTTGGATTCCTTTCCCCAAAGGGTTCCTCCAATTTGATTTCAAAAAGATGAATTTCAAGTGGGTCTTCTTCTATTATGAATTTGTTCCTCTACATTTCTTTGTTTATGGTTTATTTTTGTTATTATACTTATATTTTAAGGTATTATGATTCAATTATTCTATTTATTGATGAATTAACCTAAGTTGTGAAGTATATCATGAATTTGACCTAAGTCCCTAACCCTAGGGTATGAACTAGTGATGAATTGTTGTGTAGTGATTCAATTGACTTCATTATTGTTTTGATTACTATTGTGTAATGATATTACATCATTTTTGGGTTGAATTGGATGGTTGATGGTAAAACCTTGATGATGGCTTGTGAAGGAGATTGGGGTAAGTCTTGTGATCTTAATCCTCTACTTCAATTATGATTACTTGTGCTTAGTGATGAAGTTATATTGAAGTATACCTTATGATAAGATTGATTAGGGTTGTTATGATGTTTATTTGGAATTTCTTGAATTATGGCTTGTGAGTTGTTGGCTATGATGTAATGACATAAGGGTGGTGATAAATTTGCCTATGTGCCTTGTCATAATATGATTATGTAAATGTGCTAACCTCACATGTGTGAATTGTAATAAAATGACAATACTCATGCAATTCCTATTGAGTTATCATGATGACTATATAAGGGATAGACCCTATGACCTAAACTAAGCTATGACTATTAATGAAAGACATTTCAAAAGGGACTCTGGTTTAGCACCGAGTGAACTATAAGTGAGGAGTGCCCCTTCCCACATAGGGAAGGTAGGATCACTAATGTACTCATGAGATTAAAGACTATAATGCATGTAGCAAAAAGGGTTCCAACTACATCTCATAGTTATTGAACTATGTTGCACCCATAGGACTACTAGCTAGTGGATCCACATAGATGTTATATTCATGTTTTTGTACTACCTTGGCAAGTAGTCCACCTTCTTTCGGTGTAGGGTTCCATGACACCGGATTCCACATTATCTCATGTGGTCTATGTTGGTTAAGGCAAGATGTTCCCAAAAGGTAAAATGAAGTAATGAAGTGAACTCTAACTAGGATGACCTAACGGTTTTAGCTTAGTCTAGATAGGGGTATGGGACTCTACCTATACATTGCACTAGTTAGCCTTGAGGGAAGTCTTAGAAGGAGGTTTTTATGTATGTATGTGCTTGTAAATGCAAATGATATGTATCTTATAATCTTACATGTTAATGGCACTATGTGATGTTGGTTTCACTTATGAACATGTGTTTGGTCTCTATCGTTGAAGTATGATGATGTTTACTCTTAATGATATAGTATGTGAAGTTGGGCATTGCTTATGGTTCTTATTGAATTTACTTGATTGAGTGAGGTTATGCGGCCTTACTTAGTCATTGCGCTAGTGGACTTAATGAGGATTCATGAGTAATGGTGTTGCTTTGATTGTGATGTTATGAACTCTTATACATGCTTGTTGATATTATAACTTGATGATAGAGTTGTCTTGATTATGTGCTCAATTATGTTGATATGCATGTTGGCTTGACTAGACTTTGTTTTGTTGATCTTGTGGTGTATATGGTCTTAACCTAAGGAATATGTGTTTGTTGACTTGTATTGGTTCTTGAATGTGCCTAAGGCTTTTCAAAGTGACTTGGCATGATTTTTAATAAATGTCCCCTTTTTTAGCATGAATTCTATGTTGTGTGTGTGTATGGTCTTATACTAGTTCAAGTGATGTTCTAACCCCATTTCTCCCTTTTTCCTAACATTTTAGGTTCCGTAAGGGTTCGTGATGACTTTTGAAGGAAGACTTGGATCCTCATTCTCCAAGTTGGTAGGTCCTCACAACTTCGATCGAGGACAATGCCACTTACTATCATTGGATGTTGATTAGTCTTAAAGACAATTTGTTTATTCTTTTTAATTTGAGTACTATGATTGTATAGACTATATGTGGCTTTTATTGTATTGATGTATTGGCTATGCCCAATTGTTATACTCTTGTTTAGATGGTTATGATATAAGACATCCGTTTTAAGACTATATTGTATCTTATATATATATGTGCCATAAAAGTAGAAGATTATGTATTCTTCTTATACGAAGGGTCTATGAACACTCGATATAAATATATTATGTGTAAGCAAGAGGTCTAAGTAAACATCGTGAAGTAGTGTAGATGAAAAGTTTTAAATTTTTTGCATTTTAAACATATGAATGTATGATGAATGCTAAGAGGCTAGCCTTAGTCCTCTTCGAGAACTACAACACCGATTACGTCAAGGGGTGCTCCTCGGATATGACAAACTTGGTATCAGAGCATGAGGTTGAATATGTCTAGAAACGATGTCTCATTAAACCACGTCTATGTAGATTTTTATTCATAATTGCGAAGCTCGCCACACTTATGAATAAGAGACTATGTGATGCTTAGGAACTCTCATCTTCTTGTATTCCCATGTCATGCCTCTAGAGTATTATTATGTGCTTCCACCTAAACCTTGTATCGTTGTTTTAGGTATGAATACTAGAAGAGCAGCTGCTACAAGGGCGGAAGAAGAAATGGCTAATGTGTGAGCTAATGACAATCAAGTGCCTCCACAATACAACCAAGTGCCTCCACTTGAAGAAGTTGTTATGGGTGATTAAGTTCCGGTTGTTCCTCCACCAATGACCGATGGAGAGATAAGGGCGGAGTTTCTCAATTTTTCCCAAGCAATGACCTCTCAAGCCAATGCCGTCACTTCTAAAGTTCAAGCCATGACAACTCAAGTGAATAGGGAGGTTGGACCCCGAGTGCCTCCACATTTTAATATTATGGATTCTCATTTGAGAGACTTTACTAGAATGAGTCCACCTATGTTATTTGGGTATAGGGTGGATGAAGACCCTTAATATTTCCTTGATGAGGTCTATAAGATTCTCTATGATATGGGTGTGACCTCAATTGAGAAGGCCGAGTTAGCGGCCCAAACTTGGTATGTGCAATGGAGGGATAATAGGGCACTAAGAGGTGGTTCGGTGACTTGGGAGATCTTCAAGAAGGCTTTCTTTGATAGGTTCTTTCCTAGAGAGATGAGGGAACTTAAAGTGGAAGAATTCATCAACCTTCGTCAAAGAGGTATGAGTGTACTTGACTATTTCTTGAAATTCACTAAATTGTCCAAGTATGCTACATCCTTGGTTTCAAACCCAATGGATTAGATGAGTCATTTTCTTACGGGGGTGTCTGATGACTTATTAGAAGAATGTCACTCGGCTATGCTTCATGATAATATGAATAGATCTCGTCTCATGGTTCATGCTCAACAAGTGGAAGAAAGTAGGTTAAAGAGAAAGAGTAGGGAGGCCAAGAAGGCCAAGTCTTATGAAGTTGGTTCTTCAAAGGGTAGGGTTGACATTCAAGACAAGCCTAGGTTCAAGAAGAGGTTTTTTCTAATCAAGTTCCTACCAAATTTCCCAAGGCTCATGATGATATGGTGTCTAACCGTAAGTCTCAAAAGGGAAGAGGTACTACCTAACCAAGCAAGAAGCCAACTTTTGGGAAGTGTGGCAAGAAGCATTATGGTGATTGCCTTGTTGGGATGGATAATTGTTTTTAGTGTGGCAAGAATGGCCACAAGGTTAGGGATTGCCCTAATTAGAAAGGGCAAGACAAAGGTAGCGGGCAAGCTCAAGCTAGTGGTTCTAATGTGGATCCTCCAAATAAGAATCGCTTTTATGCACTTCGCTCTAGGAATGAACAAGAGAGTTCTCCCGATGTGGTGAATGGTATGTTACAAGTCTTCTCTATTGATGTATATGCTTTAATTGATCCAGTTGCTACATTATCTTTTGTTACTCCCTTGATAGCTAGAAAATTTGATATTTTTCCCGATATTCTAAATGAACCTTTCATGGTAACTACCCAGTAGGTAAGTCGGTGGTTGCAAAGAGGGTATGTAGAAATTGTCCTATAATGTTGCCTAATAGGGTTACTCAAGTTGAATTAGTAGAACTTGATATGGTCAATTTTGATGTCATTTTGGGGATGGATTGGTTGCATGATTATTTTGCTTCCATTGATTGTAAAACAAGAATTGTCAAGTTAAATTTTTCAAATGAACCCGTATTAGAGTGGAAGGGGGGAAATTCTATTCCTAGAGGTCATATTATCTCTTGTCTTAAGGGTTGTAAAATGATCTCAAAAAGGTGTCTATGCCATATTGTAACAGTCAAAGATTTAGACTCCGAAAATCCTCCTATTCAGTTAGTCCCCGTAGTGAGGGAATTTCCGGAGGTCTTTCCTAATGATCTTCCCTGAATCCCTCCCGAAAGGGAAATTGATTTTGGTATTGACTTGCTACCGGATACCAATCCCATTTCAATTCCTCCAAATCGGATGGCTCCATCTGAATTGAAAGATTTGAAGGCTCAACTCAAGGATTTACTAGACAAAGGATTCATTAGACCTATTATTTCTCCATGGGGTGCTCCGGTTTTGTTTGTGAAGAAGAAGGATGGGTCCCTTAGAATGTGCAGCGATTATCGCCAACTCAATAAAGTCACTATTACAAATAAGTATCCTCTCCCTCGGATTGACGACTTGTTTGATCAACTCCAAGGAGCGAGCTACTTTTTTGAAATTGACTTGAGATTGGGGTATCACCAACTTACGGTGAGAGGTGAGGATATACAAAAATGGCATTTCTAACAACATATGATCAGTATGAGTTCTTAGTAATGTCCTTTGGTCTCACTAATGCCCCGGCGACATTTATGGATCTCATGAATTGGGTGTTTCGAAGTTACCTAGATTCATTTGTCATTGTCTTCATTGACGACATCTTGGTATATTCGAAAAATGAAGGTGAACACATGGACCATTTGAGGGTAGTGTTACAAGTGCTTAAGGAAAACCAAATATTTACTAAGTATTGCAAATGTGAGTTTTGGTTGAGGTCGGTGGCATTTCTTGGTCATATCATCTCTAGTGAGGGAGTTGAGGTTGATTCAAGGAAAACCGAGGCGGTCAAGAATTGGCCTAGACCATTGAATCCAACTGACATTAGGAGTTTCTTAGGTCCAGTGGGTTATTATAGGAGGTTTGTGGGTTGTTTTGCGTCCATTGCTTCTCTCTTGAATACCTTGACCAAAAAGAATATGAAATTTGAGTGGTCGGAGGCATGTGAAAGAAGCTTCCAAATCATGAAAGATAGGCTTACTTCCACTCTGGTTTTGACCTTATCGGAGGGTACCAAGGGCTTCGTTGAATATTGTGATGCATCCCGAGTGGGTTTGGGGTGTGTGCTTAAACAACATGGGAAAGTAGTAGCCTATGCCTCTAGGCAACTTAAGGTGCATGAGAAGAATTATCCAACTCATGATCATGAGTTAGAGGCCGTGGTATTTGCATTAAAAATATGGAGGCATTATTTGTATGGTGTCCTTATCAATGACTATACCGACCACAAGAGTCTTCAATATGTGTTTACTCAAAAAGAGTTGAATCTCTGACAAAGATGGTGGCTGAAATTGTTGAAAGTTTATGACATGAGTGTCCTCTACCACCCCAACAAGGCCAATATGGTTGCGGATGCTATAAGTCTTATTACCATGGGTAGTGTGACTCATGTAGAAGAAGCCAAGAAGAAGCTAGTGAAAGATGTCCATAGGTTGGCTCAGTTGGGTGTTTGACTGGAAGATTCTTCGAAAGGTGGTTTTATGGTCCATCATAACTCCGAATCGTCTTTGGTGGTTGAGGTAAAGTCCAAACAACACCTTGATAAACCATTGATTGAGTTGAAGGAGACGGTTATTGGTAAGCTTAATGAGTCATTCTCCTTAGGGAGGGATGGTGTCTTGAGGTATCAAGGAAGGTTGTGTGTGCCAAATGTTGATGACTTGAGAAACCAGATTCTTGAAGAAGCTCATGGTTCCGATTATTCCATTCATCCGGGTTCTACAAAGATGTATCATGACCTTAGAGAAGTGTTTTGGTGGAAAGGCTTAAAGAGGGACATAACAAAATTTGTTGCAAAGTGCCCAAATTGCCAACAAGTGAAGGTCGAGCACCAAAAGTCATGGGTTTACTTCAGGAAATCTAAGTTCTGACTTGGAAATAGAAAGATATTAATATGTATTTCGTGGTAGGTTTGCCTCGGACAAAAAAGTAGTATGACTCCATATGGGTGGTTGTGGATAGGTTGACCAAATCCGCTCATTTTTATCCCAGTCAAGTCCACATACTCGGCGGAGGATTATGCATGGATCTTATAGATGATATTGTGTGTCTCCATGGTATTATTATCCATTATATCAGATAAGGGTGCACAATTCATATCTATGTTTTGGAGGTCATTCCGAAGAGGGTTGGGTACCAAGGTGAAGTTAAGCACCACTTTTCATCCCCAAACGGATGATCAAGCGGAGCCTACTATTCAAACCCTTGAGTATATGCTTAGAGCTTGTATAATTGATTTCAAGATAAGTTGGGATAAATACTTGCCCTTGGTTGAGTTTTCTTACAACAATAGTTACCATTCATCTATATCTATAGCTCCTTATGAAGCCTTGTATGGTAGGAGATGTAGATCTCCAATTGGATGGTTTGAAGTGGGAGAGTCCTCACTTTTGGGTCCCAAATTGATTTATAAGACATTGGAGAAGGTTTATATATAAGGAATAACTTGGAAATAGCCTATATCCGGCAAAAGTCTTATGGCGACCATAAGAGAAGAGACTTAGAGCTTGAAAAAGGTGATAAAATGTATCTAAAAATTTTGCCTATGAAAGGGGTGGTGAGATTTGGCAAGAAAGGGAAGTTGAGCCCTCATTATGTGGGTCCTTATGAAATTTTGCAAAGGGTTGGCAAGGTGGCATATGAGTTAAGGTTACCTAGTGAATTGGCTTATGTTCATCCGTTCTTTCATCTCTCTATGCTTAAGAAGTGTATCGGTAATCCCGAGTCCATTATTCCTATTGAGGGTCTAGGTGTGCAAGAGAACCTCTCCTATGAGGAGGTTCCGGTTGGAATCCTTGATATACAAGTAAAGAAGTTAAGGAATAAAGAGGTGGCTTCCGTAAAGGTGGTTTGGAAGAACCACCTAGTTGAGGGTGCAACATGGGATGCCTAGGCCGATATGAAGTCCCGTTACCCTCATCTATTTGATAACTAAGGTTAGTTATTCCTATTTATAGTAAAAATAATGAGTTTATTTGAAGTTGCCTTGAATTTTGGTAAAATGTTTAACTATGTGCTTTGCTATAGTGAAATTATAATGATTTATGCCTATTGAAATGAAAGATTCCAAGAAAATACTCTTTTACTTGATTTGAACTTACGTAGTGTACTTTGGTATGTTGTGACTTCATGAGTTGGAGCATGTTGATATGTGTTGAAGAAATCTTGGGCAAGTGAATAAGCTTGTAGTGAATGTTGAACTCTTACGAGTTGAAATGATGTTTTGAGTTACATTGTGAAAAAAGGTCATGTGGTTATATTGATTTGAATTGTAACTCATGTTTTGATATGTTGTTATTTGTTGGGCCTCTAGTCTTGAGTCTAGTCCTTCCTTTAAAAGAATGTTAGTGTCATTCGGGGGCGAATGTTCCTAGGGGGGGTATAATGTAATACTCCAAAAGTCTAAAGCCTAATCTAGAGACTAACATGAGAGTCTAAGAGTTGTAACACTGTTTTAAGGTCAAATATAATTTATATAATTCATTTAGGAAATTTTATAATGAAAATGTCAAGGAACGTCCATGACGCTGGAAACTAGTCCAAGAGGTGCTAGCGTGCCATAGCCTATTTGACAAGGTTTTAGGAGTCGAAATTCAATAAAGTTTGGTGGTAAGGTTTGTAACACGAATTAGATTTGGTTTAGGGCCGAAACGTCCGGGTACGACTCCCCAAGGACCAACCAAAGGGTCCTTGAGGAGGACCCTTGCATTTTGGCTAAAAGTTGTCTAGGACAGTAGCCATCAACGACTTGCAGGCAACGAGCTATGATCCAATCGATGAGGCATCGATTGCCACCTTCGATGGTCAGTTATCCAAATTCTTGAGGAGGTCATTTTGGCAAGTCTCTGACCAAAATGACGGATGTGCAGCACAGAGGGGGGCTTGGCCGTCGACTGACTTACGACCTGTAGGTCAAGGTCTCGTAGGTCAGGTCTGTGTTTTACTGTTTTATTTTAATTATTTCATTTAATTAGTTAAGTAGTTAGTTATATAGTTAAGGGTTATGTGAGGCTCAATTAAGTTAATTAAGGACCTCTATATAGAGACCTAAGCCTAATTAAACTAACCCAACTCTCATAATTCACAAAACCCAATTGCTCTTCCTCCTCTCTTCTTTCTCTCTCCCAAATAGAACAACTCCATTGAAGGCTAGGTCAAGGTCTAAGGTCTGAAAGAAGGGACTTTTCTTCATTATTCTCCATAAATTAACAAGGTATGCGATTTCTTTCACCTTTGAGATTCCTTTCCCCAAAGGGTTTCTCCAAATTGATTTCAAAAAGATGAATTTCAAGTGGATCTTCTTCTATCACGAATTTGTTCTTATACATTGCTTTGTCTATGGTTTATTTTGGTTATTATACTTAGACTGTATGGTATTATGATTCAATTATGCTAGTTCTTGATGAGTTAACCTAGGTTGTGAAGTTGATCATGAATTTGACCCAAGTCCCTACCCCTAGGCTATGAACTACTGATGAATTGATGTGTAGTGATTCAATTGACTTCATTATTGTGTTAATTACTATTATGTGATGATATAACACCCATTTTTTGGTTGAATTGTATGGTTAATGGTAAAACCTTGGATGATGGCTTGTGCAAAAGATGGGGTAAGTCTTTTTATTTCAATCCTTTACTTCAATTATGATTACTTGTGTTTAGTGATGAAATTATATTGAAGTATACCTTATTATAAGATTGATTAAGGTTAGTATGATGTTGATTTTGAATGTCTTGAATTATGGCTTGTGAGTTGTTGGCTAAGATGTAATGACATAAGAGTGGTAATAAATTTGCCTATGTGCCTTGTCATAATATGGTTATGTAAATGTACTAACTTCACATGTGTGAATTGTATAGAAAGGACATACTCATGCAATTACTATTGAGCTCTGATGATGACTATATAAGGGATAGACCTAAACTAAGTTATGACTATTAATGAAAGACATTTCAAAAGGGACTCTAGCTTAGCACCGAGTGAACTAGAAGTGAGGAGTGTCCCTTCCCACATAGTGAAGGTAGGATAACTAATGTACTCATGAGATTTGAGACTACAATGAATGTAGCATAAATAGGGTCCCAAATACATCTCCTAGTTCTTGAATTATGTTGCCCCCATAAGAATACTAGCTAGTGGATCCACACAGATGCTATGTTCATATTTTGGTACTACCTTGACAAGTAATCCGCCTTCTTTCGGTGTAGGGTTCCATGATACCAGATTCAAAATTATCTCATGTGGTCTATGTCAGTTAAGTCATAATGTTCCCAAAAGCTAAAATAAAGTAATGAAGGGAACTCTAACTAGGATGACATAATGGGTTTAGCTTAGTCTAGGTAGGGGTATGAGACTCTACCTATCCATTGCTCTAGTTAGACTTGAGGGAAGTCTTAGAAGGATGTTCTTATGTATGTATATGCTTATAAATTTAAATGATATTAATATGATGATCTTACAAGTTAATGGCACTATGTGATGTTGGTTTCACTTATGAACATGTGTTTGGTTTCTATCGCTAAAGTATGATGATGTTTACTCTTAATGATATAGTATGTGAAGTTGGGCATTGCTTATGGTTCTTATTGGGTTTACTTGATTGAGTGAGGTTATGGGGCCTTACATAGTCATTGCACTAGTGGATTTAATGAGGGTTTATGAGTAATGATCTTGCTTTGATTATGATGTTATGAACTCTTATACATGCTTGTTGATACTATAAATTGATGATAGTGTTGTCTTGATTATGTGCTCAATTATGTTGATATGCATGTTGGCTTGACTAGACTTGGTATTGTTGGTCTTGTGGTGTATATGGTCTTGACCTAAGGAATATGTGTTTGTTGACTTGTATTGGTTCTTGAATGTGCATAAGGCATTTCCAGAGTAAATTAGCATTCTTTAATGAAATGTCTCTTTTAAGAATGATTTCTATGTTGTATGTGCATATGATCCTATACTTAGTACAAGTGATGTTCTAACCAAATTTCTCCCTTTTTCCCCAACATTTTAGGCTCCGGTCGTTGAAGGGTTCATGACGAATTTTTAAGGAAGGCTTGGAATCATTCTCCAAGTGTGGGTATGTCCTCAAGTCTGAGGATGATGGATAACGGAATACCATGGCAACACACAATATCATCTATGAATATCCTTGCATAATCCTCCGCCAAGTAAGTGGACTTTACGGGAATAAAATGAGTGGATTTGGTCAACCTATCCACAACCACCCATATCGAGTCATGTTTCTTTTGTGTCCGAGGTAAACCTACCACAAAATCCATATTAATATCTTCCCACTTCCAAGTGCAAACTTGGATTTCTTGAAGTAAACCACTTGGCTTTTGGTGCTCGGCTTTGACTTCTTGGAAATTAGGACATTTTGCAACAAATAACTCTATGTCACATTTTAAGCCTTCCCACAAAAACACTTCTCTAACTTCATGATACATCTTTGTAGAACCTGGATGAATGGGATAAACGGAACCATCAGCTTTCTCAAGAATCCGGTTTCTCAAGTCATCAACATTGCGCACACATAACCTTCCTTGATACCTCAAGACACCATCCCCCTAAAAAGAATGACTCACTAAGCTTACCAAGAAATGATTCCGTCAACTCCATCAATGATTGCTCAAAGTTTTGCTTAGACTTCACCTCAACCACCAAAGACGATTCGGAGTTATGATGGACCATAAAACCACCATTCGGAGAATCTTCCAATCTAACACCCAAATGAGCCAACCTATGAACATCTTTTACTAGGTCTTTCTTGGATTCTTTTACATGAGACACACTACCCATGGTCATACGACTTAGAGCATCTGCAACCACACTGGCTTTGTCGGGGTGGTAGAGAACACTCATATCGTAATCTATTTTTTGTCAGAGATTTAACTTCTTTTGAGTAAACACATATTGAAGACTCTTGTAGTCGGTATACACATCAACATGAACACCATACAAATAATTCTCCATATTTTCAAGTCAAATACCACGACTATAACTCAAGATCATGAGTTGGGTAATTCTTCTCATGCACCTTAATTTGTCTAGAAGTATAAGTTACTACTTTCCCATGTTGCATAAGGACACACCCTAAGCACACTCGGGATGCATCACAATATACAACAAAGACCTTGGTACCCTTCGATAAAGTCAAAACCGGAGCGGAGGTAAGCCTATCTTTCATGATTTGTAAGCTTCTTTCACATGCCTCCAACTACTCAAATTTCACACTCTTTTGGGTCAAAGTAGTCAAGGGAGAAGCAATGGACGCAAAACCATCGACAAACCTCCTATAATATCCCGCTAGACCCAAAAAGATCCTAATGTCGGTTGGAGACAGTGGTCTAGGCCAATTCTTGACCGCCTCGGTTTTCCTTGGATCAACCTCAACTCCTTCACTAGAGATGATATGACCAAGAAACGCCACCGACCTCAACCAAAACTCACATTTTCTATACTTGGCAAATAGTTGGTTTTCTTTAAGCACTTGCAACATAAATATCATCTGCGGATTTGTTCGCTATGTCATGGACTTAAATTGTGTTTCTCCCAGTATCCGACTTCCTAGTGCTCCAAGCTTTGTTTTTCTAGGTAGAAATATTCTCAAAAGTTCATTCACCATACGAACCCCCATCAATAGTATCAAGCATTGTCGTACTGTTGTCATCCTTCCCTCGATAGAAATATTCTTTCATCGACTCATCCTCAATGTGGTGATTCAAAACACTTCTGGTAAACACGTTGAACCGGTCCCATAAACTACTCACAGAATCTCCAGGTAGAGCCACAAAGTTGTTTAGCTTATCCTTTTTGTTACGCTTCTTGGACACTAGAAATATTTTTTCTAAGAACGCATCCATCAAATGCTCCCATGTATAGATTGATTTGTAAAGGATTTCATTAAACCAAGTCACCACATTGCTAGTCAATGATAGAGGGAATACTTGCAATCTGATAACATCTGTGTCCCAGTACGGTCGACCTAAACAATATTCGCAGACCACCCTAAGCTTGGCTGTGTGAGCATGAGGGTCATCCGACGCCAACCTTGCTAATAAGCCTCTCGCTGTGAGCATCTGTATCAAGATACTAGTCACCATAAAGGTATGACCAGGTGGTAGAGGGGGTAGGACAAGAGGTCCATCAGAATCATCAATATTAAAGTTTACCCTATAGTTGTTATACGGTCGTGGCTCCGGTGGCTTCTGCATCCTCAATGCATCTCCCGTTTGATTCTGAGCTGGATCTTAATTATTTTTATTAACAACCCTCGAAAGTTGCAACCCAGCACCATCGCTTAATTCTCCTCCGATAGGGTTAACTGGTGCTCTCTAGTTATTCATTCTCCGCGTTTTTCTATTGAGCTCTGGATCATAGGGAATAAGTGTTATCCTTTACTTCGTGTATTTGACATACACTAGAGTTGGAACCTGAGAGACAAAAAAAGTAAAATTAGGAAATATTTGACTAAAGTTCAATAATGTAGTTAAACTTAATCTAAATCCAAATTCCCCGGCAGCGGTGCCATTCTTGATAATGTTTAAATATACTTCTTGAAAAGAAATATAAACAATTGTATATATACTACTTTAAGAGCATGAACTCCAAAATGAATGTTAAATTACGTCAATACCGTTCCATTTAAAACAAAACCTAATTAAAAACACAGTTGTGCTACCAACTCCTTCATCTCGCTAGACACTCCTTGGTAAAAGTCGTTACTTCTGAACAACCACCATTGTCCATCCCCCAACAGACGCAATTCATTGCTTTTCTCTCTTTAAAACCATCAAGCGTAGAACACAATATCCCTTCAAACATACTACTTATGCTATAAACATATCTACAGGTACGAGCTACTACAAGTGATTAGTGTGGCTTATTAGTCAAGACTTCTTCTACATTGTTTCATTCCATCGGTGTTGACTTACCGTTTAAGAGTTGTATGTTGCATTCGACCTTTTTGATCCTCTTGTTTTTTTTACAATTTACATCTTCTGGCTCAAATCTATTCTACTATTTACTTTTATCAGTCAAACTGAATGATATCATGCATTCCAAAGTCCATCACACTTCGTTTATGTTTTACTTACTCTGTTTTCTTAGTAACCATGTCATAAATGACAACCATTACCAAGGAAAACTCAAAATTTATTAGGTATTGTGACTTGATTGTCCACTGCACACAACTATATATCTCCTAGCTATATGTGGCCATTTGGACAAAATTCTTTACACGGAAAAAGTAACAGATACAATAGCCTTAGATGTTTGTTGTTGTAGTAAATAAGGTAATAACAGGTAATAATAAGTGATCTGATGTTCTGATAACTTATTTGGTTCATCTATTCCACTACCCACAAATTCAAGCAATGCAAAAACTTTCTTTTTTCTACCAATCTACTCGCATATTCATTGTTCCTTAATACTCATAGTACAATCAACAAATAATGTTATGTCTACATAGGACTTCTTTTTTAGTTAAGATAAATCTTAATTAGAAATTAAATTGGAAAGACGTTTTTATCCTGATCAGACACTACTAACAGCAGCATGGCGTGGGCGCTGACAGAGCTCCTACGCCACCCTGAAGCAATTTGAAGAGTAAAAGCAGTGATCTTTGATATAGTAGACCGAACAAGATGTTTGAAAAAAGTGACATTGACAATCTACTATATGCAAGTTGTTGTTAAAGAACCATTAAGATTACATCCTCTCCTTTCTTTCTTATTGCCAAGAAGAGCGATGCACAACACTAACTTCATGGGGTATGATATATCAAAAAACACTCAAGTGTTGGTTGACGTTTGGGTTATTGGTCAAGTGCCTGTTTAGAAGACATACTATTATTTGATTTATTTTCTCATTAAAAGTTAGGTCTCACTATGGCTCTTTCTTCTCTACTTGAGCTTTGGAGACGTTGATTCTTCATGATTTACTAAGTGAGAGAATTGCTGCCAATAATGATTTGATCTGTTAGTACACAAGCTTGTAGTTGATTTCTAAAGTTGTTTATTGGGTGGATTAATTGTGGCCTCTGGTGAATAAAAACTCATGTAATAGAAATGGTTATTGTAGTAATGGGGTAAGTCAAGTTCAATATCTAATAAATCAAATAGTATGTTAGAGAATTATCTGCGGTGACAGAGTAAGACCAAAAAAAGGCATGGACTGACACCATGGCCTTTGTACTACCCTTATGCAGTTGTAATCACTACATCTAATTTGATAATATTGTAGTTAGTCCATTAATAAATTAACATGAGATGTTAAAGCCTTTGCAAAAATGCCACAAGAGTCAAAAGATTGAGGCCAATGTTCTCGCTCACCTTCTCCATGTCCGTCTTTGAGACAATCTAAAAAGTAATGTCACTATTGATTCTTCCGATGACACTTAGCCATCCCATGCAGGAAGAATGTTGATTGGAACTAAATCACGGTCTCTTGGCACTCCATAATTAAGATACATTAAGAACCGTAAGCAAAAATTAAGTAGACATAATCATAATATTGGAGATAAAGATGATTGGTTTAGTGTTATTGATCAGTTTTGCAGTACGAGTATTGTGCCCTTATAAATGGTTTGCTACGAATCATTTTTGCAGGAATATCAAACTTTAAAATTAGAGGCATTTTGATTCCCTCAAATATATTTTCAACCGTGTAATAAATGCGTAAGGATTTTTAGTAAATTCACTTTCACCGAGGATATAACTATGAATGAATGTTCTTAATATTGTAAAACGTATTCCTATTTTGAGTGCACCAAATATTTCAAAGTCAAAAAGGAAGAATGATTTTAGAGGGACATTAGTGTTCGGGAAATCTAATGTTGTTCTTGGTTCACCACCAGTGTCACCTTGTTGTAGTCTTATTTCTGTACTTGCTGATATTGAAGTTGCTCTTTGACTTTGTACAACTATTAAGGCTAATGTGTTTGGGGTTAACCTGAATGTCCTATCTCATTAAGCTAGCTTCCTACTGTTTTCTCTCAAAAAGTTGCCAATGGACGTGTCCTAATTAGTTGATCAATAGTATATTCAATAGACAAAATATATAGGACCAACACCGGCTTTACAAAGTCAGAATCAAATTTTTCTATTTGTGTATTCCTTTTCATTGTTTGTATTTCCATGGAGAACTTTTTAAGTTTTTCAAAAAAAATTGGGGTGGGGGGGTGGGGAAATGGAACGTTTGGGACGTGCATGACTGTTGATTGGCAGAGGTCTCAATTGTTGATTTAAGTTGAATTACCTAATTACAAAATATGTAATGCTTCATTGTCAAGCTATATTAGTCTCAAAACTAGACATACATGTGCAACTCACGTTTGAAGAATTATCACCCTAAGTTTTATGAGTTTCAAGACTAGGCATACAAGTGCACACGGGTGCAGTGAATCATCATATCCATTGACACCAAATTCTATGCTGAACTAATAAGCAACCTTGAAAAGATGATCGACAATGAATGTCCAACAGGAAAATTAAACAACAAGTAAGACTACCAATTAGTTGGGTATAATGAAGTACTATTAACAAAAATATATTTGGTGAGTCGGAATCAATTGTTTTCAACAATTCGTTTGATGCATATCCAAAAGATTGAACAAATAGGGCATGGATAAAATTTTGCAGTTAAGGTATGTAAAATGGAGTATGGAAACTATTTTAACAATATATTAAGAGAAATATAATATGGATTGTTGACGCCCAATTTTGAACCTCCGCAAATATATGTTATTAATTATCGAGCTTCTGTAATTTCAAACAATTTAAAATAATTAGTCTTATAAAATTAAAATGTACATATACACATATATACATGTTTTTGCAATCTATTTTAACTAGTTTTGTCGATTTTTATAATGTCTAGGTAATACATTTGCTCCGTAGATAATTATAATATTTTATAAATATGGAAATTTGTCTCAAAAAGATATTACTTTTTCAGTTAGTTATTTTATTTCAGTTTAAATTATAGTCATAATTTCAAGTCAATTAGTTTGTAATTGAGTTAGTCATTTTAGAATTAAGTTATTTATTTTAGTTTGTTAAGATTAAAAAGCTCGTTAGTTGATTATACTAATTCATCTCATTTAAATTCTAACAGATGTCACCGATTTATTTCAAATTGTCTAAGGTTTAAATTTAAATTGGATAGAGTTCCAATCCAAATAGTCAATGTCCCAATTAGAATTTGGACTATATCTCCAATTTGAGGCACATATTTTGTTATTCCTAGCCAGCCCGTTTTTGCCTTCAGCATCACAACCCATTTTCTCTCCTAATTTCCACAAAACCGGTACCCGAACTCGACCCATCTTTTATTTCCCCATCCCCTATTCACGACAAAAGACCGAGATGCAGCAAGGCGGTGGCAGCAGTGCCAAACAACAATTCAGGCAATCTTCTATGCGCCACATCTTCTCCACCGCGTGAAATTCAGGATCCCTACCCAAGGGTATGAGAATCGTGACCCAGCGCGTACAATGCGCAAATTCCAACAGTAGACAGAGGGCAGCGAGGAAAAGCCTGCATTGCGTCCTTTGTCATTTTCTTTAGCGTCTCCTTCAGTTGTACGGTCGCATCAGCTTTAGAGGCACGTGAAATGGTCCTTGGCCTCGAGATGGTGCCACGTCGAGCTCTAAGGACAAAAGATGAATCGGAGTCGTCGACGTTCCTTTCTACTTTTTGGATTTTTTGCCAAGGAATGGGGATTTTTTAGTACAAGGGCAATCTTTCTCGTCCTTGGTGCATTTTTTGTTTTGAATATGGAATCGATTTGGAATTCCAACTCTACCCCTATTCCCATCCGTTTTCCCACACTTTTTCCTTTTCGAGAAAAAACAAATTTCTCAGATATATATATTCTTCTATATTTCACTCTGGGGGGAGGTTTTTGGGGTTTAGTCTTTCTAGAATTTTTTTTTAAGCAAAGGTATAGAAATCCCATAGTAGAACTACCACAAAAAGACATACTCCAAAAGGTCTGATTGGAAATTGGAGTTTTTGTGGTGAAAGATCATCTCTTTCAGCTTGTTTAAGTCCCATCTAGGCTGCCTGGAAGCAGGTAATGTCTTTTTCCCTCATAGTTCTCTTCTCGCCCTTTTTCATTCACATTCCGATGTTCGAAAGCTCTTATTTCGTTGTTGTTTGGCTGTTAGTTTCAAGCTAAGTTGATTGAAGTACATCGTTCCTTAGTCATTCTGTGGGGTCGTTGTAATATCTTAAAAGTTTTCGTTGATTAGCATCTACTGTTGATATTTTCTTGTTGTTTCATTACTAGTTATTTGTTGCGTGCCTTTTCTTGGTCTACTCGACTAATATATCTCATTTCTTCCCTCCTTTGAACGAAATATTGCATCTGTTTTGTCATTTTGAGTATTTATCCATAAAATGTGTTATTGTTCTTAGTTCTCTGCATCATTTGAGTAGTATAACATTTTAGTCAAGCTATGATAGATTATTTGTTGAAAAAAAATAGATGGGATTTCTCTTGCTTTCTGCTTTGCATCTCAAATGATTCTAGTGCAGGTTTGACTCGTATCTTTATTTTGATATTGTGTTTCCCTCTTTTGGCCAATGTTGTTAGCATCTCTTAGAAGAGATTCAAAGTCGTTTGGTATCGGTGTGTAGCCATGTGGCTAATTGATTTATGATTCTCACCATATTAAAAAATAAAAAAATAAAAAATAAAAAATAAGGAAATGGTTGATTCACTATAGTATGCAATACTTGAATTTCGCAGCATGCTGGTTCAATTTTGTTGGATTTCCTTTCATTAAACTAGTCATTGGATACTTATACCCTATCTCCTTTTGTGCATGTTAAAATTCGTCCGAGTCTTTATGGACTCCACTTGGTCTCTGCATTTCGATAGAGCCATGAAGGCTCAAGCTCCCCTACCAAGTCAATCAGTCTTAAAAATCAGTGGACAGATTTTTTGAAGCAAAAATAGCGTGAAGAATTGAGAGAGTCGAAGAGTTTGGGCTAAAATGCTCAAAAATTATTTTTTCAGAACTTGTATTTTATTATTTTCAGGCATAAGCCTTGTAAATTTCCCCTTATTATTATTTTGCTAGATTTAGGACAGGTGAAATTTTTTGGGACTTAAGCCCAAAGAAATAAAAAGTGTTATCTTGTTAGTTTAGGACAGGTACAAATCAAATGGGCTTAAGACCCAAAACAAAATGGGTCCAAATACTGGTCCAGGCGTACAGAAACCAGATTTGGACCCAACTTTCTCCCTCTCTCTCTTCTACTTTATTGCTCGTATGTTTTGTTATTTTTGTCGTTTGTCTTAGGGTTAAAAAATTTGAATCCCCGCAAGACATCGCTATTTTGTTTTAATGATCAAAATAATTCAATCGACTTTAAAAGACTTTAAAATGGCTTAAATAAATTTGCGAGTTAAAATAATTTACTTAGAAGATAGGCTAGCATTTCACTTATAACAAGTGCTAAATAATTTTTCAAACTCAAACTAATTTCAAAGTTAGATCATTTTTGCCAAATAAGTTTATCTATCGGATAATTGCGAGTTAGCAAATATTTTAGGTGCCGTAACAACCTCCCTAAAATATAAATAAGGATCGCCGAACCCCTTTTAAACTCTTTCAACTTGATTTTCTTTTTTAGTCAAATTGGAAGAACAAGTTTTCTTAATTTTCTCAAAATTAAGTGGCGAGTCTAAGAAGTAAACAATATAATATATTTTTTTCGAAAACACTAAAACAAAATGGTGACACTCTAAACAAGTCTTAAAATATTTTCTTTCCGAAAACATTAAAACAGAATGACGACTCTGCTGGGGACTTGGAGGATTCTAACCTTAAAACTAAACTTATTTGGCTATGTGTAAATAATTGTTTGCTTTGTCACGACTGGAATCCAGACCCCAGACGAGACCGGCGTCGTTGACCTCTCAGAGGTCGCAGACAAGCCTACTTACGTCATTCTTACTTCATCTAGGTTAATTTTAGCGGAAATTTTGAAACTTTTTGTTTCTTAACATACTTATAAAAACATTCTCATTAATACGTAATTGTTCACCATCAACCATCTAACATTAAGAGATAAGCAACTGAAAGAAATAGTTCAATTCTTATTAAGTGTATAATTGCCAAAATGGCACCAATACATAGTCTGAATAAAAATAGGAAAGAAACGCTAGTGGAACATGCTCCACTAGCTCAACTCTAAAACTAAGCTAGAATATAAAACAGTAGCATCCTCGAAAGCATGAGGACCTACCAAAATCGGATGAATGCTGGACGTCTGGATAACTGCAGCGATGATCGTGTAGCTCTATCGTCCACCTGTGCCTGCACCTAAAATAGTAGAGTTTGTATAGGGTTAGTACACACTTGTACTAAGTATGGGTATATGCAAGCACACACCAAGGACATGCATGATAAAGAATAGCTCTTTCCTAACAACATGATTTTTGGAAGTCAAGTCAGTGGACTTGCCAAATTGAGATTAGGAAAGTTTCCTAATTTGGATTAGGAAAGTAAATGATTTTTCCAAATTTGGATTAGGAAAGTCAGTGAGCTTTCCAAATTTTGAATAGGAAAGTTATGCCATAAGAATAACATACATAATCATACTTTTCACATTTGCACACAGCACATAACATTTACACATAGCACATAACTCCGTTCATATCATTCATTCATATGCCATGAGACCTTGGAATCATGGACTTGACATTAAGACATCCCAGAAATGAAGACTCAACATATGGGACCTCAACTGGGAGTCTTCGTTAGCAAACGCAGAGTCTGCTTCATTCATTTATACGTACTTCATTTCATTTCGTTCATATTCTAGTGTAACCACCGGTTATACCTAAGATGTAGTTTAAGACTTTCATTAGGTTCGTTGTGCAATGACCAAGAATGACCTAATGTCATTACTTGAATCTAACTCACCTTTTGATTATCCTATCCTAACACCTTTGGTATCATTCATTTCATTATGTGCATCATCTGAGGCTGAACTCATTCATTCATTGGGAACTTTAACTTTAACCGACATAGATCATGTGAGCATCATGAAATCCAGTGTCTCCCCCACACCGAAAAGAGGTGGAATCACCGGCCAAAGTGACCCAATAACATGCTAGCGTACATGGGAATTTAACCCCGCCAGATCCCTATATTGGCAGTATAGGTTCGAAGACTAGGAGATATGAGGAGACCCACACCCGGCAAGCCGGACAGTCTCATCTCATGAGAGTTACGTGAACCTCCGCCCTTCCCGAAAGAAGGCATCACCGCTCATAGCTAGTCTATCGGTGCTTAGTATAAAGTTCCATTACATTCATCTCATACGTAATGAAAGCTGGCTTCTAGTATGAGGACATCATAGCTCATTAGATGATTTCTCATCTCATCATTCGTATTGAGTGTGTTAAGCTCAATACTCTCATTAGAGTGTTCATAGAGACTGGTCTCTTCATTATCTTACACTCTCATAGGTGAGTACGTATTGGTAATATTTACTTAGGCTCATTTGAGATTGCTCTCATCATTTACATTAGCCTCATATCATGTTGTCACCACATTCATCATCATTAGCACCTTTGCTTTTCATACTTATTCACCTCTTATTACGTAAATGTTCATTTCATCATATGCCAATGCACTTGGCCATTTGGTGTGTTTCACACCCTTACTTCATAGGGTGTCATAATTTCATTTCTCATTTCATTGTTCATTTCATCATTTCATTGTTCATTTCGTCATTTCATTGTTCATTTCATCATATCATTGTTCATTTCATCATTTCATTGTTCATTTCATCATTTCATTGTTCATTTCATCATATCATTGTTCATTTCATCATATCATTGTTCATTTCATCATTTCATTGTTCATTTCATCATATGCCAATGCACTTGGCCAAATAGTGTATTTACACTCATACTTAACCCTTCTAGGGTTTCATCATTTCATTACATACATCTTAGGATCACTTACTTTTAAACATATGTTAGACTTACGAGTCTATACACACAAGCCATGAGGCTTCATTCATAGTTCGTTAAGTAATTCTTACATTCCTAAGATTATGTAGTACAAGACTTATGTATCTTGTAGTTATGCCAAGATATTGAATTTGATCTAAGTAGGTGGCATTATTCTTGGATGATTTGTTCACGTATGACTTATGTATCAAACGGAAGTTTGGGCAAGGAACCCAAGTCTTGAATCAATTGAATGTCATTTACATTATTAATTGATTTCATTCTAATATTCATAACATTTTTAACTCTAAGTCAAATCACAATATTTACATTGAAGGCTTACTATCTTATTTTAAATTTCTCTTACATTGGCCGATGGGTTGTGGGTTCGAGTCCCCACAACCCCATTTTTTTTTCTTTAACATGTTATTCTCCTATTCTTTCTTAAACCAAGAGGTTGTGGGATCAAACCCCCACAACCTCTTTTATTTTAATCTTAATTTCGTTTAAGTAAGGAGGTTGTGGGTTCGAACCCCCACAGCCTCCTTTCTTTTAATAAATTTTCGCCAAGGGCTGTGAGGTGGTGGGTTCGAACCCCCACAGCCCCATAATTATATTTTTATATTTTCTCTAAGTTAAGGGCATGTACAGTGAGGTCATGGGATCGAACCCCCATGGCCTCACTTGTTTTATCATTTAATTTCGCGGCAATAGCTAAGGGGTTCGAATCCCCTTAGCCCCAACATCTTTTTTCTAATTTTATTTTTCCTTACACTCTTCATGAATTCTGACCGAGGGGTGGTGGGTTCGAATACCACTCCCCTCATTAATTTTTCTCTTATTCTAGCCCTTGCTCAGACCCAGGATCGAACCCCCCAGCCCTCACCCTTTGCCGTGTCTGTTTCGCCCAAGGATGAGGTCACGGGTTCAATTCCTAGTGGCCTCATTCTTTTATTTCTTTAGTAAATTTTCCAGATTCATATGCATTTTTATTTAGTCTATATTAACTTGTACAATGCTGGAAATTTTTAGTTACTTTTAACTCATAACATCAATGTTTTACTTAGTTCATACATTCTTTCATAATTCCACTTCAACGTATTTTTAAGTGCATCCTTTAGAGAATTTATTGGCTATCAAATTCTTATTCAAGTCAGCCACATTTCTTAATTATGAACATCACAATCTTCATGAGTTTGGGTACGTAAATTAACAAACACAACATTAGCAATTTTAAGCCTCAAGGCCGAGACTCCAAATATGGCATACATCTTTCTTAATTTCGAACACACATACATGGTTTGTCTTTTCATAAACTAACGTACATCCAACACATTAACATTTAACACAAACATCACATAATCCTAAGTCTACCAGCATTCATACCAACCTACATTTGTTGGGAGCTAATGACAGGGAGCATAAAATAGGGGAATCAACCTTAGTTTTTGAGCCGAATATACTGAGTCCTAGGGGTCTCTTGGGAAAGGGACCAAGAGTAAGAAGACCCATACCTTGTTTTCTTCTTAAATGTCCAGAATGCTGCCCAAGAACCTCTCCAAAAATCAGTCCAAACACCCACACTCACACCTCACCCGACTAGCGTAGTAGTTCTGCTTAACGTTACCGGATTGTTTTCTCTTTGAGTTTCTATCTTTCAAGTTCTTGATGAACTTTTGCCTTGACTTTATTTTTATTTTGCTGATTGTTATCTAACGTTTTCAGCCAAGAAAAGAGAGTGAAAGAGAGTGAGAATCGTGCAAGAGAGAGTGGGGGAAATGGGAGATAGAAGTCTAGTAGAAGTAGGACTTTGTGGGTTTGAATTAGTCAACTCAATAATTAATCAAAATTAATAAAAATCTGATTTCTTTTTCCTAAATCAGCTAATATTAATTATTTATTAAAAATTAAGTTAACACATTAAAATAAAAGCAAATTTAATCTTGCTTCTAGTGGGGTTCGAACCCGGGTGACCCCATTTTGCGAAAATGGGTCACTTCGGGTTGCCCCACCCGAATTTCTTTATTTTTTTGAATTAATTAATTAAATAATTAATTACTCAGCGTAATTACAATATTACCCTTGGCCTGGAAAAGACCATTTTACCCTTAGACCCTCAAAACTTAAAATTTCTTCTTTTGAGTCCGGTAAAAACTCTTTCGATCAAATCTTCGTTTTCGTGAGCCTCACATGGTTGGTTCCAACCTTTACAAGCTCAATTAACTCCCCAAGTTAGTTGGCTTGGTCGTAGTAAGGGTTCTGAGGTCTGGTTCTACGCGTATCAATACGTGTGGACCTTGGTCTAATCGCAAGCATTCTTGAAACACCTAAGTCTTGATCCTATTCATTTTTAGGGTTGTTACATTATCCCCCCCTTAGGAACATTCGTCCCCGAATGACACTACTCTTTACTAACAATAAGTATGTCATCTATAGAACCTATGCATACATAGGTACCTCAATACTTTCACTGATGAATATCTTATTCACATATTAACATGATGAAACACCTCCTTGAAACCTACTAGTAGCTTTACATTTTTAGACTAAAGAATTCTTCCCTAAACTAGTCTCATCAAAGGATACAACACAAAGTCAACATAAAAATCACATACATCAGCAACCAATATGATGACTTCAAACCTATTAACCTCATACTAGGGCATAAACACCATATACAGTCAAATATATGAAAGGCTAATTAAGGCTTCGCACCCGAGGCTTCATCAGAAGTGCCTTCCCCTGCACCCCTGGACTTGAGTGCGAAGAATCGTTGCCTCTTTGGAGCCTCTTCATTCGGGCCATTAGTCTGAACTCTCTCCTTCCCTTGTTCTCGACTTCTCCTATTCGGACAATCTTTCACCATGTGGCCCGGTTTTCCACAGTGTAACAAGCATTAGAGCCCATCATACACTCTCCTCCATGCAGTTTGCCACACTTCCTGCAAGGTGGCCTCTCCTAAGGTGTATCTACTCCATTGTTTCTCTTAACTCTGGACTCAGAATCCCTATCATAGCGACTCTTGGATGAACTTGACTCCCCTTGGTGAGAGAGCCCCTTCTTAAACCTGGGATGCTCACGGACGCCAAAGTTGTTCCTGTGGCCTCCATGACTGGGTCCTGCCTGATCTTGAGGCCTAGGCCTCCTAGCATCACGAACACCTCTCTTTCTGCGGCTGTCCTCTACCTGCTGGACATGCACCATCAACCTGGAAAGATCCATATTATCATGGAGCATAGCAGATCGACACTCCTCCTCCAGGTCTCCATTGATTCCTGTGAGAAACCTGCTCATCTCATCCCTGCTGTTAGAAACCAGGGAAGTAGCACACCTTGACAGCTTAACAAACTTCAGGGAATACTCCCTGACTGTCATGGAGCCTTGTTTTAGGTTGATGAATTCCTCAACCTTGGCCTCCCTCATCTCTCTGGGAAAGAATCTTTCCAGAAATGTTGTCTTGAACAGCTCCCATGTGACTGGTACTCCAACTAAGACACGGTTATCTTGCCACATCTTGCACCAAGTCTGTGCAACATCCTTGAGCTAATACGAAGCCAGCTCAGCCTTCTCAATGTCAGTGGCCCCCATAGCCACCAGGATCTTATGCACCTTATCTATAAACTCTTGAGTGTCCTCCGATGTCTTAGCCCCTGTGAAAATGAGAGGATTCATCCTCGTGAAATCCCTCAGTCTGTCAGCCATGCTACGGACCGGTGGGTTCTCCCTCTGAACATCCTGTCTGTTGACCTGGGCGGTCATAGCCTGGGCCTGCATAGTAATGGCCTGTGCCATCTGGGACAGAGATGCCCTCACCTCAGCATCAGTCAACCCAGCTGGGTTAACTGGCATGGACACTACTTCAGCTGGAGCCTGGGGTAGGTCCTGATTACCCCCAGCAACTGCTCCTCCTCTCCTCTGACCATTAGCTCTCCTAGTGTTCATTCTCTAAAAAACAACAAGGATTGATGTTAGAAATGCTCATAACACAAGGAACTCAGACATTAGGAAAAGCACGATAAGATCAGAAGAAGGGAAATTTTCCTACGCATTATGCAGTCTCTAATCCAGGATAGTGGTGCACTTCACTACCATGACTTAGAAACTACTCAATGTGGTTGATGTGAACTTATTATTTTCGTAATTTAACCTAGTGCTCTGATACCAACTTTGTCACGACTGGAATCCAGACCCCAGACGAGACCGGCGTCATTGACCTCTCAGAGGTCGCAGACAAGCCTACTTACGTCATTCTTACTTCATCTAGGTTAATTTTAGCAGAAAATTTGAAACTTTTTGTTTCTTATCATACTTATAAAAACATTCTCATTAATACGTAATTGTTCACCATCAACCATCTAACATTAAGAGATAAGCAACTGAAAGAAATAGTTCAATTCTTATTAAGTGTATAATTGCCAAAATGGCACCAATACATAGTCTGAATAAAAATAGGAAAGAAACGCTAGTGGAACATACTCCACTAGCTCAACTCTAAAACTAAGCTAGAATATAAAACAGTAGCATCCTCGAAAGCATGAGGACCTACCAAAATTGGATGAATGCTGGACGTCCGGATAACTGCAGGGATGATCGTGTAGCTCTATCATCCACCTGTGCCTGCACCTAAAATAGTAGAGTTTGTATAGGGTTAGTACACACTTGTACTAAGTATGGGTATATACAAGCACACACCAAGGACATTCATGAGAAAGAATAGCTCTTTCCTAACAACATGATTTTTGGAAGTCAAGTCAGTGGACTTGCCAAATTGAGATTAGGAAAGTTTCCTAATTTGGATTAGGAAAGTAAATGATTTTTCCAAATTTGGATTAGGAAAGTCAGTGAGCTTTCCAAATTTGGAATAGGAAAGTTATGCCATGAGAATAACATACATAATCATACTTTTCACATTTGCACATAGCACATAACATTTACACATAGCACATAACTCCGTTCATATCATTCATTCATATGCCATGAGACCTTGGAATCATGGACTTGACATTAAGACATCCCAGAAATGAAGGCTCAACATATGGGACCTCAACTAGGAGTCTTCGTTAGCAAACACAGAGTCTGCTTCATTCATTTATACGTACTTCATTTCATTTCGTTCATATTCCAGTGTAACCACCGGTTATACCTAGGATGTAGTTTAAGACTTTCATTAGGTTCGTTGTGCAATGACCAAGAATGACCTAATGTCATTACTTGAATCTAACTCACCTTTTGATTATCCTATCCTAACACCTTTGGTATCATTCATTTCATTATGTGCATCATTTGAGGCTGAACTCATTCATTCATTGGGAACTTTAACTTTAACCGACATAGATCATGTGAGCATCATGAAATCCAGTGTCTCCCCCACACCGAAAAGAGGTGGAATCACCGGCCAAAGTGACCCAATAACATGCTAGCGTACATGGGAATTTAACCCCGCCAGATCCCTATATTGGCAGTATAGGTTCGAAGATTAGGAGATATGAGGAGACCCATACCCAGCAAGCCGGACAGTCTCATCTCATAAGAGTTACGTGAACCTCCTCTCTTCCCGAAAGAAGGCATCACCGCTCATAGCTAGTCTATCGGTGCTTAGTATAAAGTTCCATTACATTCATCTCATACGTAATGAAAGTTGGCTTCTAGTATGAGGACATCATAGCTCATTAGATGATTTCTCATCTCATCATTCGTATTGAGTGTTTTAAGCTCAATACTCTCATTAGAGTGTTCATAGAGACTGGTCTCTTCATTATCTTACACTCTCATAGGTGAGTACGTATTGGTAACATTTACTTAGGCTCATTCGAGATTGCTCTCATCATTTACATTAGCCTCATATCATGTTGTCACCACATTCATCATCATTATCACCTTTGCTTTTCATACTTATTCACCTCTTATTACGTAAATGTTCATTTCATCATATGCCAATGCACTTGGCCATTTGGTGTGTTTCACACCCTTACTTAACCCTTATAGGGTGTCATAATTTCGTTTCTCATTTCATTGTTCATTTCGTCATTTCATTGTTCATTTCGTCATTTCATTGTTCATTTCATCATATCATTGTTCATTTCATCATATCATTGTTCATTTCATCATTTCATTGTTCATTTCATCATTTCATTGTTCATTTCATCATATCATTGTTCATTTCATCATATCATTGTTGATTTCATCATTTCATTGTTCATTTCATCATATGCCAATGCACTTGGCCATTTAGTGTATTTACACTCATACTTAACCCTTCTAGGGTTTCATCATTACATTACATACATCTTAGGATCACTTACTTTTAAACGTATGTTAGACTTATGAGTCTATACACACAAGCCATGAGGCTTCATTCATAGTTCGTTAAGTAATTCTTACATTCCTAAGATTATGTAGTACAAGACTTATGTATCTTGTAGTTATGCCAAGATCTTGAATTTGATCTAAGTAGGTGGCACTATTCTTGGATGATTTGTTCACGTATGACTTATGTATCAAACGGAAGTTTGGGCAAGGAACCCAAGTCTTGAATCAATTGAATGTCATTTACATTATTAATTGATTTCATTCTAATATTCATAACATTATTAACTCTAAGTCAAATCACAATATTTACATTGAAGGCTTACTATCTTATTTTAAATTTCTCTTACATTGGCCGATGTGTTGTGGGTTCGAATCCCCACAACCCCATTTTTTTTTATTTATTTAACATGTTATTCTCCTATTCTTTCTTAAACCAAGAGGTTGTGGGATCAAACCCCCACAACCTCTTTTATTTTTCTCTTAATTTTGTTCAAGTAAGGAGGTTGTGGGTTCGAACCCCCACAGCCTCCTTTCTTTTAATAAATTTTTGCCAAGGGCTGTGAGGTGGTGGGTTCGAACCCCCACAGCCCCATAATTATATTTTTATATTTTCTCTAAGTTAAGGGCATGTACAGTGAGGTCATGGGATCGAACCCCCATGGCCTCACTTGTTTTATCATTTAATTTCGCGGCAATAGCTAAGGGGTTCGAATCCCCTTAGCCCCAACATCTTTTTTCTAATTTTATTTTTCCTTCTACTCTTCATGAATTCTGACCGAGGGGTGGTGGGTTCGAATCCCACTCCCCTCATTAATTTTTATCTTATTCTAGCCCTTGCTCAGACCCAGGATCGAACCCCCCAGCCCTCACCCTTTGCCGTGTCTGTTTCGCCCAAGGATGAGGTCACGGGTTCAATTCCTAGTGGCCTCATTCTTTTATTTCTGTAGTAAATTTTCCAGATTCATATGCATTTTTATTTAGTCTATATTAACTTGTACAATGCTGGAAATTTTTAGTTACTTTTAACTCATAACATCAATGTTTTACTTAGTTCATACATTCTTTCATGATTCCACTTCAACGTATTTTTAAGTGCATCCTTTAGAGAATTTATTGGCTATCAAATTCTTATTCAAGTCAGCCACATTTCTTAATTATGAACATCACAATCTTCATGAGTTTGGGTACGTAAATTAACAAACACAACATTAGCAATTTTAAGCCTCAAGGCCGAGACTCCAAATATGGCATACATCTTTCTTAATTTCGAACACACATACATGGTTTGTCTTTTCATAAACTAACGTACATCCAACACATTAACATTTAACACAAACATCACATAATCCTAAGTCTACCAGCATTCATACCAACCTACATTCGTTGGGAGCTAATGACAGGGAGCATAAAATAGGGGAATCAACCTTAGTTTTTGAGCCGAATATACTGAGTCCTAGGGGTCTCTTGGGAAAGGGACCAAGAGTAAGAAGACCCATACCTTGTTTTCTTGTTAAATGTCCAGAATGCTGCCCAAGAACCTCTCCAAAAATCAGTCCAAACACCCACACTCACACCTCACCCGACTAGCGTAGTAGTTCTGCTTAACGTTACCGGATTGTTTTCTCTTTGAGTTTCTATCTTTCAAGTTCTTGATGAACTTTTGCCTTGACTTTATTTTTCTTTTGCTGATTGTTATCTCACGTTTTCAGCCAAGAAAAGAGAGTGAAAGAGAGAGAGAATCGTGCAAGAGAGAGTGGGGGAAATGGGAGATAGAAGTCTAGTAGAAGTAGGACTTTGTGGGTTTGAATTAGTCAACTCAATAATTAATCAAAATTAATAAAAATCTGATTTCTTTTTCCTAAATAAGCTAATATTAAATATTTATTAAAAATTAAGTTAACACATTAAAATAAAAGCAAGTTTAATCTTGCTTCTAGTGGGGTTCGAACCCGGGTGACCCCATTTTGCGAAAATGGGTCACTTCGGGTTGCACCACCCGAATTTCTTTATTTTTTTAACTTAATTAATTAAATAACTAATTACTCAGGGTAATTACAATATTACCCTTGGCCTGGAAAAGACCATTTTACCCTTGGACCCTCAAAACTTAAAATTTCTTCTTTTGAGTCCGGTAAAAACTCTTTCGATCAAATCTTCGTTTTCGTGAGCCTCACATGGTTGGTTCCAACCTTTCCAAGCTCAATTAACTCCCCAAGTTAGTTGGCTTGGTCGTAGTAAGGGTTTTGAGGTCTGGTTCTACGCGTATCAATACGTGTGGACCTTGGTCTAATCGCAAGCATTCTTGAAACACCTAAGTCTTGATCCTATTCATTTTTAGGGTTGTTACATGCTTGATTTCTTTTTGTATTACTAAACTGTCTCATTTTTCATGGCATAATTTCTCCCAAACGGAAAATAGTTTGCATTAGGAAAAAGGGAGTTATGTGGCTTACCACGACTTCTTTCAGATAACACACAAGTCTATCTTTGGAACTGATAAACGAATAGTTAGCTTGCGATCATCCAACGTCGTTTGTTAGCTTCACCCTGTCGTCTGTCCGACTCGGGTAACCGTCACTTCTAAAACCAATTCTAGTCAACCTAGGATAGAGCAAAACCAAATTCAAATATAATCATTAGACTAATATACCCAACACCCAAGGTGTGTTGGGCCCATTAGAGAGACTACCTTGAGTCCAAAATGGCCCACGCCCTAAATGGACGATCATACTTATGTGTCAAATTGGAGGGATGCATATGTCGTTGGACAAACCATTGTCTTTCGGGTTTGAAAGTCTCTCATGTTATCTTACTTTAGTTAAAAATGAAGGTATTGATAAGCTATCATTTGGATCCAAGTACGTAGGCACTCGGAGATGAGAAGAATGAAGAAGGAAGGATCTTCCATGGAAGCATAGTTTAGAATCGTACCCTGCGTGGGACTGATTATTTTGTATCCCGTTTTCCATAATTATGTATCCCCATTTAGTTTTATTCATAAAATTTGTATAAAATTGAGTTCTGGGTGCAATGGAATGTTTCAAATGACGTATATATTCCTCATATCTCTAGACCTACCCTTGGCACAAAAGGGTCACATATCTGTTTAGGACGCACAATAATTGTTTATGTGTTATAACTGTTTGAGTGATTATGTTGCTTTATTTGGAGATGTCCTAGCCTACTCATTCTCGAAAAATATTTTCTAGAACTCCTTAAGCATAAATATGAAGTCACTATCGAAAGTACGTGCAAATACTCTTCGAATCTTTAGTTTCCCAATAAAATTCAAACTTTATTTTCAAAATTACTCTTTCATATGAGAAAAGATTCACCGTTTCAAGTCCAAAAAAATAATCAAGTGGGTCAAACTACGTAGGACCTGAATTATCTTTTGTGAGATACGTAGGCAGCCTTTCAAGGTTCGGTCCTCATTTTTTAGAAAATTCTATCTTTCCCAACTCTTACAAAGAAAGTAGAGTCACATCTAAATCAAAAAATCAGAAGTACGACAATTTACTTTGTCCCGACTCAAGTCGACATTTCTGAATCATTGGTTCTAAAATAATATAGACAAATTTCTGTCTATTTAGTCATCTTTCTATATACGTGGGCTAATTTATCTTCAATTGAAGCAAAGCTTATGTGTTTACAATAATGTGTATGATATCTTGTATTAACTATCATCGACACAGACTAACACATTTGCCTTTGAGAGTTGTTTTTCTTTGTCAGGTACTCAAAAACTGATCTGTGTAGAGAAAATGGCTGAGCATCCATACTTCACCAGGTCCAAAGACCCCAAAGATTGCTTCTCCGACCAATGTTTGTCAAAAGGCAAAGAGAAAATGGTTGAAACTATTGAGAATACTGATTTGAATGAAATTACTGTGAATGAGTCTACCATTGCTGAACAGAACAAGTTGATTGCACAATTATTCCTACAAATTGCAGAAATGAGGGCGGAGATGGATAAGACCCGAGATTTGACGAATCTGGCTATCATTGCTAACACTCCTACTCTAGACAACGAGAGACCTCCACTCCATTTTCCTACTTTGGATTCAGCGTCCGAACATTTCCCAAACAATTCAACCACCTCTACAATTCCACAACCTTCCATCATTGACTTAACCACCTCTAACCCAAATCATGCTAGTTCTTCACACCAAAAGTCACCTACTTTTCAAAATCCAGATACCAACATTCTCCTGAATTTTCCTGCCAGTCATCAAATTCCTACTCAAATTTCCCAAAAACCACCTACCACTCAACCCATACCTCTAAGAACCACATTTCATCTTTCAATATCGCCTGAATCGTACCCTTCTCTTACCACATATTTTGAACCCGAACATTTTGAGAAGAAGGAATATGAGTGGAAGGTCATAAAATAAAAGGTTGAGCAAAACATCAGATACGAAGTAATGAATGCAATGAAGGACTTTCAATACACCCCGGACATTGAGGGGTTGAACTAAGAAGATTTGTGTCGCCATCCACATTTGGAACTTTCTGAAGGTTTTAAAGCATCAAAATTTGACACTTTTAGTGGATTCGAAAATCCTTTGACTCATTTGAGGGCTTATTGTTATCAACTTATTGGAGTAGAGAAAAATGAGGCTTTGTTGATGCGACTCTTTAGTCGAAGTCTGAAAGGAGAAGCTCTGGTATGGTTTATTTCAAAAGAAATCAAGCAGTGGCCAAGTTGGCACGGTTTGGCTAAAGATTTTATTGAATGGTTCGGTTACAAAGTAGAATTCATTCTTGATCGATACACTTTGAGGAGAATCAAACATAAGTCTACTGAAAGTTATCGAGAGTATGCCTACCATTGGAGAAGAGAGGCTGCAAGGGTTAGGCCTCCCATGACCAAGAAAAAAATTATTGAAGTCTTCGTGCGCATTCAAGAGCCGGAGTATTACAATAGGATGTTGCTCATTCTAGGAGAAAAGCTCAGTGAGATAGTCAAAATTGGTGAAGCTATTGAAGATGGTCTTAGGACCGGAAAAATCATCCGAATAACTCCGCAAGATGAATTCCCAGGACCATTAAGGAGGAAAAGGGAAGATGTTTCTTCTATCTCATTTGAATCAAACCAAAAATCAAAGAGATGTGCTGGTCTTGATGATCGAAAGCCTTTACCATCCAAAACTATCCTTTAGCTCCACATAATTATTACCCCATCCAACCAAGTTACCAATCTCCACCATCAAAGCATCCAAATTACCAAGCTCCATTTCCAAATTACCCAAATGCTCAATCAAACAACCAAGCTCCATTTCCAAATTACCCAAAAGCTCAATCAAGTTACCAAGCTGCATTGCCAAATTACCCAAAGGCCCATCATAGCTACCGAGCTCCACAATACTCAAATCTCCAAACGCCAGCACCTACTCACCATATTCCTCCAAGTTACCGCCAAATATCTCAATCTGCATGAAATGATCATAATCTTTCTTGTCAGAAATTTTTGAAGAAGCCTTCTCGAGTCTTTACTCCTTTGGTTGAAAGTCAAACCAACTTTTTGAGAGGTTGAAAGCAGCTAGTCTTATACAAACGATTGACCCAAAAAATGTCAATGTGAATTCCAGGCTTTACAGGCTCAATCTTCATTGTGCTTACCATTCAGGAGGTGCTGGACATAGCACTGAGGATTGCATCAATTTGAAGCATAAAATTCAAGACTTGATTGATCAAAGAATTGTCACTCTTTGAACTTTCACTTCCAATGCCAATGGTAATTCACCGTCGAATCGTGGAGGATTCATTTTCAACATGATTGACCCAAAGTCTCAATCACCTCTTTGTCAAAATGCCCAAACTCATCATCAAATGCCTCCGCCTCAACAAGGTCATTATGATACTCCTCATTCGAGATTTGAGAAGAAACTTGCTCGGAATTTTACGCCGCTCATCGAAAGTCGGGCGAAGTTGTTTGAGAAATTGAATGTTGCAGGTATTATTCATCTAGTTGGGCCCAAGCCCTTTGATACTAGCTCTCAATTTTACCGAGCCGATCGGAAGTGTGCATATAATTCCAACAGTGTTGGGCATGATACCAAAGACTGCATCAATTTAAAGCACAAGATCCAAGACTTGATCGACCAGAATATGGTCAGGACCTTGGTACCCAACGTCGACAGTAATCCTCTTCTGAACTATGGAGGCGCCACTATAAATATGATAGAGACGGAGGATGAGTCCCGCATGGTAAAGACGATAGTTCCAACTGGTCCCGGCAACCTTGAGAAAATTGCATGTTCTCCGAGCATAATTGAGACACTCGATTTTACGAGCATGACACTCCGTCAAACTTTTGCTTCTGTGTCAAGAGAGGGTCAGAACAAGAGGGATATTAATCATGTTCCACCAAAGTCTTTGCCTCATTTATGTCAGTCCATTGTGGTAGAGAAATATGCCAATGACGACGATATTAGAGAAGGGATGGGGAATCTTAAGCAAGATGGTGATGCTTCACCCAAGAGGATGATCGAGACACCAGGCATACGAGACGCCAAGCCGATGGAGCGAGTTCTTAATTGGACTTCCACTCCGCTCTTTATCTCTCGCTCAACTTAATAGACAAAGATGAATCTTATGTTGTTTTCGAAATCGGTGGTGGTTCGAATGAGGCTCGAAACCACCTTTTGTGTTGTTTTACCTAATTATGTTTTCATTTCCCTCGTAATGTTTTGAAAAAGGCAAAATGACTCATGGTCATGCCAAAGTCCGTAGTTCCTTGCCTTCAATTAAAGTCTCTCCTATTGCGAAAATTTAATTTATTTGTTTTAATTCTGCTATCTAATTGTCTTTGTCTTTGTTTTAGTAAAACAAATATATAAATATTTTTTATTTTTTTATTTTTTTAAAAAAATAAAAACTAAAAAAAATAACTGTCAATATCACATCATGTCACAAGCTGAATGAACCTGATGAGATAGATAAAGATGAGTTATAAGAGTTTGACGATGAGGTCGTGATATTCAAACGATTTGTCAAATATTTGAAACAGTTTGAGACTCAGTGTAAGTGGAATCTGGAGGAGACAAAAACTGTAAATCTACAAAAAAAAAAAGGATGACTATATCAAATAAGTCAGAATCAGGGTCCATCAGAGAGAAGCTCAAGAAAGAGAACTCAATAGATTAATTAGAAAATGCATTGAATGCATTTGTTTGATCACGAATTGTGGTGGAACATAGACGTTCATCTCAAGTTGTAAGCTGACTCAGATGCTATCAAAAGCTGCTATATTTGAAGATTTAGAGTGTCTTTTATTTCTATCCTTGTAATCGCATCGTTTGTTTGAAATCATCTTATGTTCTGTAGTTAGAAAAATTATTTCTTGTAGTGAATTACGTCTGACCTGAATTCTCAAGAATGTGATACGTAGGTGGCCTGTGTGGGCTTCAATCACCCTTTTATATATTTTTATTCCCCTTTGTATTTGAACTACGTTCGACCTGAATTCTCAAGGACGAGATACGTAGGCGGTCTATGTCGACCTCGATTGGTTTCTTTGTAAATTTCTTACTGTTGTTAACCTTTGAGGGGAACTACGTTTGACCTGATTCCTTCCTCAATGGGATACGTAGGCTCCACAACGGTTCGGTCATATCTTCCATAAGATTTCTATTTTTCTTTACAATAGAAATTGGGACAAAATTTTCGAGAGGGACTCAAAAATTCTCAAGAAGAAGATCTCCCCCACAAGTCAAGACTAAAGTTACATTGAGACTCGTAACTGGGATAGAACTTTTGAGAAGGGCTCAAAAATTCTCCAGAAGAAGATCTCTACAACTAGTCGAAACTAGAGTCATATTGAAAATTGAAACTGGGACAATTTTTGGAAGGGTCTAAAAATTCCATGATTTGTTCAGTAAAAGTTCAAGATAAGCCAAGGCCATTAATTGGACAAAATATTTTGAGGATGACCTCAAAAAATTTCAACAGGGTTTGTCGGCAGTTTAGAGCAACTTTGAAACGCCCCTTCTAATAACTGATAGATCTTGACATATCAACCCCAAATGCGTTCATCAAGCTTGACGTGACATGATGTTTGGCAGTGACCTTTTTCAATTACAGCCTTTTGAAACTCTTTCCTTAGAGATTTTATATATTTATTTCAATTATTTTGCATAAATGTTTTGTCTTGTCCATCGAGAAGCAAGAGATGGGAGCGATCAACTGAAGATAAAAAGTCAAGGAGCAAGCGTTTGAAGAAGTCAACACAGATTAGTTTGTTTCAAAAACTAACAATTGTTCTGTGGATGTAGAAAAGTCATTTTAGAAGAAAAAGAAAATTTCAGAATACAAGCAACAACACCTCATTCGAATTTCCAGCAAGGCATGAGCTACAAGTGAGTGCAAATGTTCAAATATGAACAAGTGAAAGCATCACTCTCAACATGCGTGGTAATGCGAGACCCTCCTAGAGGGACATTTATACAATTATTATCGAATGAGATAATATCACCATCCAGAAAGACATCACCACCATTTTCACGACATAATATCATCATTCTGTCAATGGATCGACATCATCCTATCAATGGATCATCAATGAAGAATCATCATCCTATCAATGGAAAATCAACATCATCCTGTCAATGGATCGACAGCATCCTATCGATGGATCATCAATGAAGAATCATCATCCTATTAATGGAGCATCAACATCATCCTACCAATGGATCGTCATCATCCTACCAATGGATCATCAACGAAGCATCATCATCATCATCCTGTAAAAGGATCATCAATGAAGAATCTTCATCCTATCAACGAAGCATCACCATCCTCTCATGTAGCAGCATTATCCTACCAATGGATCGTCATCATCCTACCAATGGATCATCATCTTACTATCAATAAAGTATCATTTCTCACATCACATCAAGTCATCATCTACTGCATCAAAACCGACAGAGAATGATGTCAGAACATTTGTCGAGTATGGTAAAGCATATGACTTCTCTATTTAAATTACAATTTATGCTAACAAGTTTATTTCATTCTTTATCGAGATCATCCAAGAGGATTAATTCTCAAATCAAGCCATAGGTGCAGACGACATCAGAAAAGATGCAACACAGCGTAAAACATTTTTTAGTAGCAAATGTCCATCGAGCCATTCACCTCGGTATAGTTGGAACATTATCGAGTCATCCACCTCGTTACAGTGGGATAATCATCGAGCCATCTAGCTCGTTGCAGAGATCACCGGAGCTTGCCATGCAAAAAACAAGCAATAACATCTCCAAATTCTCAGCAAATCATGAGTTGTAACGGATATACTGTGTTCGAAAGCGGTATCCATTATCTTTTGTTCTCGATACTTCTTTATTTTCACATTTAATTGAATGATGTTTATGCTTATCCATTAATATATATTCATTCGCTATATGAATGACCTTTCCTAATTTTTTCACTCAAGCCGCTAGCTAAAGCGGCATTATGTCTACTAATTATTTACTTTGAGAGTGCATACATATAGTGAACTTACTTATGTGACATCTTTCACATCAAGAGTAACTGAAAATTGTCGTAAGAGATACTATCACTTTTTCAGTTACATTTTCTACTAACAAGTTGTTTCATTCTTTGTCGAGAGCATACAAGAGGATGAATTCTCAAATCAAACCACAGGTGCGGACGACATCAACAAGGATGCAGCACAATCTGGAATTTTTTCTTAGCAGCAAACTGGGACATGGTCCAAAGAGGAGTGTCAAACTCTTAGGACGCGAGCACAGAAATGACTTCCACCACAATCAAACCACACCCCTATCAGAAGGCATGTGGGCTTTTCTTTGGGTCTGTCAATTTTTATTTGGCATCGGAAATTTTGGTATCTGCCGGAAGCAAGTTTCCAATCTGAATGACAATGCACCAAGAGCTTTGGAAAATTATGGCCGTGTAAGTTATTAATTATGGGTGTGAAGTGCACCACATTCATGACTAAGAGGTTACAAACCTCCTTTTCACACTCGACTTAATTTATCACTTATCCAGAACCAAAGGTTATCTAGCATAATAGATTTCTTTTTCAACTGATCGAGTCAAACTACGAATACCCTGATTCCTAAGATTTAAGGATATGTAGGCGGGCTCAATATCAAAAACTCGGTTGTATTCCAACATTCTCTCTTAAATCTTATTCTCGAGCATCTCGGTCCTTTAATAATCCGATATCGAGATGACCTTTGAATTCTTTCAAAATGGTGCGTTAAATCGAGCTTATTGAACTACAGATGGCATGAATTCTCATCTATCCTGAGATATGTAGGAAACCCATTTCTCGAGGTTCCGCCATAATTCCTAAAGCCGCGCCAATTTTTCTTTTTCCAAGAGATGAATATGTGGTCGGTCAGAATTGGATTAGTCCATTTTATTTTCCTCGAATTGCTTGCATCAATCCAAGTAAAATGAGGGACAGTTGTTGACACCCAATTTTGAACCTCCGCAAATATATGTTATTAATTATCAATCTTCTTTAATTTCAAACAATTTAAAATAATTAGTCTTATAAAATTAAAATGTACATATACATACATATAAATGTTTTGCAAGCTATTTTAACTAGTTTTGTCAATTTTTATAATGTCTTGGTAATACATTTGCTCCGTAGATAATTATAATATTTATAAATATGGAAATTCGTCTCAAAAAGATATTACTTTTTCAGTTACTTATTTTATTTCAATTTAAATTATAGTCATAATTTCGAGTTAATTAGTTTGTAATTGAGTTAATCATTTTATAATTAAGTTATTTATTTCACTTTGTTAAGATTAAGAAGCTCGTTAGTTGATTATACCAATTTATCTCATTTAAATTCTAATAGATGTCACTGATTAATTTCAAATTGGCTAAGGTTTAAATTTAAATTGGCTAGAGTTCCAATCCAAATAGCCAATGCCCCAATTAGAATTTGGACTATATCTCCAATTTGAGGCCCAGATTTTGTTATTCCTAGCCATCCCGTTCTTGCCTTAAGCATAAGAGCCCATTTTCTCTCCTAATTTCCCCGGAACCGGTACCCGAACTCGACCGATCTTTTATTTCCCCATCCCTATTCACAACAAAAGAGACCTAGATGAATCAAGGCGGTAGCAGCAGTACCAAACAACAATTCAGGCAATCTTGTATGCACCACATCTTCTCCAGCGTGTGAAACTCAGGATCCCTACCCAAGGGTACGAGAATCGTGACCCAGCGCGTACAACACGCAAATTCCAACAGTAGACGGAGGGCTGCAAAGAAAAGCCTACATCCGTCCTTTGTCGTTTTCTTCAGCGTCTCCTTTAGTGGTACGGTCGCCGCAGATTTGGAGGCATGCAAAACTGTCCTTGGGCTCAAGATGGTTCCACGTCGAGGTCCAAGGATAAAAGATGAATCGGAGTCGTCGACGTCCCTTTCTACTTTTCAGATTTTTCGCCAAGGAATGTGGATTATTTCGTACAAGAGCAGTCTTTCTCGTCCTTGGTACATTGTTTTTGAATTGGTAATCGATTTGGAATTCCAACTCTACCCGTGTTCCCATCCGTTTTCCCGCACTATTTCCTTTTCGAGAAAAATCGAATCTCTCTGATATATATATGTTTCTATATTTCACTCTGGGGGAGGGGGAGTTTTTTGGATTTATTCTTTCTTGAAATTTTTTTTAGCAAAGGAATAGAGAATCCCACAGTAGAACTACCACAAAAAGACATACTCCAAAAGTTCAGAAGTAAAAGAGGAGTGTTGATCCTTAGATCACGAGGTTTGAGTTATTTGTTGAAGAAGGTTGGGGGTGAGAAAAAAGGAAAATAGATAAGAGTTTTTAGCTGGATTATAGGATCAAAAAACAGAAAGATTCTGTGTTGAGGCTCAAGTTTCTGACGAGACCTTCAATTTCTCATTGGAAATTCGAGTTTTTGTGGTGAAAGATCATCGCTCCAGCTCGTTTAAGTCCCAGCTTGGCTACCTGGAAGCAGGTAATGTCTTTTTCCCTCATAGTTCTCTTCTCTCCCTTTTTCATTGACATTCCGATGTTCGAAGGCTCTTATTTCGTTGTTGTTTGGCTGTTAGTTTCACGCTTAGTTGATTGAAGTACATCGTTCCTTAGTCATTCTGTGGGGCCGTTGTAATATCTTAAAAATTTTCGTTGATTAGCATCTACTGTTGATATTTTCTTGTTGTTTCTTTAGGATTTATTCGTTACGTGCCTTTTCTTGGTCTACTCGACTAATATGTCTCATTTCTTTCCTCCTTTGATCAAAATATCGCATCTGTTTTGTCCTTTTGAGTATTTATCTATACTCATTTGGGTAGTATAACATTTTAGTCAAGCTATGATAGATTATTCATTGAAAAAAAATAGATGGGATTTCTCTTGCTTTATGCTTTGCATCTCAAATGATTCTAGTGCAAGTTTGACTCTTATCTTTATTTTGAAATTGTGTTTCCCTCTTTTGGCCAATGTTGTTAGCATCTCTTGGAAGAGATTGAAAGTCGTTTGGTATCGGTGTGTATCCATGTGGCTAATTGATTTATGATTCTCACCATATTTAAAAAAAAAAAAAATGAAATGGTTCATTCACTGTAGTATGCAATACTTGAATTTCGTAGCATGTTGATTCAATTTTGTTGGATTTCCTTTCATTAAATTAGTCGATGGCTACTTATGCCCTATCTCCTTTTGTGCATGTTAAAATCCGTTTGAGTCTTCACGGACTCCACTTGGTCTCTGCATTTCGATAGAGCCATGAAGGGTCAAGCTCCCCTACGAAGTCAATCAGTCTTAAAAATCAGTGGACAGATTTTTTGAAGCCAAAATTGCGTGAAGAATTGAGAGAGTCAAAGAGTTTGGGCTAAAATGCTCAAAATTTATTTTTTCACAACTTGTATTTTATTATTTTCAGTCTTAAGCCTTGTAAATTTTCCCTTATTTTTATTTTGCTAGATTTAGGACAGGTGAAATTTTTGGGTCTTAAGCCCAAAGAAATGAAAAATGTTATCTTGTTAGTTTTGGACAGGTACAAATCAAATGGGCTTAAGACCCAAAACAAAATGGGTCCAAATACCGGTCCAGGCGGACAGAAACCGGATTTGGATCCAAATTTCGCCCTGTCTCTCTTTTACTTTATTGGTCGTATGCAATGCACGTATGGTGAATCTAGTGCTATATATATACCCAACTATGAGTTGGGATCGATCCCTTAGAGAATATGGGAAAATATTGTCAATAGCAAATATTTAACTCAAGAATCTTTATGTAACAATGGGGGGATTTAATTTGAAACAAAATTACAAAAAATAAAAATATCTTTGAACTAAATATTTGTTTATATTCAGATTATTAGAAATAACTAGGAATGTGTTCCCCATAAGCTCATAACGCAGTAATCTTTATAATAGTAATCATGTTGTAATGTATCATATGCAAAGTGGAAAGTTATGTATCTCTAAATCCTTGGTCCGACAAATAGGGAATTTCACCCTGCACCTTGGTGCGGCTACGTGTGTATAATTTTGTAACCCATACCTTTACCTCATATTAGACATCACATCAATGTATGAATTAGTTTTCACTCTCTCACCACTTGACATTAGACTATTAGATAGTATCACACTACATCTATGTTGACAATTCTTTTCTTATTAACTACCTCCTTGGTTCGACAAGTAGCAACCAGGCGAGTTCTAATACGTGTACTCGTTAAAAATACTTCTGGACAAAAGAAATATCAACTTATGGGAAAGTGAGTTAGAGGTTTAGAAAGAATTGGTCTTATTAAGGCTCAAAATCTTTGGATCAACGGGAACATTTATGTCATTTGGTTGGATTCTTTTAGGCATTTAGTGGAGTTTTTAGAACAAGGGCCTACGATAACTTTCTAGACTCTAAGGTAGATTATCTTCAAAGGAATAACTGGGAAAGTTCTATATTGACACAAAAACTGTTGGAACAATCGATTAATCTCACAAACTTTTGGCATACGGTTCCATTATCAGATAATAACATTACTTAATTAATGTTAGAGCTTAAGTCATGAAATCATTATGGTTAGTTATCATGTCTTACTCAGAGCCAACACATTCAACTAATTCTAATCTACAAATTTTAGCACATATCTCAATATTTATTGGGCGAGTATCATTTTTTTGGATGGGAATATTTTTTATTTTCAACTAAACTTATGCCATCATGCTTTATTAATTATCATTCTTCTAAATATAAAATCCTAACACATGCTATGTAACAAAAATTAAGCAGTCTCTTGGGTAAAAAGAACAAGGCAAGAACCCTAAAAGAGGATTACGAGTTGGGTTACTAGGAATTCACCCTATCACTCACAATCAATTGACCCCACCCCCAACAAATATAGTTGCAATTGTCACCAATGCACAAAATATCAGTAAAAAGTAATGGATTCGGTCGAAGCAAACATGTGACGCACAGAGCTGATGAGTCATTAACAAGCAGGTGGGTCCGGTTTCCCAAACTCCACGACAGCAACAGTGGATCCACCCTTAATAGTCCATCTGTTGTCACAACACCTCAGTAGTGCTATATGTAGGTCTGACCGCACCCTCAATAGTGCTCACATCATGCGCCACAATAGGAAGATTCTCAATCAATGCCTCCATAAATTCCCTTTTTGCACTTCTTTCAATTGTCTCTCTAGTTCTTTGCGTCTGAACTTATTTCTTGAAACATCAGAACAACAAATAAAAATCAATACAAAATTGACCTATACACAAACAATTCTTAAGTGAAATGTATTAAAAATGTCATAAAGTCACGGTACATCAAAATGCAGAAGGTGATTGAGGTTATGTGTGTTGGCGATTTTTAGAGTGTCGATTTAACTACATGCCTGCTAAAGGGTGTTGTTAGGATTCGGTACTACTAATAATAGAAGATCATGGTTGAAGGGGCATCACTAGTGAGCTTGGTTGGTTTTCAAAGTGCCTTATTAGGGCGCTTTTTTCCCTGCGAGCTAAGGGAAGTAAATGTGAGGGAATTTTTCAATTTGAAACAAGAGACGATGAATGTGCATGAGTAAAGCCTCAATTTCACCCAGTTTTTATGTTATGCTCCAGAGATGGTTGCAAATATGAGGAGCATGATGAATATGTTTGTGTCTAGATTGTCTTGGTTGTCAAGTAAAGTAGGTAATGTGGCTATGTTTATAAGAGACACATACATAGCCATGTTTATAATCCATGTGCAACATGTTGACAAAGATAAATTGAAGGGCAATGAATAGCTCCACAATAAGAGGGATAAAAAAACAATTCATGATTCTGGATAGCAAAAGACTAAGAATGTGAACCGGTCATCTTTTCAGCAAAGGCCAATCAGACTTTCTCCATTGTCAGCTAGTGCACCTCCACTAAAGGACACATGTGATATCATGAACCAAAAATCCCAAAATTCCAGAGATAGACCTACTCATTCTCAGGGTACTGTGGCTCAATCAGCTATTTGGACTCCTACATTTGCTAAATGTTGTAGAAACTAGCCACGACCATGTCTCGATGGGTCCAATTTATTCATCAAGTGTGGTCAGACAGATCATTTGATGAGAGAGTGCCCTAATAACAAGCAGGGTAATAGGGGCAACAAAGCCCAATCTTCTTTAGTGACTCCGGTATATAGAGATGCCCTAAGAGGGGCTACTTCAGGGCATGCGGAGGTGCAAGCCGTCCATATACTATAACCAGTTGCCAATAACATGAGAATTCACCAGACATTATCACTGGTATGATCCAAGTCTATATCACTAGTGGCGAGTCTATCTTTTATGACTTTATATTGTGCTGTGAGGTCTGATATTCTTTCTGAATGACTTCTTAAGACCTTTAGTGTTTCCAAGCCCGTTGTGAGTTGATGTGTTAGTGATTTTGACTCATTTAGTCTTGATATTCAAAGTTTTTAGTGTTTTCTTGATCCGGTCATTGTTTCTACTCCTGGTGTTGAAATGCTAATTTAAAGAAAGGAAGGCAAAAGAGCAAGGAAACGACATTACCTTGGAAAAAAAACTGAAGAAGTTGAAGAAAAGAAAGGATAGTACTCACCAAAACCACTCAGAGAGTCACCGAGTGTACCTTCTGCCTGCCAAATATTTCAGTAGGACAGCCCATGGAGAAGATCAACTTTGATGATATTAAAGGTAATTTGACCCAACGCCGAATGGATCACTAATGGTAACTTTGATTGCCTAAAGTCATTGGAGAGAGGTGGTAAAAGGCCAAGCAAAGAAGGCAATGAAAAGAATCATTCGGTACATTGTCGACCATGTTGGTGAGGCCCAACTTATTTTGTCGAATGACTCTAAAGTTAAAATTCTGGGAATGTATAAATGCAAATTTTAAAAGAAGAAAAAAAGTTCCCACATTTTCCAATTCTGATTTTTTATCCTTGATATACCGTGAGTTTATGATACTTTTTATACGTTTCACTTAGAGGTTGTGTGTGTCTTAGGCTATTTTTTTATTAGAACTGCCATTTTGTGTATATTGTTTGTAGGAAATAGGCTTGGATGCGGGTGATAAAGATGTGAGCTAAAATTTACTAAAGTAGCCAACAACGGTGACATCTACAGATTGTGGATAGGCAATCGTCGGTCTTGTTCTGGGAGATAAGTTTCAGTAAGTCAAACCATGGAGATTTAGGATGGACCCTAGCCCAGTCCAAGGACTGTATGTTATGAAACATAGGTGGGCACATCAGGGAAATCTGAAAAGTATGGAACCACTAAGAAAGATGATGGATCGTAGATCGACCCATGGTCTGTCCTACACATCTGTCATTGATGATCTGAGAGTGAAGGTTCCAGTACAAAATTAAAAGTTTGTAAGTGTTGAACCATATAGGGTAACCTACGGAGCGTAGGTCGACTGAAGGTCCATAGGTCATGTCGTCGGCAGAAGTTGCATCTCGACACTTTATTTCCTTATTTTTTTCCTTTTTATTTAGGACTTATTTACTATAATAAGATTTATAACCTCGTGTTTGGAGGTTATACATTATTGTAAACTCTTAGTTTTGGTGTTTCTGTGAAGTACGTGTAAACTTTAGCAATTTTATTTCCGAATTTCATTTTATAAGATTTTCACTTTGCAAATCAATTAAAGATTTTGGGTTTCATTATTCTAATTGTAAGTTCATGAATTCATTATTGTTAAACATTAATTGTGAAACGTCAAGCATGAGTATCTAAATACACAACTAGGATTGTGGGAATCATGAGAAATTAACAAAGTATAATAATAATTAAGTAATTCTTGAATAGTAATTATGCATGTATTGCTAATTACTTTTCTTAGAAGTCTTTAAAAGTGGACAACATTAGATCCCGCCTCGTTTATACTTGTTAAATCAAGGAGGCAGTTAATGAGAAAAGAATTAACAACAAAGATTTAGTGGATGTTATTTAATAGTCTAATGTCATTTGGTGCAAGGGTGAAAACTAAGTCTGATATTAATGTGATGTATAATCTGGGGTAAAGGTAAGGGTTAGTAAAACATACACCCATAGCCGGACCTAGATGTGAGGTAAAATTCTCTACTTGGAGGACCAATCATTTAGGGATACCTAACTTACAAGCTTTTAATGTAAAACACTACGAAAGAAGGATTACAATTATTACGACTATTGCATTAAGATCTTGTGGGGAACACATATACCCTACTTTTTCTCTCATATTGATAACTCAGAGTTCGAATCTTGCTTTCTTTTTACTAAATCAATAATTTGTTACTTAATTACAACGCCCCCCCTTCTTTTATTTACTTGTCTCTGAGATACCATGACTAAATAGATATAATAGTGAGTTAAGTGTATGTATGAACCATCCTCATGGGATCAATCTACAAATTGGGTTCTTTACTTGACAATAATCGCTTACACTTCTATAGGAAGGTGTAATTTAAGCGTATCAAATTTCGGCACCGTTGCCAGGAAATACAAATTTTATATTAAGTTTAACTACATTATTTAACCTTGGTCAAGTATTACTTGATTTTACGTTATCTTTTGTTTTTGTTTTCTCCAAGTTTCTACTCTAGTGTATGCCCAGTACGTGGAGTCGGGGTTGAACCATTGATCCCCTTTGATCCATAATTGAGCAAAACTTTGAGAAAAATGAATAATCAAAGGGTTCAAATCAATCTAACCCATGATAATATAGGTGATGGATTTGAATTGGAGCCTCTTGGATTGTTGATGTGCACGCTCAAGTTCATGGTGGTAATCTAAAATGAGATGCAAAAAGACTGCAGAATCTACTAGTACCGAGGTTGCGTGATAACTACATTGTTGACTTCAATACAATTGATTCAGAAGGGCCCATTGTTCTTCCTCATCAACCTCCTGGGAACATTTATGGTAAACAACAGTTTGATACAAAATCTTATAACACGAGGGTTGTTTTCTAGTCTTGAATCAGAAGATCCACATGGTCACATGGCTAAATTTAGAAGTGTCTACAAGAGTTTTGTGGGACGACCGCAAGTCGATATAGATGTCATAGGTTTGAGAGTTTTCTCTCTATCATTTACCGGTGGTGTTGTGGTATGATTTGCAGAGCTTTTATATAATTATATTCATATGTTGGACCAATTTCATTGAGTGTTCATTGCGAAGTATTTCCCAGTGTCTAAGGGGCTAAAACACAAGGACAAGTTGAATAATTTTGTGTCACTACCTGGAGAGTCTGTGAGTTGTTAAAGGGATAGGTTCACTGCATCCATTAAAAGTGTTCTGAATCACCGTATGGACGATGAATATTGAAACAAAAGGAAAGATGACAATGGAAAGGTTGTGCTAGATACTATTGTTGGAGGATCATATCGCGTGTGAGCACATTTCTGAGAAAATTTCTTTAAAATTGGAGAAGATGTCCCAGAATAATAAGGCATGGATCTCAAGACAGGCTAATACCGAAAGAAGAACATTCGTTGTTCAAGCTGCATCAGATCAATCTAATGATAACATTCATGAGGAGATAGCTCAGATGAGGACAAAACTTGGGTTATACTGAAGCATGTGAGTGGAAATGCAGAAAAAGTGAATGTAGTATATTACCTAACTAGAACTTTACCACCACCAGTTGAGGAATGCTACTATGAGGAGAATTTATATTTGGTAAATGATTAGACGGTGGGTTTCCAAGTCACCGCACAAGGATTCAACTTAGATAATTGGCGTCAAGGTCAAGAAAAACCAAGGTCGGAACTATGAAAACTATAATCGAGAGGGAAATTAAACTATGTCCAGGATGGAAAATACAATCATAACAGGAAACCTAGTAATAGAGAAGTTAGGGGTAGTATGTCGTGCATTGAGGACATGATGCAAAAAATGATGAAGAGGTTTGTGAGAATGTGAAAGAAATGTGAAATGACTTGTTTGGAATTGCTAAAAAAGTTTATGCCCATACAGAGTAGATCAAGTAACTTGAGCAACAATTTAGTCTCCACTATTGTGAACTCACATCAGTCCGACACACTTCCTAGAAACACCATCAAGAATCTGAAGAATGATGGGATGAGCATTGTATGGTAGTCACTATTCGAGGAGGTAAACATACCATTTATCCCCCGCTACCATCTCAGGTTGAATTGTGATAGAAAGAGATGCGAAAGAAGTAGATGGTAGTGGAGACTCTTAAAATGCTATAGAGAAGGAAGTGGAGGTGAATCAAAAAGTTGTTCCATACCTAGAACACCACCTCTATTCCCACAGAGATTGGTGAAGAAGACCAAAGAAGGAAAATACCACATGTTCATAACTACGTTGAAACAGTTTTCCATTAATTTTCGATTAATAGAAGTTTTGGAGAAAATGCCTGGGTATGCAAATTTATGAAAGATTTGGTCACCAAGAAGACGGCTGTCTGTTTCGATAATGGCCAGAGGTTGCAACATTGCAGTGTTATTTCTACTAGGTCACTTCTTAAAAAGAAAGAGGATTCTGGAGCTTTTAATATTCCTTGTACCATCATTATTTTGTACTTTCGGAAAGCTTTGTGTGATTTGGGTGCCAGCATCAACTTGATGCCTTTGTACATTTATGAGAAGTTGGGTGTAGGGGATCCAAAATCGACATCGATGTGTATACTCATTGCCGATACAATTGTGAAAAAGACCATTAGTGTTCTCCAAGATGTCCTTGTGAAAGTGGAGTTGTTCATTTTTCCGACGACTTATGTGATACTTGATTGTAAGGTTGATTTTGAGGTTCCCATAATCTAAGGGAGACCATTCCTTGATACTCGGCGTACCTCTGTCGATATGGAAAAAGGGCAGATAAAATTTCGATTGAATAATGAGGAGGTAACTTTTAATATCCTTAGGTCTATGAAGCAGGAAAGCGATCTCAAGTCGATATCAGTGGTGAATCATATTGTTGAGTGAGGTTTGAAGTGTCTATTGAAGAGAGGTTGGGTGTTGAAGCACTGGCAGTGCTAATGATGAATTTTGATGGTGATGGTATTGAAGACTATGATGAATTAGTTGCTACACTTGAAAGGTTTGAATTTTATTCCAACCCAAAAATATTGGAGCTAGATATGAAAAATCGCAACTCTCCGCCCACAAAACCGTTTGTGAAAGAGCATATAAAATGTGAGCTCAAGGCTCTACCATATCATTTTAGTATGTATTCTTGTGGAAATAAGTCCATTTGCCGATAATCATTGTTGTAGATCTGAGTGGGAACAAGTAGAGGAATTGTTGTATGTATTAAAGAGGCTTAAGAGAGCTATTGGTTGGACTATTGGAGACATTATTTGGATTCCTCCTGGCATTTGTTCTCATAAAATCACCTCATGCCGGACAGCAAGACACGTATTGAGAACTAAAGGAGACTTAATCCACCTATGCAAAAGGTAGTTAAAAGGAAATCATCAAATGGTTGGATGCTTGAGACATACACCCTATTGCAAATAGTAGTTGGGTCTTTCGTGTTAAGTGTGTATCTAAGAAATGTGGGATTACTATGGTTCCTTAAGCAAAAAACCATGTATAAACAATGAGGTAAATGACTGTATTGAGGGTATGTATGGACTATCGTAATCTAAATGCCTAGAAAGAAAAAGATCACTTTTCGATGTCGTTGATGAACAAAATGTTGGATTGTCTCTCTGGTAAGGTTGGTATTGCTTTCTAAATGGGTATTCATTTTAAAATCAAATCTACATAGCTCCGTAAGATCAAGATAAAACCACCTTCACTTGTCCATATAGGACTTTCGCCTTCAAAAGGATGTCATTTGGGTTATGTATTGCTCTAGTGACTCTTTATAGATGTATGATATTGATATTTTCACATATGATGGAGGACACGATTGAGGTATTTATGCATTATACTCTGTGTTAGGTGAATCATTTGATGGTTGTATGATGCATCTAGCCGAGGTAATAAAATAATATGAATAGTGCAATCTTCTGCTCAATAGGGAAAAATGACACTTCATGGAGAAAGAAGCTATAGTTCTAGGTCATCAGATTTGTGAGAAGGGTATTGAGGTTGATAGATCTAAAGTTGAGGCAATAGAAAAGTTTCCACCACCCATCTTTATTAAAGGTTTTAGAAGTTTTCTTGGGTATGCAGGTTTTCACCAGAGATTTATGATTTTCTCTATAATTTCATACCCATTGTGCAAACTCCTCGAAAAAGGAGTGTAAGTTTGATTTTGATAAGCGTTTGGAGAGTTGAAAACAAGGTTAGTATCATCACCTACCAATATTTCACATGATTGGGGGAAACCATTAGAAGTGATGTGTGATGAGATTGGGGTGGATGTTGTTGTGGTATTGGTAAAGAGACGAGAGAAAATTCTTCATCCAATTTAGTATGCGATCAATGCTCTGAATGTGACCAAAAGAACTATACTGTGACTGAACAGGAACTCTTTGTTGTGGTTTTCGCATTCGAGAAATTTTGATCCTACTTTCTTAGTACTAAGGTCATAGTGCATACTAACCATTATGCATTGAGGAACCGGATGTCTAAAAAAGGATACAAAACTGAGGTTGATTAGATGGGTATGGCACAACCGTGGAGCACCCCCTAGTTGTAACCGACATCTTCGTCCTCTTAGAGGTCTTAGACAATCCCTTACCATACATCATCGCATCATCGATAGAACAAAAATATAGAGAAATTAAAACTATACATTTGAAGTTCATTTACATTTTTCATATATCGAAAATAGACTACAATTGTCTCACACAACCATCTAATATAAGAGTGCAAGATTTGGGACATAACCCTTACATCATTATGATATGTCTCATATAGAAATTACAATAAAGTCTTTGAAATAAGAAATATGAAAACTAGAGTTAAATTTCTTCATCCTCGGACTTAAGGACTCACGAACTTGGTGTTATCAATCCAAGCTCTTCATAAAGGAGTGGAATGTCTTGAATGGCTCAAACCTATACTTTGTGTAGAAAATAGAAGAGAATATGTGTTATTACAAACCACATGTACTAAGTATAGAAATATATGCAAGTAAATCATTGAAAATATGCACAAAGGGATATTTTGTTTATATGCATGCCTAGTTAACTTTAAATACTTTCATGCACATTCCAAGAACATAGACAAATCAATAACATAGAAACAATAAGACATTTTCATATTACATGTTCAACAACAACATCATAATAAAGCCATAAGCAACATTCCATCAATACATCACATGACCTTACTATTTCAAGTCAACTAGTACAATGTATATGTGAAGCCCCATAACCCCACATAAACTAAGTAAACTAGCAAAGAGACCACAAGCATTGCATTTACCTCATATAACATCATAACAAGTGTAGTCAACCTCATATATAGCAATTTAGACCAATATCATGTATATCAAGTGAAACCAACATCATATAAGACTAACACTATATGGAATCAACATGATCCATTCATTAATAACATATGTACATAAAGGAAACACCCTAGGAATCCCCTCAAGGTCCACTTCTGCTAAGTATAGGTAGAATCACATACCCTTACCTACACTAAGTAAACCTCTCAAGGATCCCTAGTTAATATGCATCTTTTTACTTACATTCATTCATTTTACTTCCGGGAAACTTTGCCATAACCAACACTAGACCATGTGAGCTAAACATGGAATCCGGTGTCAACCCCTCACACAGAAATAAGGGCATCCTACTTGCTAAGGTAGGACATATACATCGTAATAGCGTCTACGTGGATCCACTAGCTAGGTTTCCTATGGGGGAACATAGTTAAGGAACTAGGATATTGTTACTAGAAACTCTCTTTATGCTAATTCGCATTGTATTTTCAACCTCATGAGACATTTGGTGAACCTACCTTTCTATTTGGAAGGGAAACCTCTCATTGTCAAGTTCACTCGTGCTAAGCTAAATTTCCTTTTTGAAGTATCTTTAAGTCTTCCTCAACATTAGTTTATAATATAGGCCTTAGGAGTCTAGGCCCTTATATAAAATGATCATAGCTCCTAGGTTCTAGGATGAGAAAGTCCTTCATCACAACCCAACATTACGTGAGAACATTACATCATAACATAAAAATAAGATGCACATGAGAATCACTTCCAATCCCTCATAATAATACACCTATCATCATCTCACATCCATCATGTTCATAGATTAATCACACATTCGTAGCTTCATCATTCATACTTCAGTTGAACAACATTACCAAAAATTGACCAACATTAATACAATAAAGTGTTCATCATCTTGAAAGTCTTACCAATGGCTCACAAGAATCTCATCTAAGAACTCACCCAAAATCCATGATATTCACCCAACAATTCAATAATCATCATCATATAATGGTAAATTATGCAAGAACATATTAAATTAAATCTCCCTCAATCATAATCAACCTTATTCACAAATTAGGGTTTAGAGAAAAGGGGTATTCATACCTATTTACAGGGAATTAGGTCAAAGCCTAAAGTAATACATCAATCCACCCATAAAAATATATAAATCATCACTAATAATCAAATTAATACTAAATAATTCAAGTTAGAAAGTAGACCCACGAAATTCGATTAAAACTAGGATTTTCAAGAAAATAGAAATCAAAATTTTGAAGAACCTCTTGGGTAAAGGAGTCCCAAAAGTGATAACCTCCATACCTTAACAATCCTTGGATGTTTTTGTGGGAAAGTCTTCATCTTGAAGCCCTATAGAAAGCTTGATCTTCTTCTTCATTGGGGGTCTTTGGAGTAGTGTGAGAAACTAGAGAGACATGAGATCTTTTTGGGTCTTGAGAGTTATGAGGTGTTAGGTTAGTTTAATGACTTAGGATACTTAAATGACCTTAAACTAATTAATTATAACCGTCCCTAAGAATTAATTAAGTAAGTAAGTAATTACCCAACCTCCCCAACTTAAGTCGTGTGGAGGCAATGGAGTTGGGACCAATCAACGAGACCCCATCGACCAGACCACGGACCGTCCTGGTCAATGCGGTTTGCGACAAAGAGTACCTTTTGGGGACCAAGGGGGAGGAGTATAATTATAGACCCATGAGCACCATCTATGGGGCGTGAGCCCATCGACGGCTCGTCATTCCTCTCATGGTTCCAAGCTGGTTTTTGATAGCTTTTACGGTCAATGGTTGGGTCCTCCTCAAGGACCCTTAGGGTGGTCCTTGAGGAGTCATACCCAGAAGTTGTGACCCTAAACACACTCTAAGGTGTACCCGAAGTTTTTTCACAAGGTTTGACCTTCATACGACCCTTCAAACCCCATACAAAACCTAAAGTCACACTAGATGACTTTCACTCGTCTCCGGACGTCATGTTCGTTTCTTGACCTTTAGGCTCTAATACTTCCTAATCAAGTTAATTACCTTTGGTTAGGCCTAAAAAACACCATTGTTTTAGACACTAGGAGAGACTCTAGCCTAGGTCCTTAGATTTACGAGGTATAATAATATCCCCCCTTGGGGAACATTCGTCCTAGAATGACACTTAAAATATCTTTTTAGAACTATGACTCAAGACTAGCAGCCCAACCAACCTATAAGACATAAGGATAATTCAATAACAAAGGGGGAAACATTCACTCCCTTCTTAACACAACAAAGCACCATTTATGAGATAGAAATTATGCCAACTACCAGTTATGCACAACTTTCACAATTTCACATTTCGAAAGAAGAAATGTCCTTCTCCTTTCCATATGGATCAACATTTTCAACAAGAAGCAATACATAATTTCATCACTTCACACTTGGGCGATTTCACAAGAAATATCATATAACTCATTATACCAAACATGTAATCACGTAGTATCAAGTATGAAGAACATATAGTTCAAGACATGTATGAAACATGGATTTTTTCACAAGAACATACATAATGAAGGAAAATCATAGAAGTTTCAAAACACACTTCAGACCCTTCAAAACCAAACTAGGAGAAGTTACTAACCTAAACCTTGACTAGAAGAGGAAGGAAAGAGATGAGGATATCGGGACATCATGTCTTCCTCGGCCTCCCAAGTAGCATTTTCCACTAGTTGGTTCTTCCAAAGAACCTTTACGGAAGCTACTTCTTTATTCCTCAACTTCTTCACTAGCCGGTCTAGGATCTCAACGGGGAACTCTTCATAAGAAAGGTTAGCATCAACTTCTAAACCTTCTAGAGGAAGGATAGACACCGCATCACCCATGCACTTTTTCAGCATTGTGACGTGAATAAACGGATGGACCGGAGACAATTCAATAGGTAATTTCAACTCATAGGAAACACTTCCGATGCGTTTCACAATATCATATGGCCACACATACCGGGGACTATGTTTCCCCTTTTTACCAAACCTCATCACCTCTTTCATGGATGATATCTTCAAATAGACCAAGTCACCTAACATAAAGTTAAGTTCCCTCTTTCTATTGTTGGCATAAGATTTTTTCCAACTTTCGATCATCTTCATTATATCCCTTATGAGTCGGAATTTCTACACGGCCTCATAGATTTCTTTGAAACCTATTAGAGAAAACTCACCTACCTCAAACCATCCAATTGGAGATTTATATCTCCTCCCATAAAGGGCCTCAAAGGGTGTCATGGTGATACTTGAATGATAGCTATTATTGTAGGAAAAGTCAATTAATGGTACATGATCATCCCAATCACCCTTGAAATTAATGACACATGCCCTCAACATATCTTCTATGGTTTGGAAGGTTCGTTCTGCCAAACCATCGGCTTATGGATGAAATGTGGTATTAAGTTTCACCTTGGTACCTAGCCCACTCTGGAATGCCTTCCGAAATCTAGAAGTGAATTAGGGACCCCTATCGGAGATGATAAAAAAGGGAACCCCATGCATACTCACAATCTCATTAAGATACAACATAGCATATTCCTCCTCCAAATAAGTATCTTTGACAGGGATAAAATGGGCAGATTTTTGCAACCTATGAACAATAACCCATATTAAATCATTTTGCTTTCGTATACGAGGCAAACCCACAACGGAATCCTTATTGATATCTTCCAATTTCCAAGTAGGGATATAAATTTCTTGAGTTAACCCTCTCGGTCTTTGATTTCGGCCTTGAATAGTTTACAGTTTGGACATTTAGCCACAAACTCCGTTATATCCTTCTTCAAACCGTTCCACCAATAGACCTCTTGTAGATCATGATACATATTTGTGTCACCCGAATGAATGGAATATCAGGAACGTTGAGCCTCTTCCATAATTTGTCTCCTTAACTCATCCACATCCGGCACACACAACCTTTCTCGGTACCTAACTTCACCATCCACCTTGGAAGAATGACTCATTGAGATTATAAAGAACCTTAATTCCTTTAACTCCATCAATAGAGGATCAAGATATTTCTTGGGCTTCACCTCAACCACTTAAGACGACTCGGAGTTATGATGAACTATGAAACCCCTTTTGGAGAATCTTCAAGGCGAACAACCAACTGGGCCAATCTATACACATTTTTTACTAACTCTTTCTTACCAACATCAACATGGGCTACACTTCCCATAGACATTCGACTCAATGCACCCACAACCACATTGGATTTTTCGGGGTGGTAAAGGACAGTCATATCATAGTCTTTTAAAAGTTCTAACCACCTTCTTTGTTGGAGGTTTAACTCCTTTTTAGTGAACACATATTGGAGACTCTTACGTCGGTGAACACATCCACATTCACCCCATATAGATAGTGTCTCCTTATATTCAAAGCAAACACTACGACCGCTAATTCAAGATCATTAGTTGGATAGTTCTTCTCATGCACTTTGAGTTGTCTAGAGGCATAAGTTATCGCCTTACCATGTTGCATAAGAAAACAACCCAAATCTACTTGAGAAGTTTCACAATACACAACAAACCCTTTGGTACCCTCCGGTAAAGTCAAAACCGAGCTTAGGTAAACTTATCTTTCATCTTTGAAAACTTATTTCACAAGCTTCCAGCCACTCAAACTTAACTTTCTTTTGGGTTAAGGTTGTCAAAGGAGAAGCGATAGACACAAACTTGTCAATAAATCTCCTGTAATACCCGGGTAAACCCAAGAAACATCAAATGTCGGTGGGAGTTAAAGGTCTAACCCTTACTATTACCTCATATTAGACCTCGCATCGATGTATGTCTTAGTTTTCACCCTCGCACCAATCGACAATAGACTATTAGATAGTATCACACTAAATCTATGTTGATAATTCTTTTCTTATTAACTACATCTTTGGTCCGGAAAGTAGCAACAAGGCAAGTTCTAACGCGTGCACTCGTTAAAAAGATTTCTAAACGGAAGTATCATCAACGCATGCAAAACAACTATTTGAGAATTGCTTAATTACTAGTCATACTTGGTTAATCACTCATGGTTCCCACAACCCTAGTTGTGGATTTAGTCACCCATATAAGAATAGACACAATTTATGTTAATAGACAAAGAAATCATGAACTTACGTAATAAGAATAGTAAACCTAGAAATTGCACTTGAATTGCAAACCAAAAGCTTCAAACCAAATGCGGAAATCAATTATTTGCCAAAGTTGCAAAATATAATCTCCAAAACAAAAAGTAGAACAATAGTAGTCGTAGATAACCCTAAAAATGAGGTTTTATACTCTATTTATAGAGAAAAAAATCATAATTAAAAGGAATTAAAATAAGGAAAGTTTGTTCAGGCACGCGTCTTCAATCTACGAGACCAACTGACGGACCTTCAATGGATTGATTGTCCGTGATTCTATTCCGTCAGCCGAGACTTAGAAAATATTTCAGCCTTTAAAGTGCATCTTCTCTGAATCAAAGACGGACCCACAACATGGTCTGTCAAGCAGTCTACGGTCCGTCAATGCTCCTCCGTAACTTCATACTTGGAATCTCCAAACATCAGTTACTGGAACCCTCACAGTATCATTCTACGGTATAACTAGTACGGTCCATCAATCAATCGGCGGACCGTCAATGCTCGACGTGTTTCAACATTTGGTCACAATTCCTTGATTTCATCCAATTCCTGGGCTTCTCATCTATGATCCTTATCTACGTAGCGTCATTCAATCGACGATCCGTCAATTTCCTCCGTAGGTTCCTTTTTCTGCACTTTCTCATCATTCTCCTTCATTTTACTCCTGGACATCTTTCCTTTAAAACATGATACAAAACTTATTTCAAAATCGATTAAAAAATTCTCTAGACACACACGACCCTAAAGTTAAATGTATTAGAAATACCGAAAACTCACAGTACATCAACCCTTCAACTTAAATTTGGAGTTTAGTAGGAAATTTAAGCTTGAGCAATCACTTGCCTATCTATCCCGACTCTTCCTTGTTTGGGTGCAAGCTTACGTCTCAGACTCGACAAGCTAAATCATGCAGATCATATCATGACACGAAATTACCACTCAAAAAACACCTTCACTGTTTTTTCCTATCACCAAGGTACCAATTTTCCATAATGTAAATAGTTTCCTAACTTCAAACAAAATCCTCACTTTTCATACAGTGATTATGATTTTTTGAGCATAGGGATTTATTCAACACTCACGCTCAGAAATAAGCTTAAGTACAGTTAGTGCTTGACGCCATAAGCTTGCCGTTATTTTGCTTCTTAGGTTCTCCAAACTAGACTCTAGGATCACGATAGGACTTTCTTGGTGTGTAATGTAGGCTCAGGGTCAGGTGTGGTACATTTGGGTACATTTAGCCACTATCTTCCTTCCTTGACATTACATCTTAGCCTTCCACCTCTTTTTTGCTCTATTTTTTATGCCATATGTCTTTTCTCTTCTTTCCTTTATTTCATTTCAACCCTAGACGTGACTCACTTTTGTAGCTCTTTTTTTCATTTTGTTCACTTTTTCTCTTTTATTATCCCTTTCAATTTTTCTTTTATTTCGCAGATTCACATCCTGTTCTTTACTTATTCTTTTCTTTTCCTTTCAACATCCTACTCTTTTCACACCCATTTTTGTTTAGGTTTTCTCTTTTAATAGCCACCTCAACTTAGGATTTTGGCCTAAGTCGAAGTGCACATGTCTAAGGAGGGACTGGGGCCAAAACATTAGATTCTGGGAAGGTGAATTGGTGAGTTAGAAAGAAATGGTCTATTAAACGCTCAAAGTATTTGGATTGAAGGAAACATTCACTTCATTTGGTCAAACTCTTTTAGGCTAGTTGTAGACTATTCCGAACAAGGGCATGTGATCACTTTTTAACTTCTAGAGTAGATTTACTTAGCTAGACTAACCGGGTAAGTTCTAGTTAGGCACCAACTGTTGAACAATCAAGTATTCTCAGACTCACTTGGCACATCATTGCGTTATCAGATTATCAGATTTCCTAGTTCAAGTTTTTGCTACAAGTCATGAAGTTGGTGCATAATCATGTCATATTAAGAGCCAACAAATTCAACTTATATGAGCCTCTACATGCAAGCACATTTATTTGACGTGTCTTATTTTTCACTAGCCAGCATGATTTATTCTTTCATGCTTATACATATACACTTACTATTACGTGTCGGTTCAACAGAAATTTAAACAATCTCTTGGAGAAAAAGAATACAAGCAAGAAAACCCCACGAGAGGATCTGAGTTGGGCTACTCAGGCTTCACCCTATCACTCACAGTCCATTTACCCCAACCCTAACAAAAGAGAGTGCAATGGTCCCCAATGCATACGAAAACATAGAAAGCATAATTGCTAGGTGAATCAAACTTGTGGTGCAAAGCGCCGAAGACCTATCGACAAGCGGGTGGGTTTGGTTTCCCAAAGCTGTAGGGTCAGCAATTGGGTCACCCTCAGTAGTGCCCACATCTACAAGGATTACACCACAAGTAGTGCCATCTACCACTCTTCATGCACCATCAATAGTGCTCACAACTCCACTCACGGGCCCAGAACTTGAAGCCCCAGTAGCCAACTCCTGCAGCCTCCTATGGTGCATCTTTTTATCTAATATCGAGGCCCTCCTAGCCTGCTCCACCTGTATCCGCTTTTTTTTTCTGACACGAGACTCATCAACGGCCTCAGTGGGGCGACTAGGAAGGTACCTCTTACCACGAGCATGTATGGGCTCAGGCTGTGTCTCTGCAGGTTCCTTGAACAAGGCCTCTAGGACACTATCGTCAGCCAACTCTGTGGGTGCATGCGCCAACTCAGTCTCCTGTATCTCAAGTATAGCATCTATATAAGTTCGTAGACTAGCCAACTTTGTCTGAATGAAAGTGAGATCTGTGGTAGGGGTTGTGCGTTCTAGAACTCGCAACTCAAATGTGTCCAGGCGTTTGTGAACTGCCTGGATTTGCTGCTCTGTTTGCTTGGCCACCCTTTTTTCTATGTGGTTCTCTGCCTCTGCTATGGAATTATTCATCCAAGGTTGTATATGGTGGAGCAATGTGGCCATCTGAGCCTGTAGTTTTTGGACTTTGTCCAAGGGAATAATTGTTTCGACTATGGGTGGTGTGGATCTAAACGAGTTGGGTGCTCTGCTAGCGGCATGAGAAAAAAAGGCCCGGGCGGGGTCGGTGTGCTTTGGTATAGGGGGGGATCAGCGCCTTGTGCGTGCTCCACTGTGTCTGCAAGATTGTCACCCAATAGAGGAACCTTAACACAGGGCTCTCTATGAACTGCCGCTCGCTCGGTCGAATGAGTTTATCATAGTTCCAGATAGGCACTCCAAAGTCCCTGCACATCTGAAAGATCAAACATGGAAAGGGGTAAGTAGTGGAGGTATTGAATGCCCTCTCGTGTATCTCCGCCAACATTATCCGGGTAGGGTCAATCTCCAATCCTAATACTAGTGCTGCCACCATGACTGCCCTGTCTCACATGAGTTGGTTGTCGGCCTTTGTTAGTGATACTCTATTTCGTACCAACAACTAGAAAAATTTGGCCACAAAGTTTGGTGTGGCCTTCCTATTGCCTCATCATGATGATGTGACCCATTCTGCACGCTCACTATCTACAACATTGTATTGGGCTAGCAACTTCTTCACGCCTCCTATTTTTTGGCACTCCTCTGAAAATGACCGCCTCAAACTATGTTCCATCTGTAATCAAACTACCCGGTGTTAAGACCCCAATCTAAACCAGTGGTGAGGCTGTATAGAAATCGACGGATGGTGGCCTGTGATATGTCTACCCGGCATCTCAGACCATTGTGGAAGTGAAAGGGTCCTATTTTGCGGGTTTGGCCCAATTATGGATAGACCCTCGAGAGTGGTAGCATAGGAAGCATAAAACTCCGGAAAAATTTTCTTGATGTATGTGCCCATGTCGTGTGCCATCTAGTCACACTTGTGGAGGTTGAATAGCCAGTGCACCTCTAGAAATGTATATAGGGTCCCTATGATGACTCATCATTCCTCGGTAATCAGTCATTCCATCACCCTCCTTTCATTAATCATCTTTGCATCTTTGTATATTCGTCATTTCCCTTCGACACACCACCTATTTGGTTCACAGACTACGGGAGAAGGATTATTCGTTCTGTGTGCAGGTGCAGCTTCCGAGCTAGTAGCTTTATCAAACGAGGATCCTTATTCACTGTTCCCCGATATAGTGGCCCCCTAAGAGTTGGAACTGGATGTGTGGGTTGGCTCGAACCCTGAAAACTGGGCAAACCCAGAGCTGAAAAATTATGGCAGACTCAGAGATAGACATTGAGCCACCTTCTGAACTGGAAGCAGCCCTAGTTGGTGAACTAATCAGTGTGCGCTCCTCATAAGACTGGAGGTAGTGTCTACATCTGATTTTACCTTCCAGGGGTGTCCCTAGTGGTTCAGGGTGTTGTCAGTGATGTTCTTGTGCCCGAAGGAATGTCGGTTGAGTCCCTATCCGAGTTGGTGTCTACGTCAATTAACCAAATGGACAGGGCGATTGACTTGTATTTGCCCCTTTTTGTATTTACCACTTGCCTCTTAAGAGCCATAGTATATGTGGAGGGATTGTTAGTACCAAAATAGCTTAACGACGCACTTGAAATAATTTTAGGATGATGAGAAAAAATAAAAAATAAATAAAAATTATACTAGACGCAGTTTTAGTTTGATGGGTAGGGTTGATGGTCCGTAGAGTGATCTATGGTTCGTGAATCCCTTCAATGGATTATATGGGTTAAAATATGTTCTCTAATAAAAAGAAAAAATGAACAGAATGACATGTCGATCAATCGATGGACCGTAGTTTACATTCCTCGTTTGACACTTGTGAGTTTTTTTAGTCTGTGTCAAACCACAGACCTGATCGATGGTCCGTCGATTGAATGACGGTTCGTAGATAAGGTCTAGTGAATGAGATCTATGCCAGGTTGCAGACCTCCTTCACCTCAAGTTCCAACTTTAGTGATCAGTTTCAACAACAACCTAGTCTACTCATATATTTCAACATATACTATGCTAGTTCGTCATTCCTAGGGTTCCAATTTCATCAATTTGTCTATGCCTATTTCGTACAAACTATGAAACCCTAGTTCGGAAGTGACATGTTAGACTTAGACACTCATATTACGGGCAATAAAATTCTACGCAATCATTATCCATCATACCAAGGGTGATCACTATTTAAATTTTAGCATACATTTTTAGTAGATTATGTCCCAAGGTCAAGATCCGACTCCCGACTTCCTATATTCAACCTATGAATGTGAATTCAAGTTGAGGGGAAGTCGTATTACCTTTCAATCAATGAGAGCGGTGTGAATTTTGGCCTACTATGATGTGATACCCAAAAAAGATACCTACGCTCGCCGAACGCGGTCATCGGAATTGTGGGGATGAAAAAAAGGGAGAATTTAGTAGAGATATAATTGCGAATTAGGGGGTGACTGGAGAGAGGATTAGTAGGTGTGTGTGAGTGATTTAGAGAGAGATTTAGGGAGGAATTTAAGGAGATGAGACATTTTTGGAAGAAAATTGGAAAGGGGGAAATGATTTGAATGGTGAGGTTTTTAAATAGTGGAGGCCGGGTCGGGTCGATTTGCTGGCAAGTTAGATCCACGATACCCAATTGACAGTACGTGGATTATTTGACTGTCCGTCAATGTGAACCGTCGATCACTCTTATACTTAGAAAATTTTCTAGGCTTACCTAGTATCTATGGACACTATTCACGGTCCACCAATTGACCGACAGACCGTCGATGGGGTTCGTAGACCTCTGCACCAGACCATTTTCTGCAGATTTTGATTTGGTCTCCTGCACCTGCAACAATAATTTGGTCATTCTTTTTGTATTTTCTAGACACTGTTTTAGACACGGGCCCTATACTATATCTAGCAAACGTTAAAAAAATCGTAAACACTAACTAATCTTGTACAAAAAATCAACTTGACAAAGAAAAACTACTTGGTCGGACTTTTAAACTTATGGTTTCCTAGACTTTACACCTTAGGTTACCTCCCAAGTAGCGCTTGATTTAACATCGCGACACATTGCCGGTCTTTTGATTACTCAGACTTCATCAAGATAAAGGCATCAATCACTTGTTGCACATTCTTAACATTTCCCAGATATAGCTTGATCCTATGTCCATACCTTGAACCTTGTTCCATCACTATTCTCCAGCTCCATGCAGAAACATTTGTTTGAGTAGAAATGGTCCAGACCACTTGGATTTGAGCTTCCCAAGAAATAAGCTTAACCTATAATTGAAAAAAAGTACAAGATCTCCAACTACAAACTCACACTTTTCAATCATTTGATCATGGTACTTCTTCATCTTCTCTTTATACATGGATGCACTTTCGTAGGCTTTTAGGCAAAACTCATCGAGCAAATTCAAGTCTTTCACCCTTTGAGTTGATGTGGCGCCTCAATCCAAGTTAAGCTTCTTCATTGCCACATAGTCTTATGCTCTAGCTCTACCGGGAAATGGTAAGACTTTCCATATACAAATTGGTACGGAGACAGAACTATGGGAGTCTTATATGTAGTGAGGTATGCCCATAGCGCATCATCGAGCTTCCTTGACTAATCCATTCTATTTGCTCCAAGATTTGCTTTATTTCTCTGTGGACACTTCGACTTTACCACTAGTCTTTGGATGGTACGGATTCGCTACATTGTGGTGGATGCCATATTTCTCAAGCAATGTTTTAAAAAGTTATTGCAAAAATGGTAACCTCCATCCCTGATTATTTCCCTTGGGTGCCAAATCTAGAAAAGACAGTCTTCTTCGAGAACGCGATGATACTCTTGCCTTCATTATTGGAGAGTGGAATTGCTTCCACCAACTTTGATACATAGTCAACCGCAACAATAATATACTTCGTCCCATAAGGGCTAACAAATTCCCCTATAAATTCAATGCCCCATACATTAAATAACTAGATTACCATGATTGGGTTCATGGGAAGCTCTTTCCTCCTTGAATTTCTACCTTCTCTCTGGCATCGGTCACAAGACTTGGCAACACATGGGTTCTTGATGAATGGTTGGCCAATAGTATCCACACTGCAAAATTTTGTGTGCAATTTTCACCCCATTGTGATGCCCCCTGACAGGCGATGAATGACACGCGTCAAGACACTCAACATCTCTGCATGCCCGGTAGCGACGCCAAAATTTGATACGCTCAAATTACACCTCCCTAAAGAAGTATAAGCAATCGTTATCAAGTAAAGAACTCAACTAGTAGGTTGGGGTCGTTCCCATGAGGAATATGGTCTAGACGTAACTTTAACCCATGATAATTTGTTATTTGTCAAGGTATTTTCAAAACAATTAACTAAAGGGGGGTTTGTGAAATAAATTCCTTCAATTATGTGAATATGAAGTGAACAAAAGTTGACTTTGGTTGTTATCAAGATGAGACAATAACTAGGGTGTGTGTTCCCCACAAGTTCATAATGCGGTATTCCTAGTAATAGCAATCCTAACCTAATGCATTACATGCAAAGTGATAAGTTAAAATCCTTGGTCCGGCATCTAGAGAATTTCACCTGCACCTTAGTCTGGCTACGTGTGTATAATTTACTAACCCCTACCATTACCTCATATTAGATATCACATCGATGTATGGCTTAGTTTTCACCCTTTCACCAATCCACACTAGACTATTAGACAATATCACACTAAATCTATGTTGATAATTCTTTTCTTATTAACTACCTCCTTGGTCCAGCAAGTAGAAACAATCCGAGTTCTAACACGTGCACTCGTTAAAAAGACTTCGAAGCGAAAGAATCATCAATGCATGCAAAAACACTATTTGAGAATTGCTTAATTGCTAGTCATACTTGGTTAATCACCCATTGTTCTCACAACCCTAGTTGTGGATTTAGTTACCCATATTAGCAAGGACACAATTCATGTTGATATATGAAGAAATCATGAACTTACGTAATAAGAATAGTAAACCCAAAAATTGCACTTGAATTGCAAACCAAAAGCTTCAAAACCAAATCCGGAAATCAATTATTTGCCAAAGTTCCAAAAACAAATCTCCAAAACAAAAACTAGAACAATAGTAGTCGTAGCTAACCCCAAAAAGAGGTTTTATACCCTATTTAAAGAAAACAAAATCCTAATTAAAAAGAAATTAAAATATTGAAAGTTTTGTTTTGGCATGCGTCTTCGATCTACGAGACCAACTGACGAGCCGTCAATGGATCGATGGTCCGTGATTATATTCCGTCAGGCGAGACTTAAAATAATTTCAGCCTTCAAAGTGCATCTTCTGTGAATGAAATGATGGACGAACAACACTGTCCGTCAACCAGTCTATGGTCCGTCAATGTTCCTTAGTGACTGCATACTTAGAATCTTCAAACATCAGGTACTAGAACCCTCAAAATATCATTTTACGGTCTCCCATTACGGTCCATCAATCCATCGATGGACCGTCAATGCTCGTTGTGGTTCAACACTTGGCCAGAATTCCTTGATTTCATCCAATTCCTGGGTTTCTCACTACGATCCTCATCTATGGAGCGTCATTCAATCGACTATTCATTGTTTTCCTCCGTAGGTACCTTTTTCTGTACTTCTCAGTTGTCTCCATTTTATGGATGAACATCTTTCATGCTATAACGACCCGAAAGTACCCCTTAGAAGAAAGGAGCAACTCTAGGTCGAAACAATTGCGTACTTGACCTTTCAGAGGTATTATACAAGCCTTAGCTATCATTCATTACATAATACATGAAAAGTAGTGCGGAATATAAAACTTTTCACGAATAAATAATAATAGAAACATCTTTCATAAAAGCTAAGGAGAAGTCTTATCGTCACAAGCCATCTTAAAGACACGACATAATAATCTTAGGGACACGGCCCTTTACATTAAATGAAAATACATAATAAGTCTTAATACTAGGAACAAATAAATATAACTATGCCTCAAATATATGAGGACATACTTAGTATTGAGAGAGTAGATTCACAAGCTTTGCCTTCTAGTCTTCAAAAGCCTCCAACCTATACTTATTAAGTATAGAAAAGTATGAGGTTAGTACAAAACAATGTACTAAGTATGGAATATGCAAAAACATGTAAAAGGGACATTTTAGTAAGACAAGTTTTCGTGCCAAATAAGTAAAACCTTCATGTTATAGAGTTAGAATAGTATAAGAATCATCATTTATCACATAAAATAGAACTCTCATAATTTTAGAACCAAAAGACATTTTACAGTGAACCAAGCGACATTACAGTAATACAGTGAAACCTTTATAGTGAACATTTTTGTAACAACCCAAAAAGGACCATGCTAAGTAATGCCTAACGTACCTAGAATGCCTACATTAGACCGGGTTCACACGGATTGATGCGTGTGGAACCAGACCTCTGAACCTATGCACCAGCCAAGCAAACAAACTTCGTGAGTTAGTTGAGCTAGGCAAGGTTGGGTCCGGCCATGTAGGGCACCCGAATATTAAGATTCACCCGGATGAGTCTTAACCGGACTTGAAATCTTAAGTTTGGAGGGTCTAGGGGTAAAATGGTCTTTTCCAGAATAAGGGTAGTATCGTAATTACCCTAGAGATTTAATTAATTAATTAATTAATGTGAGTAATGGACAATTCGGGTAGGGTTGACCCGAATTGGACCCTTTTCGCGAGTTAAGCTTCACCCGGGTTCGATCATGGGTGGAAGCAATGTTAAATCTAATTAATTTATATTAATTATCTTATTTAAGTAAGGGTATGATTAGTAATTTCACCTAAGCCTTAAAAAATCAGATTTTTAATAATAAATGGCAAGGAGTCCTAGTTTGACTAAGTCTTCAACTAAAACTCCTACTCCTACACTTACTCCCATCTCTCTCCACTCTCATTCTCACGTCTCTCCACACTTTTTCTCACGCTCATCATCACCAAAAAGAACAAAAATTAAAGTTCATCACTCTTGAAGAACTTTTACACTAAAACTCAAAAGAAAACCTAAACTAAAAATGAAAAGCGAAAACATTTTTCAAACGGTTTGCGCGCGAGTTTTTGTTGGAGAAGCATTTGTTTTTCGTGGGAGTTGGCAGCACTTGAGATGAGGTTTGAAAGGTGTTAAACGACGAAAAAGGTATGGGTTTTCTTCCTCTTGGTCCCTTTCCCAAGAGACACCTAAGATTCAATAGAATTCTAATCCGAAAACTAGGAATGTTCCCTTTTGCATGTCCCTGTCACTAGCTCCTATTTATTGTTGTAGGTTGAGTATGATTGCTGGTAGAATTTAGGAATGTAAAGTGTTTTCGTGATGATTATGTTCATGTATGTATGTTCGGAATTATGTCATGATGAACGTGTACAAAATGTGTGTGCAGCCGTGTTCTTGGGCATGGTTTGGAGCATGAAAATGGCATGTTAAAACCTTGTGTTTTTGTATAAAATTACTTGGAAATAATGCATATAATAATGTATGAAATGACTAAAGAATATTTCATAAAAATCCAATGTATACATGATGAGAAAAAGTGGATTGAAAGGATGACCAAATTTCCAGAAATCTGGAAATCGGTCTCGGCATCGAAAGTGTGGAGGAGTTTGACTTTTAAAATTTTTTTTTAGGAGGTGAGGTCATTAGGGATTGAACCCAAGACCTCAGCATATGCAACCTACTGAAAAATTCAAGAATCAAAAATTAGGTAAGGGGGATTCGAAATGGGGTGAGGCACAAGTGGAGAAATTAAAGAGGGAAAATAACTAAAATGAGGTGTGTGGGGATCGAACCTACAACCTCTCGGATAGGTAGGGGAGTTAGGAGAAAAAAATTAAAGAATAATAAAATGAGGTTGTGGGGGATCGATCCCACATCTTCTTAGTCTCAAACGAAAAAAGAGAGGAAAGAAAAGAAAAAAAAAAGTGTGGGCGTTGGGGATTGACCTCGGGTCCCCAAGCCGAAAATCCAAACCAAGAAAATTTAATATGACACTAAGTATTGCTCAAGGGATTCGAAAATGGGTTCCCTTTCCCAATTCTGTATTGATACATAAGTCTTACGTGAATAAATATTTAATGAATGTTGCCCATAGGGATTGAACTCGAGACCTTGGCATATTTACAAGATGCATAAGTCTTGTACCATATAATCTTGGGTAAGTATAAGTCACTTAGACGAATTATGAACGAAGCCCCATGGCTTGTATGTATGGGTTCATAAGTCCAGCGTACGTTTAAAATAAGTGAACCTAAGATGTATATGATGAAATGATGTGACCCCAAGAGGGTTAAGTAAGAGTGTGAAATACACTAAAAGGTCAAGTGCATTGGCATATGATGAAATGAACATTCACGTAATGGGGTGAGTAATTATGAAGAGCTAATTTGCTAAAGTTAATGAATGTGGTGACAACATGATAAGAGGCTAATATAAAAGACGAGCTCAATCTCAAATGAGCCTAATAAGTGTTACCAAATATTGTACTCACATATGAGAGTACAAACTAATAAAGAGACCAGTCTCTAAGAAACACTCTAATGAAAGTATTGAGATTTAATACACACTTAATACAAATGATGAGATGAGAAATCATCTAATGAGCAATGATGCCCTCATGCTAGAAGCCAGCTTCTATGATGTGTGAGATGAATGTAATGGAACTTTATACGGAGCACCGATAGGCTAGCTATGAGTCGTCATTCCTTCGTTCGGGAAGGCAGAGGTTTGTGTAAATCTCATGAGATGAGACTGTCCGTTTAGGTGGGTATGGGTCTCCATATATCTCCTAGTCTTTGAACCTATTCAGCCAACATAGGGTTCTAGCAGGGTTCAATTCCCTATATACGCTAGCATGTTTTGGTTTCACTTTGTCCAGTGATTACACCTCTTATCGGTGTGGGGTAGACACTGGATTTCATGGAGCTCACATGATCTATGTCGGTTAAAGTTAATGTTCCCAAAGAAAGAATGAGGCCAGCCTCAAGTAATACACACAATGAGATGAATGATACCAAAGGTGTTTGGATAGGATAATCAAGAGGTGAACTAGACTCAAGTAATAACACTAGATCATTCTTAGTTATTGCACAGTGAACCCAAAGAGAGTCCTAAACAATATCATAGTATATAAATAAATTAAAAATGAAGTATGTATGAATGAATGAAGCAGACTCTGTGTTTGCTAAAGAAGGCACCCTAGTTGAGCTCCCATATGTTGAGCCCTCATTTGGGAAGTACTAATGTTAAGTCCGTGATTCCAAGGTCTTACAGCATACGAAAGAATGATATGTGATATATGTATGTGCTAAATGAAGTGTGTTATGTGCTTTGTACAATATGTAAAGAATGATGATGCATGTTACTCTCATAGCATGACTTTTCTGATCTGATTTGGCAAGTCCAACTGACTTGGCTTTCCATAATTCATATCGTTAGGAGAGAGCTCTTCTTAATCATGCATGTCCTTCGTATGTACTTGCATACACCCATACTTAGTATAAGTGTGAACTTATCCCATACAACCCTTTACTTTTAGGTGCAGGTGCAGGTGTACGTTAGAGCTTATGAGACTACGTTGAAGCTATCCGGACATGGAGCATTCATCCATACTTGGTAGGCCCTCATGCTTTTGAGGATGCTTATCTCTTATATTCTAGCTTAGACATAGGCATGAGATAGTGGAGGATGTTCCACTAGCGTTTCTTTCTTACTTATTTTCAGACATTGTATTGGTGCCATTTTGGCAACTTTATATTAATGCAATTATGAACTATTTCTTTCATTTGAATATCTCATTATTAGATGGTTGTGGTGAACTGATATGACTTAATGCAATTCTTACTATGAAGTCTATGTATACTTCAAAGCAAACAAAAGTTTTAAATTTTCTGCTAAAATTAACATATACGATGTAATGATGACATATGTAGGCTTGGTTGTGACCTATGAGAGGTCAACGACGCCGGTTTCGGCTAGGGTCTAGACCCCGAACGTGAGAAACGTGGTATCAGAGCATTAGGTTTAATTCCAAGGATAATAAGTTCACATCAACCACATCGAGTAGTTTCTAAGTTATGGTAGTGAAGTGCACCACTATCACGAATTAGAGACTGCATGATGCGTAGGAAAATCTCCCTTCTTCTGATCTTATCGTGCTTCCCTTAATGTCTGATTTCTTGGTGTTATGAGCGTATCTAACATCAATTCTTATTTTTTTCAGAAAATGAACAAAAGGGGGAACGCTGGTCGGGGAAGAGTAGGAGCAGCTGCTGGGGGCAACCAAGTTCCACCCCAGGATCCAGTTGTAGGAGTGGCCATGCCTGTTAACCTAGCTGGGTTGACTGATGTGGAGGTGCGGACCGCTTTGGCACAGATGGCTCAGGCCATCACTGTGCAGGCCCAGGCTATGACGGCCCAGGCCAACATACAGGAGGTTCAACGGGAGAACCCTCCAGCCCACAACATGGTGAACAGGTTATGAGATTTTACGAGGATGAATCCTCTAATATTTACAGGATCTAAGACTGCAAAGGATCCTCAGGAGTTCGTGGAGGATGTCCAGAAGATTCTGGTGGCAATGGGGGCCACGGAGATTGAGAAAGCTAAGTTGGCCTCGTACCAGCTGAAGGATGTTGCACAGGCTTAGTGCAAGATGTGGCAGAATAGCAAGGCGTTGGGCAGAGGTCCGATCACATTGGAGTTGTTTAAGACAGCCTTTCTGGAGACGTTCTTCCCCAGAGAGATGAGAGAGGCTAAGGTTGAGGAGTTCATCAACCTTAAGCAGGGCTCGATGACTGTCAGGGAGTATTCCTGAAATTCGTAAAATTGTCGAGGTATGCCACTTCCCTGGTGTCGAACAACAGGGAAAAGATGAACAGGTTTCTTACAGGAATCTCATAGGATTTGGAGGAGAAGTGTCGGGATGCCATGCTCCATGATATCATGGACTTGTCCAAGCTGATTGTGCATGTCCAGCAGGTTGAGGACAGCAGGAAGAAGAGGAGAGTCCGTGAGGTCAGGAGGCCTAACCCTTCTTACCAGACAGGTTCCAGCAGTGGTGGTGGCAGGAGCACTTTCGGAGTTTGTGATCAGCCCAGATTTAAGAAGAGAATCAGAGTTCAGGGAACTCTAGCTCTCAGAGAAGTGCAGCACCCAGAGGAGGCATACCTGAGCCCAAAAAGGGCAATGGAGGTCATGTGCAGCGTCCCAGAAAGGAATGTGGCAAGTGTGGCAGTGGAGAGTGCAGACTAGGCACTAATGCCTGCTTCGGTTGCGGAAAGAGCGTACACATAGTCAGGGACTGTACATAGAATAGGGTTCAGGCTGGAGGTAATGCTCAGCCTAGGCCTAATCCCCAGAATGCTACTGCAGTCGAGCCTCTTAAGAGGAACAAATTCTACGCCTTGAAGGGTAGGGAGGAGCAGGAGAATTCTGGTGATGTGGTCACAGGTATGCTGCAAGTCTTCTCAACCTCTGTTTATTCCTTACTTGATCCAGGGTCTACGCTTTATTTTGTGACTCCCTTGCTTGATCTTACTTTTGAAACACTATGTGAGGTTTTGCATGATCATATCGTAGTTAGTACTCCCTTAAGAGAAAATGTAAGAGCTGATAGGGTTCATAAAGACTGCCCAATAGTAGTATGTGGAAAGACTATGTATGCAGACCTTGTTGAGTTACCCATGAATGACTTCGATATTATACTTGGTATGGACTGGCTCCATAAATGTTATGCCTTCATGGATTGCCGTAGTAGGGTTGTGAGATTCTGTTTCCCTAATAAAGTAGAGCTGGTCTGGGAGGGGTACAATTCGAGTCGTTCAAGTCCCTTGATTTCGAACCTAAAAGCTAATAAAATGATGTCCAAGGAATTGTTATGCCATCTTGTGAGTGTCAATGATCTAGATCATGACATTCCTTCCATAGACTCTGTGCCTGTAGTGAATGAGTTCCAAGATGTTTTCCACGATGATTTGCCTGGAGTCCCTCCCCCTCGAGAGATTGATTTTGGTATCGACCTAGATCCCAATACCAAACCGATTTCAATTCCTCCCTACAGAATGGCTCCAGCTGAACTCAAAGAGTTGAAGCTGCAATTAAAAGATCTCACTGATAAGGGCTTCATCCAGCCGAGCATATCCCCTTGGGGCACTCCAGTGCTGTTTGTGAAAAAGAAAGATGGAACCCTTAGGATGTGTATCGATTATCGGCAGCTGAACAAAGTCACTATAAAGAACAAATATCCACTTCCCAGAATATCTGACTTATTCGATCAGCTCCAAGGGTCTAGTTTATTGTCGAAGATTGATCTTTGTTCCAGGTATCATCAGCTTAGGTTTAGGGATGAAGATATCCCAAAGACAGCCTTTCATACCCGTTATGGTCATTATGTGTTCCTAGTCATGTCATTTGGTCTCACTAATGCACCAGTTGTATTTATGGACCTCATGAACCAAGTCTTCCGTGAATACCTTGATTCTTTCGTCATAGTATTCATTGATGAGATCCTCATCTACTCTAAGACCAAGGAAGAGCATGAACAGCATTTGAGACTAACCTTGCAGGTACTTAGACAACATCAGTTGTATGCCAAATTCAGCAAGTGTGAATTCTGGCTTAGATCAGTGACCTTCCTGGGTCATGTTGTGTCCGATCAGGGTGTGAAGGTGGACCCTAGGAAGACTGAGGCTGTTAAGAACTGGCCAAGACCTCTTACTCCCACCGATATCCGTAGCTTTCTGGGATTGGCTGGTTACTACCGTAGGTTCGTAGAGGGTTTTACTTCCATTGCTGCCCCACTGACAGCTTTGACAAAGAAGAAAACCAAGTTTGAATGGGCGGAGACTTGGGAGAAGAGTTTCCAGGAGCTCAAGGGCAGAATCACTTCAGCCCTAGTGCTTACGTTGCCTAAATGTGGTGAGAATTACACTGTTTATTGTAACGCATCTAGGGTTGGTTTGGGTTGTGTTCTTATGCAGGGTGGTAAGGTGATAGCCTACGCATCCATACAGCTCAAGGTTCATGAGAAGAATTATCCCACTCATGACCTGGAGTTGGCAGCTGTGGTGTTTGCATTAAATCTGTGGAGGCACTACTTGTACGGGGTGCATGTGGATGTGTTCACAGACCACAAGAGTCTCCAATACGTGTTCACGCAGAGGGAGTGGAATCTACGTCAGCGGAGATGGTTGGAGCTGTTGAAGGACTATGACATGAGTGTTCACTACCATCCAGGTAAGCCAAATGTTATAGTTGATGCTTTGAGCAGGTTGATCATAGAGAGTACAGTCCACGTTGATGATGGGAAGAAGGAGTTTGTGAAGGATGTACACAGACTTTCCAGACTTGGTGTGCGGTTGATGGCTTCTACTAGTGGGGGTGTTTCAGTTCATCCTACTTCTGAATCATCCTTGGTAGTTGAAGTCAAGAAGGGTCAGCATCTTGATCCTATGTTGATGGTGTTGAAGGACTCAGTGCTGATAAAGAAGAATGAGTCATTTGCTTTGGGAGGTGACGGCATACTTAGATACCAGGACAGGCTGTGTGTACCAGATGTGGATGATTTGCAGACCAAGATTGTTGCAGAGGCCCATGGTTCTAGGTATTCAATACATCCAGGTTCCACCAAGATGTATCATGACCTCAAGCAAATCTATTGGTGGGATGGCATGAAGAAGGAGATTGCTGCATATGTGTCCAGGTGTCCTAATTGTCAGCAAGTTAAGGCGGATCACCTTAAGCCTGGTGGTATCACTCAGATGATTGAGGTTCCAACTTGGAAATGGGAGGCCATTAACATGGACTTCGTGGTTGGTCTTCCGAGGACTAGGAGACAGCATAACTCCATATGGGTTATTGTGGACAGGATGACTAAGTCTGCCCACTTTATCCCTGTGAAGTCTACTTACAGGGCCGAGGATTATGCGAGACTCTACATTGATGAGATTGTGAGGTGGCATGGGATTCCTTTGTCTATCATTTTGGATAGAGGAGCTCAGTTCACTTCGCATTTCTGTAGATCCTTCCAGAAGATCTTAGACACGTAGGTAAAGCTCAGTACTGCTTTCCATCCTCACACAGATGGGCAGGCAGAGCGCACCATTCAGACATTGGAGGACATGTTGAGGGCATGTGTGATCGACTTCAGAGGTAGTTGGGACGACCATCTGCCATTGATAGAGTTCTCGTATAATAACAGCTATCACTCCAGCATTGGGATGGCACCGTTTGAGGCACTGTATGGTAGGAGGTGTAGGTCTCCAGTTGGGTGGTTCGAGGTTGGAGAGTCATCCATTTTGGGTCCAGAGATCATTCATGAGGCCTTAGATAAGGTCATGGTGATTAGGGACAGGTTGGCTACTGCTTACAGTCGGCATAAGTCTTATGCAGATAACAGGAAGCGGCCCTTAGAGTTTGATGTTGGTGACCAGGTCTACTTGAAGATATCACCCATGAAGGGGGTGATAAGGTTTGGCAGGAAGGGGAAGTTGAGTCTAAGGTACGTTGGCCCATACGAGATTTTATAGCGTGTGGGTGAGGTGGCCTATCGATTGGTGTTGCCTGCGGAGATAGCTTCTGTTCATCCAGTCTTTCATGTCTCTATGTTAATGAAGTTCCTTGGTGATCCAGTATCGATTCTGCCTATTGAAGGTTTGGGGGTTGATGAAGACTTGTCCTATGAGGAGGTTCCTGTTCAGATTTTAGATCGGCAGGTGAAGCGGCTGAGAAATAAGGAGGTTGCCACAGTGAAGGTATTGTGGAGGAACCATCTTGTTGAGGGTGCTACGTGGGAGGCCGAGGCCGATATGAGATCCCGCTATTCTCATCTTTTCAGCTCTTGAGGTTAGACTTCCTACTCTTAAATCTAAGTTTCCTTATCTCCTCTATTCTTGGTTGTTGTTGCTTGACTGTGTATAGTACTCATGTTATGATATGACTGGCATTGTGCTAGATAATTAGAAGTGTCATTCGAGGACGAATGTTCCTAAGGTGGGGATAATGTAACAACCCAAAAAGCACCATGCTAAGTAACGCTTAACGTACCTAGAATGCCTAGATTAGACCGGGTTCACACGAATTGATATGCGTGGAACCAGAACTCTTAACCTATGCACGAGCCAAGCCAACCAACTTGGTTAGTTAGTTGAGCTAGGCAAGGTTGGGTCCAGCCATGTAGGGCACCCGAATATTAAGATTCACCCAGATGAGTCTTTACCGGACTTGAAAGGGGTAATCTTAAGTTTGGAGGGTCTAGAGGTAAAATGGTCTTTTCCAGGCTAATGGTAGTATCGTAATTACCCTAGAGATTTAATTAATTAAATTAATTAATTAATGTGAGTAATGGACAATTCAGGTAGGGTTGACCCGAATTGGACCCTTTTCGCGAGTTAAGCTTCACCCGGGTTCGATCCTGGGTGGAAGCAATGTTAAATCTAATTAATTTATATTAATTATCTGATTTAAGTAAGGGCATGATTAGTCATTTCACCTAAGCCTTTAAAAATCAGATTTTTAATAATAAATGGCAAGGAGTCCTAGTGAGTCCTAATTTGACTAAGTCTTCAACTAAAACTCCTACTCCTACACTTACTCCCATCTCTATTCACGCTCATTCTCACGTCTCTGCACACTCTTTCTCACGCTCATCATCCACAAAAAAGAATAAAAATTAAAGTTCCTCACTCTTGAAGAACTTGTACACTAAAACTCAAAAGAAAAATTAAACTAAAAACGAAAATCGAAATCATTTTTTAAACGGTTTGCGCGTGAGTTTTTGTTGGAGAAGCATTTGTTTTTTGTGGGAGTTGGCAGCACTTGAGATCAGGTTTGAAAGGTGTTAAATGACGAAAAAGGTATGGGTTTTCTTCCTCTTGGTCCCTTTCCCAAGAGACCCCTAAAATTCAGTCGAATTCTAATCCGAAAACTAGTAATGTTTCCCTTTGCATGTCCCTGTCACTAGCTCCCATCGATTGTTATAGGTTGGGTATTATTGTTGTTAGAATTTAGTAAGGAAAAGTGTTTTCGTGATGATTATGTTCATGTATGTATGTTCGGAATAATTTCATGATAAACGTGTGCAAAATGTGTGTGCAGTCGTGTTCTTGGGCATGGTTTGGAGCATGAAAATGGCATGTTAAAACCTTGTGTTTTTGTATAAAATTACTTGGAAATAATGCATATAATAATGTACAAAATGACTAAAGAATTTGCCATAAGAATCCAATGTATACATGTTGAGAAAAAGTGGATTGAAAGGATGACCAAATTTCCAGAAATCTGGAAATTGGTCTTGGCATCGGCAGTGTGGAGGAGTTTGATTTTTAAATTTTTTTTTTAAGAGGTGAGGTCATTAGGGATTGAACCCAAGACCTCACCATATGCAAGCTACTGAAAAATTCAAGAATAAAAATGAGGTAAGGGGGATTCGAAATGGGGTGAGGCTCAAGTGGAGAAATGAAAGAGGGAAAAATAACTAAAATGAGGTGTGTGGGGATCGAACCCACAACCTCTCGGATAGGTGGGGGAGTTAGGAGAAAAAAATTAAAGAATAATAAAATGAGGTTGTGGGGGATCGATCCCACATCCTCTTAGTCTCAAACGAAAAAAGAGAGGAAAGAAAAGAAAGGAAAAAAAAGTGTGGGCGTTGGGGATCGGCCTCGGGTCCCCAAGTCAAAAATGCAAACCAAAAAAATTAAATATGAGACTAAGTGTTGCTCAAGGGATTCGAAACCGGGTTCCCTTGCCTAATTCCGTATTGATACATAAGTCTTACGTGAATAAATATTTAATGAATGCTACCCATAGGGATCGAACTCGAGATCTTGGCATATTTACAAGATGCATAAGTCTTGTACCATATAATCTTGGGTAAGTATAAGTCACTTAGACGAATTATGAATGAAGCCCCATGGCTTGTACGTATGGGTTCATAAGTCCAACGTACGTTTAAAAATAAGTGAACTTAAGATGTATATGATGAAATGATGTGATTCCAAGAGGGTTAAGTAAGAGTGTGAAATACACTAAAGGCCAAGTGCATTGGCATATGATGAAATGAACATTCACATAATGGGGTGAGTAATTATGAAGAGCTAATTTGCTAAAAGTAATGAATGTGGTGACAACAAGATAAGAGGCTAATATGAAAGACGAGATCAATCTCAAATGAGCCTAATAAGTGTTACCAAATATCGTACTCACCTATGAGAGAGTAAAACTAATAAAGAGAACAGTCTCTAAGAAACACTCTAATGAAAGTATTGAGATTTAATACACACTAAATACTAATGATGAGATGAGAAATCATCTAATGAGTGATTATTCTCTCATGCTAGAAGCCAGATGTGTGAGATGAATGTAATGAAACTTTATACGGAGCACTGATAGGCTAGCTATGAGTCGCGATTCCTTCTTTTGGGAAGGCAGAGGTTCGTGTAAATCTCATGAGATGAGACTGTCCATTTATGCGGGTATGGGTCTCCTTATATCTCCTAGTCTTTGAACCTATGCAGCCAACATAGGGTTCTAGCAGGGTTCAATTCCCTATATACGCTAGCATGTTTTGGTTTCTCTTTGGCCGGTGATTCCACCTCTTTTCGGTGTGGGGTAGACACTGGATTTCATGGAGCTCACATGATCTATGTTGGTTAGAGTTAAAGTTCCCAAAGAAAGAATGAGGCCAGCCTCAAGTAATGCACACAATGAAATGAATGATACCAAAGGTGTTTGGATAGGATAATCAAGAGGTGAACTAGACTCAAGTAATGACACTAGGTCATTCTTAGTCATTGCACAGTGAACCCGAAGAGAGTCCTAAACAACATCCTAGGTATATAAATGAATTAAAAATGAAGTATGTATGAATGAATGAAGCAGACTCTGTGTTTGCTAAAGAAGGCTCCCTAGTTGAGGTCCCATATGTTGAGCCCTCATTTGGGAAGTACTAATGTTAAGTCCAAGATTCCAAGGTCTTATGGCATACGAACGAATGATATGTGATATATGTATGTGCTAAATGAAGTGTGTTATGTGCTTTGTGCAATATGTAAAGAATGATGATGCATGTTACTCTCATAGCATGACTTTTCTAATCTGATTTGGCAAGTCCAACTGACTTGGCTTTCCATAATACATATCGTTAGGAGAGAGCTCTTTTTAATCATGCATGTCCTTGGTGTGTACTTGCATACACCCATACTTAGTACAAGTGTGTACTAATCCCATACAACCCTTTACTTTTAGGTGCAGGTGCAGGTGTACGTTAGAGCTTACGAGACTAAGTTGAAGCTATCCGGACGTGGAGCATTCATCCATACTTGGTAGGCCCTCATGCTTTCGAGGATGCTTATCTCTTATATTCTAGCTTAGACGTAGGCATGAGATAGTGGAGGATGTTCCACTAGCGTTTCTTTCTCACTTATTTTCAGACGTTGTATTGGTGCCATTTTGGCAACTTTATATTAATGCAATTATGAACTATTTCTTTCATTTGAATATTTCATTATTAGATGGTTGTGGTGAACTGATATGATGTAATGCAATTCTTAATATGAAGTCTATGTATACTTCAAAGCAAACAAAAGTTTTAAATTTTCCGCTAAAATTAACCTATACGATGTAATGATGACTTATGTAGGCTTGGCTGCGACCTCTGAGAAGTCAACGATGCCGGTTTTGGATAGGGTCTAGACCCCGGTCGTGACAATTTCATTCCAAGCATAGTAAACTCATTCTCCTTGAGGTTTCCCTAACCAAGTTATCCTAATACTCACATGAAGAAAACACCCATACACCTCCTTCAATACACACCATGGTGATCCTTAAGACTACCAACCATAGGCTTACCTCTCACGAGAAACAAGTCCACACTCTTGACTAGACATTTGAAGAACATTCATACTTTACGGACTTCACATAGTGCCCCACTCCAAAGAGACTTGGTAAGTTAAACTAAGTGCAATGTGAGAGTACCATCCCATACTACCACTCCCACTTAGTGACCGTTGAGGATTCTCTTGGACTAAGTACACTACATGCATCCCCCTTAACATTCATTATGTGGAACATAGCTTCAACTTGCTTCCTTAACATTAGACTTTAAGTCATCTAACTTTATTTACAACACATGAGAACTCATTCATACAATTCATATAAGACACAACAAGACTCCCCTTTCGAAAGGTCTACTTAGTGAAATGGATAGATGACGTCCCATACCATCACCTACCCTAAGTAGTACATTCTTTTAGGAGACTTAATCTTTCATTTCATTTGGGGAATTAGCCTTAACCGACATAGACCATGAGAGCTAGACATGGAATCCCGATACTACCCTTATCGAATGAGGGATCCCCACTTGCCTACGGTAGGGTCATTCTCTTAGCTTTTACATGGCTCATCCAATAGCTACATGCACCTATGCGGGCGCACAGTTAACGGATAAGGAGAATTCTACTAAGTAACTCATTCTCTACTAACGAGGAGTACTCATCTCAAGAGGTACATTGGAATACAACATCTCAATTCACGAAGTGTAACCACCCCTTCTTCATATCCTCTCGGTGCTAAGCATAACTCCCGCATGGAGTATCAACATTATATACTATAGGTTAAGGACAACTAGTGGGCACCACATCTCAACTCACGAAGGCTACCCTTCCTCCGACCTATCTTAGAAAGCTCTTGGAAGATAGTGAGGTTGCTACTAAACACTTCATCTCAACTAACGAGGAGTGTTCACCCCAAGACTCCCCTTAATCACATTTACTAACTTCATCCATTAATTCAAGTGTGAGTGTGTGTACATGTTAGCACACCTTACACATAGTCACCATTTCATTAACATTGAATTTTAGACATGCTTACACCTTCATTCATCATCTTCTTACACACTAGCATGCTCAACATATACACATACTTCATTTTGGCATAATCTAAGCAAGACATACAATTCAAGCTTCATAATGCATATCAACAACAACCATCATCATTATCACTTTATTTCACACATTAGGCCTTCAAAGCTATACTCACAATAAATACAAAATATATCCAGATACATCAAGTAAACACCGCCACAATGAAGGTGGAACATACCACTCAAGATCAATTCATAATAAGAGTTATACAATATAAGCAACTCACCATTTAACCAAGCCTTGTGGCTGTCATTAGTCACTGTGTGGCAGCCTCTTGCCGATTGAACGGGTCCTCTTCTAGGGCCCCTCGTGGGTCCTAGGTGGGGTCGTACCCGGACGTTGAACCCCTATACTAAGTCATCTAGGTCTTAGAAATATCCCACACTAATTTTATTAAAACGAACACGTAAAATTCAATAAAACACATGAGAACACATAAGCACTTTATAAGGCACACCTTTCGAACGTCATGGACGTTCTTGGATGTTTGACCACCAAACGCCACCAAAATTCACACACTGCCTAAGAACATCATTATAACTCACTTTAACACAAAACTAACTCATGAAACATTCACGATGTTCTAGTTCACCTTAGTTCGCTTTAGGGTGTTACACTTGCAAAACATTATACAAATATTATTAAAATCGATAAAAAAAGGATCTAGACACACACAACCCAAAATAAAATGCATTAGAAATACCGTAAACATACAGTACATCAAAAACAACCTGTAGATGTTTTTTGATGATATAAAGACGAGTCATATTTTCTTTGCTCAAAAGAAAATTGTAGCAAAGTAGACCAGAACTTATCAAACCAAGCTCTTGGATCCTGTTTAATCCATACAAAGACCACTTCAACTTTCATACATCTGATGTAGGCGTTGAGAACAAACCAGATGGCAGTTTCATATAGATTTCTTCTTTCAGATCACCATGGAGAAAAGCATTTTTGACATCCATTTAATAAAAAAATCAATTTTGTGAAGCAGCAATGGAAATAATAGTTTGCACCATTGTCATTTTTTCTACGGGTGAAAAAGTCTCCTCATAGTCCACCCCATACTCTATTTGTTACCAAAAATAACCAATCGAGATTTGTACCAATCAAGAGTTCCATCAGAATAAAGTTTAATTGAATAAACATATTTACATCCAAGAGGGCGGACATTTGAAGGACATGAAACATTCTCACGTGTCTCATTTTCTTTATGCGACAAAAGTTCCTCCTCCATTGCTTTTCATCAATATTCAAGCTTGGAGGCTTGTGAGTAACCTGTTGGAATAAAGATGTTGATAAAGTAGAAGAGAAACCATACATCTTAGGAGTTTAAGACACTTTAGTAGATCGTCGGTAAGGCTCAAGAGAAGAAGGTCTTGAAAAAATCTAAGATTCTGGTTGTGGAGCATTCTCAGGTGGCGAATCTATTTCAGGATAGGGTAAAGTTGGCCGACGTCGTTCATACACAAATACTTGTTTCAACCTCTTAGAAGACAATGAAAAATCCTCAAAAGTAGGAAGAAGAGGAGAAACAAAAGATGACACAATATGAGTAGGAAATAAATAATGAATTCTCAAAGAAAATAATATTCCTACAAACAGGAAATTTGTTAGAATTTGGATCATAACAGATGAATCATTTATGCGAAGTAATCTAGCCCATAATAGCACATTTAGTAGACTCAACAGAGAGTTTATTGCATTGAGAAGGAGTAAAGTGCACAAAACAAACACAACCAAATGTATGAAAACTATGATAGTTAGGATGCTTGTGAAAAAGACTATAATATGGAGATTCAAGGTTCAACACTTAGATGGAAGTCTATTAATCAAATAGACTGTAGACAAAGCTTCAACCCAAAATTTAGATGGAATAGAGAACTCAGTCAGTAATGTACGAGTGACATCCAAAAGATGACAACTTTTACGCCCAACAACCGCATTTTGTTGTGGCGTATATGGGCAAGAGTGTTGTGATAAAATTCCTTTATTAAGCAAAAAATTATTGAATTCATGAGACATATTCTTCACCAGAATCATATCTTAATATTTTTATGCATGTGGAAATTTGAGTCTCAACGTAAGCAAAAAATTTCTTGAATATGGAAAACACTTTAGATTTAGATCAAAGAAAATACACCCATGTAACCTGACTATGGTCATCTATAAATGTCACAAAATACATGAAATGAGCATAATAAATAATTGGTGAAATGCCCCAAACATCACTATGAATGACATCAAAACACTTTGTAGCACGACAACAAAAATTAGGAAAAGGGAGAGTTTTACTTTTGCCTAATTTATAAGTAAACCAATCAAAAGTGTAACTCTCTGGAAGTCTCATGACTTAGACTAGAGCCTTACTTACCTAAAAATAATCAAAATGATGTTTCCAGACCTAGACTAACATAATAAAATTGATTTAGAAGTATAATATCCTAAATGTCAAGGAAAGACCTTGACGTCCGGAAACTAGTAAAATTTAACTAGTAGACGTCCTTGTGTTTGGTGAGGGTTTTGGAGTTTCATATTAGGTCTAAAAATTTCTAAAAGACTTTAAAAAGGTTAAATATAGTATATAGGACCCAAACGTTCAGTCATGACTCCCAAAGGACCGTCCAAAGGGTCCCTGAGGAGGACCCTAACTTTGGTGCGCATTCAACACTGGCTAGGCAAATATTTCCTGATGCGGAGCCTTCATGAGTCTCTCTTCCTCGATCCAAATTTCAGAAAAAATATGTGGAAATTCCCCCGCGACGCGCAACGACTTTCCTGATTCGTTAGCGTCGATTTTAAGTCAATTTGACTTCACAAAAAGACCCAATTAAGTGAGGGGTCTTTTGGGTAATTTCGGAGACGAGTATATATTGGTTTTAGGTCAGCTTTAAGTCATTTTCACTCACTCAAATCAAATCCCCAAATCAAAAGCTCACATCTCTCTCTCCATTCATATTCCATTGAAGAAGCAAAAAAGCTTGAGGAACAAGACAAAGTCTCCGAGGTTTTCACTCGAATGTAGTGGATTAAGCTTAATTAAGGTATGCGTTATTCACTCTTGGGATTCATTTCCCCCCAGAGTTCCTTTCAAAGTTGATTTCTAAATCACCCAATTCTTAGGGTTTTCTTCTACAGGTGGGTTTTCTTCTAAACTTGAAATTGATGATTGCTTATGAGAAATTGTGATTACCTATGGATAATGAAGTGTATATTGTTGAGTAATTGATGTTTATTAATGTTAATTTTGTTTGATTCATGTCCTTTCCCCAATTTCCCCAAATCTTGGATCTTGCTTATAAATTGATGGAATTGATGAATATATTGATTATTAGACTTGTTGTATCTATTCAAATTTGTTCATGGACTGCCTAGGGTAATGTATTGTTGGGATTGGATCTATTTCTTGAAGAATTCATGATGAACCTTTTCCCCGTAACCCTAGCTTATGAATTGAAGTTAATTGGGATAGTGATGATGCAATTGACCTAGTTATTATTAATTACTATTGAATGATGTTATTACACCTATAATTGGATAAAATTGGTTGGTTGATGGTAAGACCATGGATGATGGTTTTAAAGGAGATTGGTAAGTCTTTGTGATCTCAAACCTTTACTTCAATTATGATGGCTTGTACTGGGAGATGAAGATCAATTGAAGTATGTCTTGTGATGGATTAAATAGGTGTTGGTGTGAAGATGTAATTGAAATGTCTTGTTCATGTGGATTGTGAGATTATGATTTAAGATGTAATGATATAAGGTTGGTTATGAAGTACATATGTACCTTACTATGATATGATGATGTTAATCTACTAATCTCACATGTGAGGGCTGTACTGAAAGGATGTTCTCATGCAATTCTTATTGAGCTAATGACAATGACTATACAAGGAGTTATTCTCCTATGACCTAAACTAAATTATGATTGTTAAAGAAAGACATTTCAAAAAGGACTCTAGCTTAGCACCGAGTGAACTAGTAGTAAGGAGTTTCCCTTCCCAAATAGGGAAGGTAGGTTCACTAATGTACTCAAGAGGTAGAGATTACAATGCCAAAGGCATAAAGAGGGTCTCAAACATGTCTCCTAGTTCTTGAACTATGTTGCCCCCTTAGGAATACTAGCTAGTGGATCCACCTAGATGCTATGTTCATGTTTTGGTACTACCTTGGCAAGTAATCCACCTTATTTCGGTGTAGGGTTTCATGACACCGGATTCCACATTAGCTCATCTGGTTTATGTCAGTTAAGGCAAGTGTTCTCGAAAGTAAAATGAAGTAATAAAGTGAACTCTAACTAAGATGACTTAAGGGTTTTTGAGTTAGTCTAGGTAGAGATATGGGACTTTACCTATACATTGCACTAGTTGGACCTGAGGGAAGTCCTAGAAGTATGTTCATATGTTCTTATGCTATTATAAAGTGACTGATATGCATGTGTTGATTTTACATGTTGATGATACTATATGATTTTGGTTTCATGTATGAACATGCTATTGGTTTATATTGCTAAACATGAATGATGACTTGGTCATTGCACTTGTAGACTTGATGGTGGGTGATGAGTAAGGGTCTTGTATATGTTGTAATGTTATGAACTCTTGAACATGCTTTGTTGTTATAACATGATGTTGGAGTTGCTTTGGCTATAGTTCCAATATGCTATACACGTGTTACTTGATTTTACTTGATGATGTTGGTCTTGTGTTGAATATGCTATTGTCTTAAACAATATATGATTATTATCTTATATGTTTTTTTGATTATGCATAAGTCTTTTCAAAGTAACATGGCATGGTTTTGAACAAATGTCCCTTTTAGCATGATTTCTAAGTTGCCTGTGCATATGTTTCTATACTTAGTACAAGTGATGTACTAACCCCTATTTCTCCTATTTTCCCCAAACATTTTAGGTTTCGGTCATTGAAGGGTTCGTGACCAATTTGCAAAGAAGGCTTGGATCATTTCTCCAAGTGTGGGTATGTCCTCAAGATCCGAAGATGATGCCATTTATCATTCTACCTATGTGACTAGCTATAGTCTAATGAAATTTGTTTCACTCTTATTTTTCAAGACATTGTTGTAAACCCTAAGTGGAAATTATACATTTGTGTAAGGGCTATGACCGGACTGTTTCATTCCGACTTAGATGGTTTTATGTGAGACATCTCTATTAGACTCTATCTTGTATATTGTATATCTGTGACATAAAAGTAGAAGGCTATGTAAGCTTCATATGCGAGGAGTCTAAGTAAACTTCATATGTATATGTTATCTATAAGCGAGAGTCTAAGTAAACCTCATGAAGTAGATGTAGATGAAAAGTTTTAATTTTCCACATTTTTAACCTAGGAAATGTAATGACGAATGCTAAGAGACTAGTCTTAGTCCTCTCCGAGGACGACGACGCCGGTTTTGTTTAAGGGGTGCTCCCCGGGTGTGACAATCTTGGTATCAGAGTAGAGGTCGAATATCTTTAGGATCGATGTCTCATTGAACCACGTTTATATGTAGATTTTTATTCATAATTGTGAAGCGCGCCACACTTATGAATTAGAGACTATGTGATGCTTAGGAAACTCTCATCTTCTTGTACTCCTATGGCGTGCCTCTAGAGTATTATTCTATTTGCTTTCACCTAAGCCTTTTATCATGGTTATAAGTATGACAACTAGAAGAGCCGCTGCTAGAAGGGCCGAAGAAGGGATTGCAAATGCGGGAGCTCATGACAATCAAGCTCCTCCACAAGACAACCAAGTGCCTCAACTTGAGAAAGTTTCTTAGGTGATCAAGTTTCGGTTGTTCCTCCACCTATGACGGATGGGGAAATAAGGTCGGATTTTCTCAACTTGGCCCAAACCATTACCTCTCAAGCTAATGCCGTCACTTCTAAAGTCCAAGCTATGACGACCCAAGTGAATAGGAAGGACGGACAATGTATGCCTCCACATGCTAGCACTATGGATTCTCGTTTGAGAGACTTTACTTGGATGAATCCACCTATGTTCTTCGGGTCAAAAGCGGATGAAGACCCTCAAGACTTCCTTGATGAGGTATATAAGATCCTATTTGCTATGGGTGTGACTCCGCAAGAAAAGGCCGAGTTGGCAGCCTATCAACTCGAAGATATGGCCCAAACTTGGTACACACATTGGAGGAATAATAGGGTGATAAAAGGTGGTCCAGTAACTTGGGAGATCTTCAAGAGGGCTTTCCTTGATAGGTTCTTTCCTAGAGAGATGAGGGAAGCTAAGGTGGAAGAATTCATCAACCTTCGTCAAGGAGGTATGAGTTTACTTGACTATTCCTTGAAGTTTACTAAGTTGTCCAAGTATGCTCCATCCTTGGTTTCTAACCCAAGGGATGAGATGAGTCGTCTTCTTACGAGAGTGTCTGATGACTTGGTGAAAAAACGTCATTCGGCTATGCTTATCTATCGTCTCATTGTTCATGCTCAACAAGTGGAAGAAAGTAGGCTAAGGAGGAAGAATAGAGAGGCCAAGAGGGTCAAGTCTTATGAAGGTGGTTCTTCAAAGGGAAGATTGGAAATCCAAGACAATCCTAGATTCAAGAAGAGGTTTTCCAATAAAGTTCCTTCCAAATTTTTCAAGGCTCATGATGATAGGGTGTCTAATTAGTCCTAAGTCTCAAAAAGGATGAGGTACTAATTCACCAATCAAGAAGCCAACTAATGGAAGGTGTGGTAAGAAGCATTTTGGTGAGTGCCTTGTTGGGACGGACAATTGCTTTGGATATGGAAAGAATGGACACAAGGTTAAAGATTGCCCTAATTTAAAGGGGAAAGACAAGAGTAGTGGGCAAGCACAAGCAACTGGTTCTAATATTGATGCTCCAAGAAATAATCGATTTTATGCTCTTCGCTCTAGGGGTGAACAAGAGAGTTCTCCCGATGTAGTGACCGGTATGTTACAAGTCTTCTCTATTGATGTATATGTTTTACTTGATCCGGGTGCTACATTATATTTTGTTACTCCCTTGGTAGCTAGAAAGTTTGATATTTTGCCCGATATCTTAAATGAACCTTTTATGGTAACTACCCTGGTAGGTGATTCGGTGGTTGCAAAGATGGTATATAGAAATTATCCTATAAAGTTTCCCAATATAGTTACTCATGTTGAATTAGTAGAACTTGATCTGGTTGATTGTGATGTCATTTTGAGGATGGATTGGTTGCATTACTACTTTGCTTCAATAGATTGTAGGACAAGAATTGTCAAGTTTCATTTTCCCAATGAACCCATTTTAGAGTGGAAAGGGGGTAATTCTATTCCTAGAGGTCGTATCATTTCTTGTATAATGGCTTGTAATATGACCTCTAAAGGGTGCTTATACCACATTGTAAGAGTCACACATTTAGAATCCGAAAATCATCCCATTGAGTTAGTCCCCGTAGTGAGGGAATTTCTGGAGGTCTTCCTTAATGGTCTTCCCAGAATCCCTCCCGAACGGGAAATTGATTTTGGTATCGACTTATTACCGGATACCAACCCCATTTCAATTCTTCCTTATCGGATGACTTCGGACGAATGGAAAGAGTTGAAGGCTCAACTCAAGGACTAACTATACAAAGGATTCATTAGACCTAGTATTTCTCCATGGGGCACTCCGTTATTGTTTGTGAAGAGAAAGGATGGGTCACTTATAATGTGCATTGATTATCGCCAACTCAATAAAGTCATCATTAAGAATAAGAAACCTCTCCCTCGGATTGATGACCTGTTTGATCAACTCCAAGGGGCAAGCTAGTTTTCTAAAATTAACTTGAGATCGGGGTATCACCAAGTTAGTGCGAGAGGTGGGGATATACCAAAAATGGCATTTCAAACTAGGTATGGTCATTATGAGTGCCTAGTAACGTCATTTGGTCTCTCTAATACCCCGGCGGCTTTTAGGACCTCATGAATAGGGTGTTTTGAAGTTACCTAAATTTATTTGACATTGTCTTCATTGACGACATCTTGGTATACTCGAAAAATGAGGGTGAACAGATGGACCATTTAAGAGTGGTATTACAAGTCATTAAGGAAAACTAACTATTTGCCAAGTATAGCAAATGTGAGTTTTGGTTGAGGTCGGTGTCATTTCTTGGTCATTTCATCTCTAGTGAAGGAGTTGAGGTTGATCCAAGGAAAACCGAGGCAGTTAAAAATTGGCCTAGACCATCGCCTCCAACCGACATTAAGAGTTTCTTGGGTCTAGCAGGATAATATCAGAGGCTTGTGGATGGTTTTGCGTCCATTGCTTATCCTTTGACTACCTTGACCCAAAAGAGTGTGAAATTTGAGTGGTCGGAGGCATGTGAAAGAAGCTCTCAAATTTTGAAAGATAGGCTTACCTCCGATCCGATATTGACTTTATTGGAGGGTACCAAGGGCTTCGTTGTATATTGCAATGCATCCCGAGTGGGCTTAAGGTGCGTCCTTATGTAACATGGGAATGTAGTAGCCTATGCCTCTAGACAACTTAAGGTGCATGAGAAGAATTATCCAACCCATGATCTTGAGTTAGTTGTCGTGGTGTTTGCCTTGAACATATGGAGGTATTATCTCTATGGTGTTCATGTTGATGTGTATACCGACCACAAGATTCTTCAATATATGTTACTCAAAATGAGTTAAATCTCCGACAAGAAGGTGGTTAGAATTTTTGAAAGTTTATGACATGTGTGTTATCTACCATCCCGACAAAGCCAATGTGGTTGCGGATGCTCTAAGTCGTATGACCATGGGTAGTGTGTCTTATGTGGAAGAATTCAAGAAAAACCTAGTGAAAGATGCTCACAGGTTGGCTCGTTTGGGTGTTATATTGGAAGATTCTCCAAATTGTGGTTTTATGGTCCATCATAAGTCCCAATCATCTTTGGTGGTTGAGGTGATGTCTAAGCAACACCTTGATCAATCATTGATGGAGTTGAAAGAATCGGCTCTTGGTAAGATTAATGAGTCATTCTCCTTAGGGGTGATGGTGTTTTGAGGTATTAATAAAGGTTGTGTGTGCCCAATGTTGATGACTTGAGAAACCGGATTCTTGAGAAAGCTAATGGTTCCCGTTATTCTATTCATCCGGGCTCTACTAAGATGTATCATGACCTTATAGAAGAATTTTGGTGGGATGGCTTAAAAAGGGACATAGCAGATTTTGTTGCAAAATGTCTAAATCATGAAAGCCGAGCACCAAAAGCCGAGTGGCTTACTTCTATAAATACAAGTTCCAACTTGGAAGTTGGAAGACATTAATATGGACTTCGTGGTAGGTTTGCCTCAGACACAAAGGCAAAATGACTCTATATGGGTGGTGGTGGACAGGTTGATAAAGTCCGCTCATTTTATTCCCGTCAAGTTCACTTAATCGGTAGAGGATTATGCAAGGATCTTCATAGATAAGATTGTGTGTCTTCATGGTATTCCGTTATCCATCATATCGGATAGGGGTGCACAATTAACATCTAGGTTTTAAAGGTCATTCCAAAAAGAGTTGGGTACAAAGGTGAAGTTAAGCACCGCTGTTCATCCCCAAACGGATGGTCAAGCGGAGCATACTATTCAAACCCTTGAGGATATGTTTAGAGCTTGTGTAATTGATTTCAAGGGAAATTGGGATGAACACTTTCCTTTGGTTGAGTTCTCTTATAACAATAGTTACCATTCGACTATATTCATGGCTCTTTTTGAGGCCTTGTATGTTAAGAGATGTAGATCTCTGATTGGGTGGCTTGAAGTTGGGGAGTCTTCACACTTTGGTCCTGTATTTATCTATAAAACTTTGGAGGAAGTTCATATAATAAAGAACCAATTGAAAACAGCCTATCGTCGGCAAAAGTCTTATGCCAACAATAGGAGGAGGGCCTTAGAATTTGAAGAGGGTGATAAGGTGTATTTGGAAATCTCGCCTATGAAAGGGGTGATGAGATTTGTCAAGAAAGGGAAGTTGAGTCCTCGTTATGTGGGACTCTATGAAATTTTGCAAAGGGTTGGTAAAGTTGCATACGAGTTGAGACTACCTAGAGAACTAGCTTCGGTTAATCCGGTGTTCCATGTCTCCATGCTTAAAAAGTGCATCAGTGATCCCGAGTCCATTCTTCCTATTGAGGGTCTAGATGTGGATGAGAAACTCTCGTATGAAGAGGTTCCGGTGGAAATCCTTGATCATCAAGTGAAGAAATTGAGGAACAAAAGAGGTGGCCTCCGTAATAGTCTTATGGAGGAACCACCTAGTTGAGGGGGCAAAATGGGAGGCCGAGGCCGACATGAAGTCCCGTTATCCTCATATCTTTGTTTATTAAGGTTAGTTGTTCCTATTAATAATGAAAATAATGAATAAATTGAATTTGGCTTGTTTTGTAAATATGTGCATATTCATGATAAAGGTTTTTGCTAAAATGAAGTTTCATATAAAAATTCTCTTTTGCTTGATTTGCACTTATTTGTGTATTTGGTATGTTGTCTATATGAAATGATATTGAGCATGATGATATATTTTGAAAGAAATTTTGGCACAAGTGACTCTTTAATGCTATGTTGAGCTCATGTTGTTGAGATGGAAATTCCTCATAATGTGTTATGAAATGTTGAGCTCTTATGTATTGTGATTTGAGTTGCTATGTGTAATGCCATATTATGTGTTGAATGGAGTTGTGAAGTACTCCTATGAGTTGTGACTCATTATGTACATGTTGGTTGTGCTGCAAGTATTGAGTCTATCCTTTCCCTACAAAAATATTTTAGTTTCATTCGGGGACGAATGTTCCTCGGGGGGGATAATGTAACACTCCGAAAGTCCATTGACTTATACTAGATCCTTATATACCTAACAATAATTAAAATGATATTTCCAGACCTAGACTAACAGAATAAAATTTATTTAGAAGTATTAGAGCCTAAATGTCAAAGAAAAACCTTGACGTCCGGAAACTAAGTCTAAAGCTTGAAAAAAGACTTTAAATAGGTAAAATATAGTATATAGGGTCCAAACGTCCAGTCTTGACTACCCAAGGAACGCCCGAAGGGTCCTTGAAGAGGACCCTAACTTTGGCGAGCAGGATGCCAAAGCAGCCTGCGTGCAGCCAAGAATTGGAGGCTGCCACGCGTCGTGCAGCCAACACTGGCTAGGCAAATTTTGACTTGGGAAGCTGAACCTTCACGAGGCTCTCTTTCCTCGACCCAATTTTCAGAAAAAATATGTGGAACTGCCCCCGCAACGCGCAACACTTTCCGGATTAGTTCGCGTCGATTTTAAGTCAATTTGACTTCACAAATAGACCCGATTAAGTGAGGGGTCTTTTGGGTAATTTAGGGGACAAGCATATATTGGTTTTAGGTCAGTTTTAAGACATTTTTACTCACTCAAATCAAATCCCCAAATCAAAATAGAAAAACTCACATCTCTCTCTCCATTCATCCTCCATTGAAGAAGCAATGAAGCTTGAGAAGAAGATAAAGTCTCGAAGGTTTTCACTCAAATGTCATGGATTAAGATTCATTAAGGTAAGGGTTATTCACTCTTGTTTCCTTTCCCCAATAGGTCCTTTCAAAGTTGATTTCTAAATCACCCAATTCTTAGGGTTTTCTTCTACAAATGGGTTTTCTTCTACAAATGGGTTTTCTTCTAAACTTGAAATTGATGATTGATTATGACAAATTGTGATTACCTGTGGCTAATTAAGTATAGATTGTTGAGTAATTGATGTTGATTAATGGTAATTTCATTTGATTCATGTCCTTTCCCCAATTTCCCCAAATCTTGGATCTTGCTTATAAATTGATGGGAATTGATAAATGTATTGATTATTAGACTTGTTCTACCTATTCTAGTTCTTTCATGGACTGCCTTGGGTAATGTATTGTTGGGATTGTATCTATTTATTTAAGAATTCATGATGAACCTTTTCCCCCTAACCCTACGTTATGAATTGAAGTTAATTGGGATAGTGATAATTAAATTGAACTAGTTATTATATTAATTATTATTAAATGATGTTATTACATCTATTATTGGATGAAATTGGTTGGTTGATGGTGATTACCATGGATGATGGCTTTTGAAGGAGATTGGGTAAGTCTTTGTGATCTCAAACCTTTACTTCAATTATGATGGCTTGTACTTGGTGATGAAGTTCAATTGAAGTATATATTGTGATTGGATTAAGTAGGTGTTGGTATGAAGATGTTATTGAAATGTCTTGTTTATGTGGGTTGTGAGATTATGATTTAAGATGTAATGATATAAGGTTGGTTATGAAGTACCTATGTGCATTACTATGATATGATGATGTTAATGTGCTAATCTCACAGGTAAGGGTTGTATTGAAAGGATGTTCTCATGCAATTTCTATTGAGTTAATGACTATGACTATACAAGTAGTTATTCTCCTATGACCTAAACTAAGTTATGATTGTTAAAGAAATACATTTCAGAAGGGACTCTAGCTTAGCACCGAGTGAACTAGTAGTAAGGAGTTTCCCTTCCCAAATAAAGGAGGTTGGTTCACTAATGTACTCATGAGATAGAGATTACAATGCCAAAGGCATAAAGAGGGTCTCAAACATGTCTCCTAGTTCTTGAACTATGTTTTCCCCTTAGGAATACTAGCTAGTGGATCCACCTAGATGCTATGTTCATGTTTTGGTACTACCTTGGCAAGTAATCCACCTTATTTCGGTGTAGGGTTTCATGACACCGGATTCCACATTAGCTCATCTGGTTTATGTCAGTTAAGGCAAGTGTTCTCGAAAGTAAAATGAAGTAATAAAGTGAACTCTAACTAAGATGACTTAAGGGTTTTTGACTTAGTCTATGTAGGGGTATGGGACTCTACCTATACATTAAACTAGTTGGCCTTGAGGGAAGTCCTAGAAGTATGTTCATATGTTCTTATGCTGTTATAAAGTGACTGATATGCATGTGTTGATTTTATATGTTGATGATACTATATGATTTTGGTTTCATATATGAACATGCTATTGGTTTATATTGCTAAACATGAGTGATGACTAGTCTTGATGCTATGTTATGTGATGTTGGGCATTTCTTATGATCCTTTATTTGGTTTACTAGATAGAGTAAGGATACGGGGCTTTACTTGGTCATTTCACTTGTAGACTTGATAGTGGGTTATGAGTAAGGGTCTTGTATATGTTGTAATGTTATCAACTCTTGAACATGCTTTGTTGTTATAACATGATGTTGGAGTTTCTTTGGCTATAGTTCTAATATGCTATACACATGTTACTTGATTTTACTTGATGATGTTGGTCTTGTGTTGAATATGCTATTGTCTTAAAGAATATATGATTATTATCTTATATGTGTTTTTGATTATGCATAAGTCTTTTCAAAGTAACTTGGCATGGTTTTGAACAAATGTCCCTTTTAGCATGATTTCTAAGTTGCGTGTGCATATGTTTCCATACTTAGTACAAGTGATGTACTAACCCCTATTTCTCCCATTTTTCCCAAACATTTTAGGTTCCGGTCGTTGAAGGGTTCGTGACCAATTTGAAAAGAAGGCTTGGATCATTTCTCCAAGTGGGGTATTTCCTCAACATCCGAGGATGATGCCTTTTATCATTCTATCTATGTGACTTGCTATAGTCTAATGACATTCGTTTCACTCTTATTGTTCAAGACATTGTTGTAAGCCCTAAGTGCCAATTATACATTTGTAAGGCCTATGCCCGGATTTTTCTATTCCGACTTAGATGGTTTTATATTAGACATCTCTATTAAACTCTATCTTGTATATTGTATATGTGTGACATAAAAGTAGAAGACTGTGTAAGCTTCCTATGCGAGGATTCCAAGTAAACTCTTTATGTGTATGTTATGTGTAAGTGAGAGGTCTATGTAAACCTCGTGAAGTGGATGTAGATGAAAAGTTTTAATTTTCTGCATTTTTAACATACAAAATGTAATGATGAATGCTAAGAGGCTAGTCTTAGTCCTCTCCGAAGGCGACGAGCCCGGTTACGTCTACGTGGGGCTCCCTGGGTGTGATAAAAAGAAGCAACTGAAAATTGATTTTTATTTCATAATAAACCAGAATTGGACAAATGAGACAACACAATAGAATTTGTATGTTCTAGACGTTTATGCCAAACCTCATTCATAATAGTGGTGAAAGCAAAAGCTAGAACAGGAGGAATAGAAAAGTGTATAGGAAAAAATCTTCCAACTTTAGGCTCCTACGCTATTATCGTCTCTGACTCCCGATCCTGCACAAGGCAACCATTATGAGAAAATTTTCACATTACAATTGTTGTCTACCAATTGGCAAACTAAAATACCACTAGTGGAGATATTTGGTGATATAAAAATATTCTTGAAAGTTTCAGTAATATCTCTAACCTTGGTAATAGGTATAATACCACCATTGGCAACCTAAATTTGTGTTGGACCATTAAACTCACAGATGTTTTTGAGTATATCAGTTGAGTTGGTCATACGATTGGAAGCGCCAGAATCAACAAACAAAAATTTGGATATTACCTCATTACCTTGTAGTCCCAAAGTTGAAAATGTTGACAAGATCATTTGTTGTACCATTTCAGGAGTAAGAACTTGTCCTATTGAAGATGAGTTATATGTAGTGGAATCATTTATCGCAACTTGGAAAGCCTTTGCCATACGATTTTGAGGATGTGGGGGACACTCTTTGACAAGTTTAGAGGAGTTTCAGAGTATTACATCTTTGAAGAGGATCTCTCAAGTAATTACCTAAACTGAGAAAGTGTTATTTTTTAAGCATATGAGCTTAAGTTCTATATTATTGGAAATAGAATTGGGCACCGATATGGGGATGAGTTCAGACAACTCAAATCCTCATAAACCATGTTGGCCAACATGGGTAAAGGATCATACTTTTGAGATGATTTCTTATTACTTTTACGCATATCTTATATGATGCACTTAGTTGAGGTGTTCTATACCCCGACAAGATATAGGTCAATTCTAGTAGTATGAGCGAGACATTGTATCATCATGTTGCTCATAGTAATTCTTAGTAGTTAGAGAATCTCCCAAATAAGAGTAAAGAGTATGTTATTGTATTTTATATATTTTAGAATTTACCTTATGTTTTATAATGTTTTAAATATTGCGTTAAGTATTCTCCTTACATGCTCGTACATTAATGCACTGATGTCAATTGACCTCCATCTCCTTTAAGATGCAAATATAGGTGTTTAGTGTCATCAACAAGTGCTCTGATGATACCATTTACATTCTAGTTACCTTTGGTAAGCCTCATTGCTTTTCGGAGGATTCCACAGTTACTTAGCTTTGCTAATATAGTGTGGGCCTAATCTCGACACCTATCGTAGTATTTACATGCTTCAAATATTATAGTAGTTGTGGATTCCTTTCCATTTCCTTGTATATATTTTGACACTTGAGTTGCCTTCTTATGGCTATTTGAATATTTCGAGACGTTTCTGAGTTTATGTATCGTTGAGACAATTAAGAAAATCTTTGCATTTGAAGCTCTTGTTGTTGAGTTATGTCTTTCACTGAGTAGTAAGCTAGGCCAAGGGTTCACTTGGAGACCAACGATGGTTCTCAAATGCCATCTAAGTCAAGTTTATAGGCTCGGGGCGTGGCTCAATTCCATTCAATCCAACAACTTTCATGTTGAAAATGGACAAAATGGTTGTACGAGTGGGGAAGACATGATGCAAGAAGAGTAGAAGGTTATATCTCCGAAAAATTAAACTCTAGTAGCCCTTACATTTGTATCTAACCATGCCATGCTAGTTCCACCACTAGCTGCAAAACATGTTATGACTCAGACGAGTGCTTCAAATTATAATATTACGAATAGAGATTTTATTATTGAACTTGTAAATAAAATATTTGGTAAGTTGGACACTTCCCAACTCTCTTACTCATATTAGCACTAGTTAGAAATTACAAGTTGTTGAAAGTTGTTATTTTTCTCCATATATTCTACAAGATGTGAATTCTTTGTGAGAAGGATGAATTGTCGGATAGTTGTTTTTCTAATGCTACTACGGATGAAGACATCTCTCCTAAACTATAAAGAAGTGAAAGTTGCAAAGTAAAAAAAAAATGGTGGACAACGTAGTTGGGATGATAATGTGTCATGGGGTAAAATATTCCCTCCCACATCGTTACCATACACCCGGTGAATTTTGTTCAAGTTCAATGAGTTAGTTTTAGTCCAAGTTGAGGAATAGAGTGTGGGTGCAGTATATATTTAATGGGTCCAATTTTTTTGTGGACCTCTAACAATAGGCCATGTGGCAAAACTGCGATACATTTAGAAATTAGGTATAAGAATAAAGTTTTTACAAAATTACTACTAAAAAATAATTACATAAATGAACACGTTTTATAAGAGCGATGACATAATTAAATGAGTCAAGCTTTTAATGAATATAGATGAGTCCTTTCTAATAGTTTGATGGAATATTTCAAAATTTTCCTATTATTAATAGAAGTACACTAAAAGAATTGTTTTTAAGAAAACTGAATTACCAGCTTGTATACGTGATACACTTCAAATATAAGTAATTATTAATGTAATTTGATTTGTTATAACCGGTTAATTAATGTTTGTTATAGATTTCTAAAATTACTTGTAATTACATTTTAATAACTTACTTGTATTCAAGATTCATCAAATCAAGTTGTAGAAGGAAAGTGAAAGAAAAAATTAAAATATAATTAACCACAATAATCTAATCTTAAATATTTGAAACCAATATTTATTAGAAATATAATTATAGTGTGATATACCTTCCAAATTTAAAGTCAAAACATTCCTATAAATTCCTACCTTTTTCCCCAACTTTGTATATATTCATCAAACACATTTCTCTGTAATTACAATTATGAAGATGACCACCCACTCTGACCATGTTCAAGGCCACCAAAAGATTAAGAAGACTGTCACCCAGTTTGAGCAATTCACCAAGCTGCTAGTGCTACCATTGGCAATCGCTCTTGCATATGTTTTTCCGCACTGGATGAAGGAAATGGTCCAACTTGCCGAGAAAGGGAACATTCTTTGTGTTCAATTATGGGATGTTACCGAAGATAACAACCACAAAAATTATGAAAACGCTTATGTCGTGAAGATGGAGCCATGTGAGGACTATGCAATTTTTTGTGCGGATTTGTTTGAAGATTGTGAATTGAGCTATGGTGATGAGATTGAACTCTATTGGGATTCAAATTCAAATAATTTTAAATTCAAGTTAATTAATTAGGATTGCTTGATTTTTATAATTATATTTGAAATATATTAATAATATTTCAGTTTTATTATTTTTTTCTTTTCATATTCTTTGAATGTCATATTACTTTTACGTTTTATTTTATGTGTTTTAATATAAAAAGATATGAAGTTTAAGAAACTAACGAAAATTATTGAATTGTTAAGTTAGATGTGTATAATATATCAAATGTCATTTTTTTTTTCAAGATCAACAAAATCCTTTGCCCAACTGTTCCTCTATTCCTTCTCTTATAATGCAACTACGTAGTACTAAAATATCCTAAAATTTCTCCTGTTATATAAATTTAGTAGAAATCTCACGTAAGTATGGAAAAATTGAGGATTGTACTGATAATTATAATGTTGAGTTACAAGCTCGTTCTATAGAAAAAAAGAGTCATATTCTAGTTATACTAGGAATCCTGCTACAACACAATAATTTACATGAGTAGTATTGTATTACAAGTCATATATTTTATCCTAGTCGACTCCTACAATATTTAGTAGCCTAGTCGTACATAACTTAGGATTTAGTCAGCCTACTTTGATGGGCATGTTCCTTTGACATGTTCCATCAGTCTTCAAGCTTCCTTCAACACTTTCCATCAAGCTAGTGAGTGGAGGAACTGTAACTCCTAGCTTGTTGCAAAAACCAGACAAAACCTATTTTGTTAAGGCTTTGGTATGAATATCAGCTAGCTGACCCTTAACTTCACAAAGTGAGTACGAATTTGTCCCCTGGCTAATTTCTCACGAACAAAATGATAGTCCATTTAAACATGTTTGGTTCTAGCATGCATAACTGGATTAACTATCATATACAAGGCACTCATATTATCACAATACATCGTAGGAACAGATCGAAGGAAAACTCCAAGGTCATGATATTTATACAAAATCCAAGTCATTTTTGTGGCAATGGAGGCTAGTGCTTTATACTCTGCTTCAGCACTCGATCGGGCTACTGTGATTTGTTTCTTGGTGGTCCAAGAAATATAATTTGCTTCTAGGTAAATGATATAGCATGTAGTTGATCTCCTAGTTGTGGTACAACCTCCCCAATCAGCATCTGAGTATCCATACAACCTACATGGTAATTGTGAAATAATTCTGAGTCCAAAGTGTAGAGTACCTTTGATGTACCTGAGAATCCTTTTTACCCCTTGAAAATGTTCAATGTTTGGGATTTGCATAAAATAGCTTTCTAAATTCACAGCATGAGTGATGTTAGGTCTTGTGAGGGTCAAATATTGAACGCTCCCTACTATCATTTTGTACAAGGATGCATCTATAAGACTTCCCACAGCTTCATGCAAGCCATGTTTTTAGCCAAATGAGTGACCACAGCCTTTCCCAAAGTCATCTCTGTCTTGGCCAGTAGCTCAGTAGCATACTTGCTTTTATTTAAGTGAATTCCACCTTAAAAATACTTCACCTTAACTCTTACAAAGAAGTGTAAAGGGCCAAGATCTTTCATAGAAAACTACTTCCCAAGTTGTAGGACCAACTCTTAGACATGAAATGGAATACTTCCTGCGACAATAATATCATCCACATATAACAAGACAAGTATTTTGCCTTTGTGAGTTTGCAAAGTAAATAAGAAAGGCTCAGCCTTACTACAAATGAAACCAAGGAGTAAGAGATGCATGCTAAACCTATCAAACAAGGCTCTTGTGCTTGTTTAATATCATACAATGACTTATTAAGTAGACACACATGTTGAGATACTGAGAATAAATAAAACCATGAGGTCGACTCATGTACACCTCCTCTTGTAGGAAGCCATGGAGAAAAGAAATTTTGACATCTAGTTGTCTTACTTAACACTTTGAAATGACAACAATGGATAGAACCACCTAATAGTTGTGGCTTAAATCACATGAATAAACGTTTCTTTAAAATCTATCCCTTAAAGTTGCGAGAATCCCTTTGCCACAAGTCTAGCATCATATCTATCTACTGTCCCATCAACTTTTAATATTGTCTTGAACACCAATTGTCAGCCAACCAAGTTTATACAAGGAGATTTAGGCACCAAAATCCATGTCTTGTTAGTATGTAAATCATCAATTTCTTCTTGAATTGTTGCAAGACAATGAGGTGATTTTAGTGCTTCCATAGTAGTATTTGGTTTTCCCATAATTTATGTGCTGCTACAAGCAACAAGTGACAAATGATGTTCCTTTTCCTTGTGCCTAGTAATCATATGATGCCCTTGTAGTGCATGAAGTACCTCAGCTGGTACAACAACCAAGGTAGTTGACTGGAGTGTAGCATTGGTAAGTTGATGTTCAATTGCTTCATCAACTAAAGTGGTTGTTTGATGATGCTCAATGGCTGGACCTGTAAATAAAACTTGTTCCTCACAGCTACTAGCAAATTCAAAATCTGCAGGTGGGGTTTCAATACTCTGTATGGATCACCCCTTCAACCTGTTTCTCGGCATCTGATCATGTGCCTAAGAGGTTAATAGTACTCTTATCATCAAGGTGTACGTGATTTGTAGTAGCATTATCACTATTAATGTGTGTAGTAGCAGCTTGTACTTTCCCTGAATTAGAATTATCATGTTCATTCAGCTTAGAGAAATATCCAACAAAGGTACCAAGATGAGGTGAGACATCAATGTTAGTCTGAGATTGTTTTGGAGACAAATAGGGTAGTGTTTTTTCGTCAAACACAACATGTCTAGTTATGTAAACCCTCCTTGTAGAGGATGATAACATTTATATCCTTTGTGTAAGCTTTTGTACCCTATGAATACACAAGTAGGTCTTTGGACTGAACTTATTGCTACCATTTATATATGGAAAACATCTATACTCAAACACTTTTAACTATTTGTAATCAGGTTGTTCGTCATACAACTTAACAAATGGAGTTATCATTTTTAGGACTAATGAAGGCAATTTATTGATGAGGAATACTGCATTGAGGAAAACCTTAACCTATAAGGTAGGTTAGCATGAAGTAGTAGAGTTAAGCCAGTCTCCACAATATGCCTATATTTTCTCTGCAACTCCATTTTGTTAAGGTGTCTTAGGTCATGAAATATGTCTCACAGTTCCATAATCTTCCAAATGCTTCTTGAAATCTTTTTGGATAAACTCACCACCTCCATCACTCTGAAAAATCTTAATCTCTTTAAAAATTTATTTTTCCACCATTTTTTGGAATTTTACAAAGACCGTAAAAAAGTCAGATTTATTTTCAGTGGATAAATCCATGTATATCTCGTGTGATCATCAACAAAAACGACATATATTTCATATGTTGGGGAAGATTCGATAGGAGCACGTTCCCATAAATCACAATGGATTTTCAATAAAGGTTCTTTCTCAATTTTATTTGTCAAACCAAATGGAAGTCTACAACTCTTTCCCAACTGACAACTAGAACAAACAATAGGCATCTTATTCCGACTACTAATATTGATACAACTATTACTATTCAAAACTTTTAAAGACTTCAAACTAAGGTGTCCTAATCTAGTATGACACATGTTCCATCAGTCTTCAATCTTCTTTCAACAAGTTACACATCAATTCCCCATAATAATGCTCCTGTCAAGTCACTGTATTCACAATTTCTTCAATCGTTCTAATTCATGTGAATGGAAATTCATTGGTACAATGGGAATAATTGAGGGAAGAAGGGCACATAGAAAATGAATGGAAATATCAAAAAGTTGGAATAAGAAATGGCTTTTCGGTTAGATGCATGAAATTCGGTAAGCATTTTATTCGAATAAATATAATGCCAAAATGGATAATTTTGTGTTTATTACTGGTGTTTCCTCATGAGTTGAGACTGATCATTCAGATAGATGGGGGATAATATAATTAGCTAAAATATTGATGAACTCTATTGCATAGTTATCTATCATAACAATATCCTTATTGATCTATAAACAACAAGTAGATCTGTGCCAACAAAAGATGGTCATAGTAAATACTAAAAGTCATTTTTCGATGTCATTGAAATGCTAAAATTTATTAATACATGAGCTCTAATTTATACAAGATATTTTGATATTTATATGGTCTAATAGTCAATTGTTCTACACTAGATTTACGAGGTATGAGGAAGGATTGGAAATGAAATATTGATTCATATAGAAGAAATGATCATCTATATTACCTATGTAACCTGACATACTCAGTAGCATTTGCAATCCTACTAATGAGATTGATGTAACTGGCAAATTCAAGCTTCGTATAATTTATTATAACAAATTAATTTTATTTATAAAATATATAGAATTACATATACATTTTAAGTGACTTGCATGTCCACTAGATGGTATACCCCATTATAACTAGGTGAAAGAGTGTACAACATGTTGGTGAGTCCCAAATTAATAACTAACTTAAGAAGTCGTCGCCTAATTATTATGGTGAATTTGGGCATCTGATTAAATTCTAGTCGAATGTTAATTTCATTTAAGATCTACTAAACATAAGATTATATGTAAGGGTTCAACTACTCTAATGGGGAGATCTTAAGCACCCTTTAAGATCCAATAGAAAATAGTTAACTAGCCGAACTTAATTAACTAATTAGGCTAAGTGAAATAACTAAAGCTAGATCATTAAATAGTTGATTTAATAAAAAATACTTCAAACTGATAATGCATAAAGTAGTTGTTTAATTTTAAAACAACAGGAAATCCGCGTTTAAAAGTGGAAAACAATTTTAAAAAATTGTATTTTTAACTCCAAAGACCATTTGATAATAGTTTCATCTAGAGAAGATCACATTATTCAATAAAAGGTGTTTAAAACTATTCTAAAGTTGACAAAACTTAAGTACATTATTAGATTTTTAGAAATAAAAAAAGAGACATCAGGTGAGTAAAGTATTTTAAAATATAGGTGTCATATTATAAGTGACAAGGTAGCTATTGTTATATAGAAAACCATCACTAAAGGTTTTTTATCATTAAAAATAAGGACTTTTGTATGGGTTGCTTCTCTCTCGGTGCATGTTAGCTAAAGTGCGCCATCCATTGAGAAGAGGGCTCGTGCTTCAACTCAGAAGGAGATAATGACTCAGGAAGATACTCAAGCTTTGTGTGGAAGGTGGAAAACAAATTCACAGGAACTGAAAGTGTTACAATGGAGCGAGTTGTTGGTGGTACTAATAAAATACAGATAGCGCCAGAACAAATACGAGTGAATTTACAAAGGGGAACTCATTCGGAGGTAACAGATTCACCAGGGAGTAGTACAAGTGAGGCACATAGCAGAGGTATGACAAATCTAAGAGGGCGAAATAATGAAGAAGCTAGCTGGAACAAGCTCAGATCTATCTCGCTCCGAGGAATATGTACAACTGATCAAAGAGAAAACGAAGCAGGTGATGGGAATTGACAAAGCTCGGAATAAGAAAGCTGAGGAGAAATGGAATGCGATGCTTTAAGCTAATACAACTATCCCATCGACTAGTGAGACAAAGTTGTGTGCTGATGCAGTAGAACAGGAAGAGAAGAGGACTCCAGTGAGAAAGGCATCTATTTGGGATGATATCAACATCTCTAAAGTGTCAAATGCAGGATTTAAGTTAAAATATGTTGCCCCGACTTTCTATTATACATCTACTATTGTGGCGATAGAATTTCAGTTCTAATATTAATTACTGATGAGTCCCAAGATTGGACTCATTTAGGGCTATATTTTGATAGAAATAGTGTCTTTAATTGCTTGTTTTGTCTCAATTACTAATGAATAACCATGAGTTTCAGGTATTTTGAGTTTGAGGCAAAGCATGGACACTACTTGGCAAAAAGGATAAGAAGATCGAAGAAATAAAGGCTTGAAGATCGCCGAGTCAACTTGGCGACTTTCCATAGGTCTGAAGATCTCCTTTTGTTCCAATGTGATGAGACCTGAAGGAAAGGATCAAATAAGCGGTACAAAGGAGCAGGCAGTGCATCGCTGAAAAGTTCTGCAAAGCAGTAATTTATCGCCCAGTGATCCAAAAAAAGAGATTCTTGGACTACGTGCAAGAAGGCAATGAAGTGATCAAAGGGTGAATCACAGATTTGTTTGGCGATTCCAATTAATGACACCAAGCATCCCGCTGCTACACTATTCTTTGAAAACTATATATACTTGTTGAGTGTTTTATCTAAGATATCGAACGTTTATTGTAAGAATACATTATTATCATACTTTTCAAGTTTTTATCTTAGTTTTTGAGCTCTAAGTTTTAGAGGGTTTTTGGGAGAATAACTTGAAGACAAAAAGGGTTTCAACTCTAAGGATTTGACTTGGGTCTTTTGATTTCTTCATCCTTGGGCTATAACAAGACTCAAATCTTCATACTTAACTTGAATGCAAGCTCATTTTGGTATAAATTTCTACCTCTTGTTTATGTCTACCTAAAACCCCAATTCTTGGGATGTGATTTTGTGAATATGAGTTAAGATTATTGTTGAGTCTTGCTTGTTGATAGATTAATTGTAGTCTAATTATAATTTGGTTTAGTAGTTAAGGATGAATTTAAAGAATTTGTAGTTTCAAATATAAGTTTATTTATGGGTTTTTGGATTGCTCGAGAGAGAAGTCGTGAAATTAAGACTACTAAATTGATGGCCTATGGGAGTGGGTTGACATGAGGCTCAACTCGAGAGAGAGAGCCCTAGTCTCATTTTTAAACACTCAGCTCGACAGAATGAGTGGGTTAAGCGTAGACTGGTCTTCATGCTAAAAATGGTTGTCCAAGAGGAACACATTTGAAATGGGGTAAGTTGCTTGAGAGAGAACTTATTCCCCTTAAAGCTTAGCCTAGTCATAATTATTCTATAAATCCTCTATCGAGAGCATGTACCCAACAATTTAGCTTAACCCATATTCCTATCACATCCCGAGAATTCCCCCTCTAATTTCTTAGATTCCTTTTTAATTTCTTTATTTTTACTACTTGTGACAAACACCCATTGATAATTGACGCTTGCGTCACCCCTGTCTTTGATTTTAAATGTTTTTACTCGTTAATTTCTTTAGCTAGGACTAGTTAGAATGTAGTTTTAATTTTCTATTAATTCTCACTACCACTCCCTTAGGACACGACCCCAACCCTTGATTGGGTTACTACACTATTGCATGATTGTAGACACTCGTATAGGAAGTTGTGTCTTGATTATGAAAGCATCAAAATAATGTCTTAGTTGTACCCTTACTAACTTTACTTTTACTTTTGTTTTCTGTTGAGTTGTCATTGTATGCAGGCACCCTGAGCATGGCTGCGGGAAGTAGTGACAAGACGGCAAATCAAGAAGTCGAGGGCAACTTCAAGTTATCTACACTAGTAACTCAGCTGAAAGACTTGGCCACCAAAATCTCAGAGGTGGAAAACTAGTGCATCAACAAAGGGAGGTACATACTCCCTCATGAGCGGAACAAGTCTAGGGACAGGGAGAACAATCATGTAAAGAACGCGCTTCAAATCATTCTCCAAGAGATCATCGATCAAGATCAAGTGTTAGAAGATATGAAAGAAAAGTTTGAAGAATTGAATCAAATGATTGGCTCTCATTCTAGATCCCTCCACCTAATCAGGAAACTCATGACTTCACAATGCCTTAGCTCCACCCAAATGATCTATGGGGTTACCTAATCACACTATGGCCAACCCCAATAATGGAGAATGAGAAAGAACTTAGGTCTTGCCACGGCGTTTTCTTGGTAGGTAACCCAAGATTTTACATGCTTTAATTTCACTTTGATAAATAATGGTGTATTAGTTGTGAAGATTAAAGTGTATAGAGTGTTGAAAATTTCATTTGGCAAAAGAAGGGTTCATTCAGCGAATCGCAAAACAGGTCAGCATGCCCAATGCAACTTATTATCTGGCTCAATAAAAGTTTAATTCAAAACATGTTATATTATGTGAACTTGGGAAGCCATTAAGCGGGTTGTTGATCTGGTTGGCAATCTCGACTTAGATCGCTATCTTAACCACCAAAGAGCTAAAGATTATGTAAATAGTGGTGGGATAAGTAACCACACGATGTGTCACCGAATAGGTCGGCGTATCTGACTAGCTTCGCCAAATAGATGCAAACTGAATGGATTATAATGGCCGAAGGTTTCAAAACTTGAACTTTTTCACTCCCTCTCACTTTGAAACTTCAGAAACGCTCACCGAGGTAGTATTTTCAACACCTTTCGCTTTCAATTAGTATTTAGTGGTTTACTGGTGCTCAGAACTGGAACTTTTTTGTAGTCTAGCACTTCAATCACATTTCAATCGGCATTAAAGGTTAGCTCCCAAAACCCCAAGGTTATTTTTGTGAATTTCGGACTCATTTGCAATAATTGTATCGTGTTGTTATGCGCTGGGCCCAATAGGGTTAGAATATTAAACTACCTATTTCAATTTGTAAATTTTTTTGCCTATCTAACATTGATTCTCGAAATCCCCTTTTTGATGCGCGACTAATTAGACTGAATCGTGTGGGTTGTGCATATTTGGTGCTTATAATGGTTAAGCTTTGTGCGTCAGAGCTTAATATTACTAATGTGTACTTTAATTTTTTTCGGGGGTTGCAGGGGTTGAAATCGAGAGGACAGATTGAAAATAGGCATGTCAGACCATTACGCAAGCTATGTCGAGCTCGCCGAACCACTCAGCGGTTCGCTTGTTTTCTGCATGTCACCCTTAATTTCATGTCAGGCTTAAGGTTTGATTCGTTGATTTTCAACAAGGCGTCTTGGATCGCCGAAAGCTATGAGTGACTCGCCGAAGATTCTCTTGATCGCCCTTTGTTTGCACCCCTGAACCCATGATGCAAGAGTTCTGTACATAAGTATACATACTAACTTTTCTCTAATATTTCATAGTAATGGACAAGAAGTCAACTCAAAATAAGGAAAAAGAGATTGAAATCAATGAGGACGCGACTGTATCCAGGGGAAAGACCACAAAGTTTTTCATGACCGAAGGAAAAGGCTAGGGAAAAGACAAAGTCCTTGAGTTATTAAATGCAAGCTCCGACAGTACTGATGTTTATACCAATGACCCCACCACATATAACAGTGAGAGTATGGTATCCGATGAAGATGAACTGATGGAGGCATGGAGGGGATCCGGTGATGATGAACTGATGGAAGCATGGAGGAACGAGTTACGATCTAAAAAGTTTAATAATCCATCTAGGATCATAAATTCTCAATAAACCACTAAGATTCCTCCAGTTCCGGATCAGGCAATAATACTGGCACCCTCGGTACAAGGTCCCCACCTAAGTAAACAAATAGATTGAAGTATGAGGGGCAAAGGACGATCATTGAATAAAAATGGTTGTTAATATATAGGGTTAACTGTAAGATCTCACAAATTTGAATTAGCTAGGAATAAGCTAAGAAATTAAAATTATCCATTTTTGGAAAGATAAAAAAAATCTGGAAAATTTCCTAATATAAGAAAGTGAGTTTTGGTCATTTTCAAACAGAAATAACCTATAGCTCAGGATGAGTTAGAGGTAGTTCTTGATATGGTTGTAAATCCCTTGGAGATATCTTACCAACTGTAACAACCCTAAAAATGAATAGGATCAAGACTTAGGTTGTCAAGAATGCTTGCGATTAGACCAAGGTTCACACAGATTGATACGCGTAGAACCAGACCTCAGAACCCTTACTACGACCAAGCCAACTAACTTGGAGAGTTAGTTGAGCTTGGAAAGGTTGGAACCAACCAAGTAAGGGTCTCGAAAATGAAGATTTAATCGAAGGAGTCTTTACCGGACTTAAAAAGAAGAAATTTTAAGTTTTGAGGGTCTAGGGGTAAAATGGTCTTTCCCAGGCCAAGGGTAATATCGTAATTACCCTAAAAATTAATTATTTAATCAATTAAATTAAATGAAGGACCCGTTCGGGTCAGGTCGACCCGAAATGACACATTTCCGTAAAACGGTGTCACCCGGGTTCGAACCCCAACGGATGCAACGAATAGGGGTTCAATTATTGTTTTAAAATCTGATTTTTTTGTAAGGGCAAAATGGTCCTTTCATGTATTAGTTAAATTAATCAGATTTTATTAATATAATAAAAACCCTATTGACTAAGTCCTAACTAAACTCCTAAACTTACAATAACTCTCACACTCTCACGTTTCATCACTCTCACGTTTCACCATTCACCCTCACGTTTTCTCTCTGCCTAAACAACTTCAAGAACAGAATATATATTGAAGTTCTTCACACTTGAGAACTCACACAAAAATCTAAGAAAAACAACGTTAATCCATCACGTTAGGCAAAGGGGAGGAGTCTTCCGTCGATTGGTGTTGAAGTGTTGGACTTGAGCGTGGTTTGGAGAGGTTGGACAGCAGGTCGTGTATTGTGAAAACGTCAAAAAGGTATGGGTTTCTTCCCTCTTGGTCCCTTTCCCAAGAGACCCCTTAGGATTCAGAATATTCGGCTCGAAAACTAGGGTTGTTTTCCCCGTTGCATGTCCCTGTCACTAGCTCCCAATGAATTCGTAGGTTGGTATGATTGCTGGTAGATTTAGGAATGTGTGATGTTTTGTGCTGAATGTGAATGTGTTGGTGTACGTTAAATTATGAAAATGACAATCCATGTATGTGTTCGGAATTGTGTGCAAGTGTGTGACCGTGACAAGGGTCTCGGCCTTGATGCTCTAAATTGTTAGTGTTATGGTTGTTAATGTATGTACATAAACTCATGAAAATTGTGATGTTCATGAAAAGGAAATGTGGCTGATTTGAATAACAATCTTATAGCCAATTAATTTTATGCAAGATGCACTTAAAAGTATGTTAAACGGGTCCATGAACGTAACCTATGAACTAAATAATATATTGATGTTTATGAGTTAAAAAGTGACCAAAATTTCCAGCATTTTACAAGTTAGTGTTAGAGAGGCTAAATATTAATGCATAACAATCTGGAAATTTAGTGCATTTAAAAGAGGTGAGGCCACCAGGATTCGAACATGTGACCTCACCCTTTAGCTACTGTGAACACGCGAGAAAAGGAAAAGGGAATGGGGCTGGGGGGAATCGAACCTGGCTACTGTGAACTCGCGAGAAAAGGAAAAGGAAATGGGGGCTGGGGGGAATCAAACCTGGCTACTAGAATTCGCGACAAGGAAAAAGAAATTTAGGGCTGGGGGAAATCGAACACGCGACGCTGGGGAAGAAAGAAGAGAAAAATAAATCAAACAAATGAATGGGAGGTGTGGGATTCGAACCCACGACCTCCAAATAGCGAATAAAGGAAGAGAAAAATAAAGAAAATAAAACGTGAGGCTAGGGAATCGAACCCACGACCTCAAGGCTGGAAATGGAGAGGAGCGAAAATAATTAATAAAGCAAGTGAGGCTGTGGGGGGTCGATCCCACAACCTCACTGCCAAATACCCTTAGCCTAGCGAAAATTAAATAAAAAAAATGTAAGAGGCTGTGGGGGTTCGAACCCACCACCTCACAGCCTTTAGCGAAATTAAACTAAAATAAGGAGGCTGTGGGGGTTCGAACCCACAACCTCCCTATTTCTGCGAATTAAATGACAAAAATAAAAGAGGCTGTGGGGGTTTGATCCCACAACCTCTTGGTTTAGGCGAGAATGGACAAGATGATGTTAATGAAAAATAAAAAGGGGTTGTGGGGGTTCGAACCCACAACCCTTCGGCCAACTTAAGAGTAATATTAAATAGAAAATTAATCCTTCGATGTTAATATTGAGATTTAATTTAGAGTTCTAATGTTATGAATATTAGAAATAAAATCAATGAAAAATATAAATGATATCCAAGTGATTCAAGACTTGGGTTCCCTTGCCCAAACTTCCGTTTTTAAACAGAAGTCATACGTGAACAAAATATCCAAGAATAATGCCACCTACTTAGATCGAAATCAAGATCTTGGCATATATACAAGATACATAGGTCTTGTACTACATAATCTTAGAAATGTATGAATCACTTAACGAATTATGAATAAAGCCTCATGGCTTGTGTGTATAGACTCATAAGTCTAGCATACGTTTAAAAGTAAGTGAACCTAAGATGTATGTAATGAAATGATGAAATGAACATTCACGTAAAATGAGGTGAGTAAATATGAAGAGTAAATGTGCTAATGATAATGAATATGGTGACACCATGATGTGAGGCTAATGCTAATGATGAGAGCAATCTCAAATGAGCCTAAGTAAATGTTACCAAAACGTACTCACCTATGAGAGTGTAAGATAATGAAGAGACCAGTCTCTATGAACACTCTAATGAAAGTATTGAGATTAACACACTTAATACTAACGATGAGATGAGAAATCATCTAATGAGCTATGATGTCCTCATACTAGAAGCCAGCTTCCATGACGTATGAGTTGAATGAAATGTAACTTTATTTTGAGCACCGATAGGCTAGCTATGAGCGGTGATGCCTTCTTTCGAGAAGGGCAAAGGTTCACGTAACTCTCATGAGATGAGACTGTCCGGCTTGCCGGGTATGGGTCTCCATACATCTCCTAGTCTTTGAACCTATACTGCCAATATAGGGATCTGGCGGGGTTAAATTCCCATGTACGCTAGCATGTTATTAGATCACTTTGGCCGGTGATTCCACCTCTTTTCGGTGTGGGGGAGACACTGGATTTCATGATGCTCACATGATCTATGTCGGTTAAAGTTAAAGTTCCCAATGAATGAAAAGCACAATGAAATGAATGGTACCAAAGGTGTTAGGATAGAATAATCAAGAGGTGAGCTAGACTCAAGTAATAACACTAGGTTATTCTTGATCATTGCACAGCACACCCGATGAAAGTCTTAAACTATATCCTAGGTATAGCTGGTGTTCACACTGGTCTATGAATAAAATGAAATGAAGTACGTATGAATGAATGAAGCAGACTCTGTGTTTGCTAATGAAGACTCCCTAGTTGAGGTCCCATATGCTGAGCCTTCATTTCTGAAAGTCTTAATGTCAAGTCCATGATTTCAAGGTCTCATGGAATATGAATGAATGATATGAAATAATCTATGTGTTACATGTTATGTGCTATGATATGTGCTATATGAAGATGTTATGTGCTGTGTGCAATACGATATTTATAATGATGCATGTTACTCTCATGGCATGACCTTCCTAACCCAATTTGGAAAGTACACTAACTTTCCTAATCTCAATTTGGCAAGTCCACTAACTTGACTTCCAAAATCATGTTGTTAGGAAGGAGATATTATTTCTCATGTATGTCCGTGGTGTGTGCTTGCATATACCCATACTTAGTAAAAGTGTGTACTAACCCTATACATCTATACTATTTTAGGTGCAGGCACAGGTGGGCGATAGAGCTACAGGATCATTGTTGCAGCTATCCGGACGTCAGCATTCATCCGGAGTTTGGTAGGTCCTCATGCTTTCGAGGATGCTATTGTTTTACATTCTAGCTTAGTTTTAGAGTTGAGCTAGTGGAGCATGTTCCACTAGCGTTTCTTTCCTGTTTGTATTCAGACCTTGTATTGGTGCCATTTTGGCAATTATACACTTAATCTTATTGATCTATTTCTTTCAGTTGCTTATCTCTTAATGTTAGATGGTTGATGGTGAAATATTATGAAATGTTATGAATGTTTAACAAATATGTTAAGGAGCTAAAAGTTTTAACTTTTCCGCTAAAATTAACCTAAGTGAAGTATGAATAACGTAAGTAGGCTTGTCTGCGACCTCTGAGAGTGCAACGACGCCGGTCTCGTCTGGGGTCTAGATTTTGGTCGTGACACCAACGCCGCCAAGTTTGCGCATTTTTGATATCGTATGAGGGAGATACGCCAATCGGAAGTTGGGCTTTTGAAGTAAGGAAAATCCCAATCCAGGTTGAAGAAAGGGCAAACTAATCTTTTCACCAATTAATTTGCTATTTCGTTTTTAGGGATTTATTTGGGGTACAAACAAGTTTTAGTTCAGATTAGAAAATTAAAATCACGCTTAGGGCTTGGAGAAGAGAAAAAAGAAGAAGAGAAAGGAGAAAAAGTCAAGGATTCGCCAAGAACGCCAAGGTTTGCGAGTGGAATTCGTCAGGGGTGATCCCTATCAAGGTATGTGAGATCTTTTAGTCTTGATTCAGTTCACCCACACAACTATCTTTCTTCAATCCTTTGATTTTGAATTGGTTAAATGAGAATAGTGAAGTTCTTGAAAGACATGGTTGAATTCTCGTTGATTGAGTTTTTGAAATTGTTGCTTTGATTCAAAGTTCTGAGTTGTTTTTCGCGCTAGATATATTGGGTATTGAAGTTACTGATAATCCTAAGGGTTTGGGAAAAAAACTATGGAGGTTTAGGCAATTTAGGATCAGAAAACGAGAGAAGAAAATCTTCCAAATACATTTGTGTACCAAAGCACGGCGCACCCCATCTGCGCCAGAGGACCTGGGGCGGCCTGCAACGCTCCAGAATGGTGTCTCAAACCAAATGGTCTGGCACGGCGTGCCCCGATTATGACCAGATCGGCATTTTTTGCCCAATTTTCGTAATCCAGTTTGATTAAGCCCTTCTAAGGTGTTTTAACACTTCCTACTGATTTTAACTACTCAAAATGAATTCTAATCATATAGAAATCATCCAAAAACACAAATTTACAACCTTGAATCCATAACTTCAAATTCAAGGGAAAGTTAGAGCCAAGTCTAGAAAACTCCTAAAGTCTTTTCATGAAGTCTTTTGCAAATACATTAAACTTGTTTGAAGACTTAAAGATCAGTTTGATTAAGGACTAAAGATAAGAAAGAGAATTTCATTTCAATTTTCATGTCTTTCAAAAACGTTTAAGTGTCGTTTTAAGACTTAAGCTCGAGTTCAGTTCAGAGTAAAGTGAAGTATTCCTTCAAAGTAGTATATGGTAACTAAGTATTCCCAAAAGAACTTAAAATGTTTTCACATTTAAAACGAAGGAAAACTGAGATTTGCAAAGAACATTCGGGCTAGTTTTCAATTAAAATAGCTTTCTAAATGAAGCAAGCAGAGAAATTGTTATTTCCAAAATAGTCTCTGAGCTAAGAATTTCAAGCACATGGGAGTAGTATTGAGCATTGATATGGGGAGAGTTCATACAAGTCACAGCCCCCATAAACAATGTAGCCACCATGGGTAGAAAAGGGTTATACTTTTTAGGTGAACTCACACTAGTGGATCCATTAGGCGGTTATACTTTTTAGATGAACTCGCAGTAGACTAGTGGATCCATTAGGCGATAATACTTTTTAGATGAACTCACAGTAGACTAGTGGATCCATTAGGCAGTTCAGGTCTTATACCTTTGGCCGGGTATAAGATGCGCTAGCAATACGAGGTAGATTGTTGTATCATCACTGTAGCTCTTAAGTGATGGTTGTCGATTAGATAAACTCCCACAAAAGTTAAATGTATTTATTTATATACATTAGTTTATTTGTATTTTTACATACATCTCAGAGTTAATTTATCCTTGTATTCATTCAGAGTTTACAGCATGTTTTCAAAAGTTTTCTTTAGATTGCACTTGCTTTTAAATTGATTTATATTGAAATGAGTTACTTATTCATAAGTTGAGGTGATCCAAGGTAAGTGTTTCTTCAGACTCCTTTTTCTAGCCTATGTTGTTTTGCATTCCAACTCGCATACTCGTATATTCAATGTAGTGATACCACTTGGCCTGCATTGTATCATGATGCAGACGCAGGTAACCAAGATCAGCATCACCCAACGCCTCGCAGATCTAGCTGAGCATTAAGAGTTAGTGGTAAGCCTCCTTGAATTTTAGAGGAAACATTTATTGATTTTTAGTCTTTCTTTTTATAGGATGTTGTGCGGTCTGTCCGAACATCCATCTTAGTAATATAGACACTTCAAAGACAGCCAGGCAATTAGTATTAAGTCTCTTATCTTTGTAGTGCAGACAGTTTGCTATGAGACTTAAGTATCATTTTGGCCAATTTATTTACTTTAAGTTATTAAATGAGACTATTGTGTTGAGTTAAGTCTTCCACTGAGTTAAGTAAGCCAGGCAAAGGGTTCGCTCGAGGCCAACAATGGCTGAGGCTCGAGGCATGACATTATCTATAGATATCCACATATAATGGAGTGCCTACAACATAACATATTTCAAATCTTCACAGAACCCCGTGGCTCTTATATACCAAGTTGGGTCAGAAAGTTTATAGTGCGTACAGTGCATTAGTACCGCAAAGAAAAAAGATGCTATCGTCTTTCAAAGTATTTGATTACGAGGTTTTCAGATGAAGAAAGGTGGATTGTGATAGTGAGGTTATCAACATCGTCTTGGGGATATCTAATAAGATTAAGGATCACTGCCAGTACCTGATCAGACAAAATAAATTGGATAAAATGAAAAAGTGGTTAGCTCCACTAATTTCAGATGATTATGCTCCGAAGAAGTTAGCAGAGGGAGCAACAATCGAAACAAAAATTTTTAATGTGGCTGAAAGACACTGGTTTGGATTCATCAGCACCACAATTATGCCTTCCCAAAATAAATCAATTATTTGCCTCGCTAAGTCAGCTTGTCTGGGGTGCATTATGAATTAAACGAGGCTATATATGAGGGCAATCATTGCTGCAAAAAATCCATATGCGTGCAAAGCAGAGTCGGGACTGTCTCCCATTTCCACCTTTGATGACTACATTATGTAAAAAAGCTAGAGTACCTAGAAATGCCAAGAAGGATATGGAAGTAACTTCCGCATCTTCCACTTATATCAGAAAGATCGAAGTTGAGTACCTAAAGGAACTAGCTGAGAGAAAGAAAAAGGAAAATTCGGCGGTCACAGAACTTATACCTGCCGAGGAATCTTTGCCTACTCCGACCCCTAGAACATTAGAAACACCTGTCACTGCTACTCTCATTGACACTACAGGGTCTTCTACTGTTGCACTATCACCCATACCTACTATTATTGTTGTTTTCCGTGATACGATCACTCAGGCATCCTTGATCAATATGGGACAACCTGCTCAATCTGATTATTGTCGGGCTGCCACCACAGAATACTCCATTCCAGGCATAGTTTAGGCTGCCCTCGATGATGTTGTGAGTCCACTGAGTAATATTATTTATGCCCTAGAGTCCAGGATAGCAGTGTGTGAGCGCGACCAAAGAACTATAGAGGAGGTGATAGCCTTGAAGGCCATCATTGCTGAGCTAGGAAAAGATGTGGACTACCTGAAGTTGACTGAAATGTCCATGATCTTTGGAACATTTGAAATGTCCTGAAGTTGACCGAAATGTCTCAGACCACCACTGGAGGTGGGGATGGAATAGAGCAAACATCTTATCCTGGGTTAGAAGAAAAGACTGATGAAGAGATGTTTGAAGAGGATGAGGGAGCTACAGAGAAAGACCGGATTGAGAGTGAAGAAGTCATGATACATGTTGTTGTGTAGGCTTTCATGGAAATTGCACCTGCTGCTAAACCCACTGAGGCTGATCATTGTGAGGAGACTCTGGGCACTGATACCCAAGTAAATATCCCCGACAAAGAGAGAGACTACGTAGATAGGACCATTCTTTACCTCCCTCTTTATCTTATTATACTCTTACTTTTGGATACTTTTATTAACATTTGAGGACGAAAACTTTTTTAGTTGTGGTAAGGTGAGTCCCACACCTTTTATATTGATATTTGTGTTTTTGTGTTTGTATTTGGGTTGTTTTGTCTCAAATTGTGTTTTCTATGCTTTTAAGTATGATTGATCACATGGATCCCTTTTGGTTATAATTATAAAATGATTTTGACCCTTTTAAAAAATATTAAATTTTTCGTAAATTCCCGCCACCTCTTGTATGTACTTGAAACGTGGTTGTTCTTAGGGAAATAGAAGTCTCAATTTTTTTATCAATATTGATGACTTGATTAGTTCTCGCAATCAAACGAACATGAACTTACGGCTACAAAGAGGCCAAGTGAAGTTGCATAGACAATATGTGAACTCTTTGCATCTCGTTGTGATTAGCCAATTGTCAAATCGATTCTCTTTTAATGACCGTTTCACACTAGCAAAAGTATGGAGTCTTGTTTAACTTTAGTGTCGATTCCTTGTGTGATAAGCTTACCTTGAACCATGCATGAAAACACCTAGAATTTGCCCCGTTGGTTTTATTGACTAAGTAAAGTTTTCTCTTGATATGATCTTAGGCAACTTTACAGAGTGCGAAACAATTTGACATATACCTCTTTTGTGACCTACCTTGAGAGTGTGTGAACCTCTCTTGAACACTCTTTAATTCTCACCTTTATTTGAAATAAACTTCAACAACATGACCTCTCTTAACCCTTTACCCATAATCCTCTAGAGTTGTGCTTAATAGCATATCCAACTTAGGCCAAAAGCCCAAGTTGAGGGTGTGGTGGAAAGAGAAAGCAAGTCAAGAAAGTGCAAGAAAGATCCCATCTACACATTGTGTTGAGAAAAATGGAACCCCTCCATATATAAAAAAAGAAAAGAGAAAATAGAAAACGAAAAGAATGAAAAAGAAAAGTTGTAAAATAAATTTGAAAATTACAAAAAGAGAAAGGGGGTCCCAAATACATTAGGGGAAACTGAATAAAGGGATGACTTGTAAGCACTAATGAATTTGATGAGAGGAAAGGAAACGAAGTTTTTTTAGCACCACATCTTATGAGAGTCATAGTCACTGAGCCTAAATGACCATACCTCTCACTCAACCCCATTAAAAGCTTTAAAACACCTTTTTGATCTTGAGAAAGCTTAAACAAGTATCGATAGGAAAATACGGGAAAACCTATGGGTGAACGCATGCCTTGTGTTCTTCTTTATGATTGTGAGCATTGTATCTGATTCTCGAACCTTGAATGATTACGCATCATGTGTGTGAGAATAGAATCATCAAGTGTGTGAGGGAATTTGAATGCTTTTGTTAAGCTTGAACTTCCATTTGAAGCAAGTATTGCTAGCTTGAGCATCTTAGGTAATGGTGTCTCACAACTTGAATCTTTGGGTACACAATTGATCCTTGCATAAGTAACTTGAGTTTTGTTTTGTACATTCATAATTGCATCTTGTGTAGCACTGAGACATCCTTTTTGAACTGCTGAACTTGAGTTTTACTTAAGGACAAGAAAAATTTTAAGTTGGGGTGTTGATGAGTCCCCTGATTGGAATCATTTAGGGTTATATTTTAATAGAAATATTGTCCTTAATTGTTTGTTTTGTCTCAATTACTAATGAATAACCATGAGTTTTAGGTATTTTCAATTTGAGGCAAAGCATGGACACTACTTTGCAAAAATGACGAAAAGAGCGAAGAAATGAAGGCCTGAATATTGCCAAATCAACTTGGCGACTCACCGATAGGTCGATCGCCTTTTGTTCTAGTGTGTTAAGACCTGAAGGAAAGGATCAAATCAATGATGGAAAGGAGTAGTCGGAGCATCGGCAAGAAGTTCCGCAAAGCAATGCCTTATCGCCCATTTATACAAAACATGAATATGCTTGGACTATGAGGACAGCGATAAAGTGATCAAAGGGTGAATCGTTAATTTGTTTGGCAATTCCGACTAATGCCGCCAAGCATCATACTGTAGCACTATTCTATGAAAACCATAAATACATGTAAAGTGATTTATCTTAGATATCAAACTATTATTGTAAGAATACATTATCATCATATTTTTAAAGTTTTTATCTTAGTTTTCGAGCTCTAAGTTTTAGAGGGTTTTTGGAAGAAGAACTTTGAAGAAAAAAAGGGTTTCAACTCTAAGGATTTGGTTCTTTTGATTTCTTCATCCATGGACCGTAACAAGACTCGAATCTTCACGCCCACTTGAATGCAAGCTCATTTTGTTATAAATTTCTACCTTTTATTTATGTCTATCTAAAAAACCCATTCTTGGGGTGTGATTTTGTGAATATGGATTAAGATTGTTGTTGGATCATGATTGTTGATAGATTAATTGTAGTTTAATTGTAATTTCATTTAGTAGTTATGGATGAATTAAATGAATTTGTAGTTGCAATACAAGTTTATTTATCTATTTTCGGCTTGTTTGAGAGAGAATTCATGAAACTAAGACTACTGAATTGATGGTCGGTGGGAGTGGGACGACATGAGACTCGGCTCAAGAGAGTGAGCGCTAGTCTCATTCCCACACACTCATCTCGAGAGAGTGAGTGGGTTAAGGCGTAGGCTGGTCTTCATGCTGAAAATGGGTGTCCGAGTGGAATGCATTTGAAACGAGGTAAGTTGCTCGAAAGAGAGCTTATCCCCGTTAAAGCTTAGCCTAGTCACAATTATTCTATAAATCCTCTATCAAAATCATGTACCCAACAATTTAGCTTACCCGTATTCCTATCGCATCCCAAGAATTCCCCCTCTCATTGCTTAGATTTCTTATTAATTTCGTTATTTTTACTACTTGTGACAAACCCCATTGATAATTGACATTTGCGTCACCCCCTACTTTAATTTAAAATGTTTTTACTCGCTAATGTATTTATCTACAACTAGTTAGAACGTAGTTTAACAATTCTATTATTCTCACTATCACTCCTTTTTAACACGAACCCAACCCTTGGTTGGGTTACTATACTATTGTACGATCCTAGACACACGTACTAAAAGTTGTATCGTTGATTAAGAAAACATCAATTACCGAAAGGATTTCATGGTCTTCTACGTACTAGGAGCGCACATATCGTTTACAGTCGTGCCGGGATTTATCTTGAGGCTATGGGCTAAGCACGGAATAAATAAGATCTCAATGCTAAGGAATGGTATAGTCCTGGTAAGGTTGATAGTTAAATGGGGAAGGAGGCTGTTATAGAGGGTGGTATATATTACTTTGACAACAAACCTTTCATCGTGAAGGAGTGGAATCCTTATATGGAGTTTACCAGAGAGGAACTCTTAATTGTCCCTATTTGGGTTAAATTTTTGGGGTTAGACTTCAAGTACCAGAGTCCAAGGGTGTTAAGTAAGATAGGCAGCCTCGTGGGGGAACCACTGATGGTGGATCAATGTGCTAAGAATTTGGGCCTCAACTTTGCAAGATTATTCGTGGAGATGGATATGGACTCTAACTTGCCCAAAACGGTGATCTTCATAAATGAGAAAAGAGCAGTGATCAAGCAAAATGTGCAATATGATTGGAAGCCGAATATGGTCATTTGGACGAAGTGTGTAGGAAGAAACAGAAACCAAAACCCCCAATTGAGTAGGCTCCAAGCAAAATACTTACTCAACGGGTAAAGAAAAATCACATACCAGGACACGTTGAGGAAGGAAACCAAGCAACATCTCTAGATAAGGCACAAAAGAATTAACCACATAAGGGATTTGACTGGGTATCTCCACAGATGAAAAGTAAAACATAAAAAGTGACTTCTCAACAGGGTGAGAGCCCAAAAACCTTTAATGTTTTGAAGGATATATATATTGATCGGCCTGAGGTAATAAAGATTGTTTCATATGGGAAATGGGAACATATTCCCCTGGTTGGGAATGGTTAATTTTCTTATGTTGGAATGTGAGGGGGCCTAATGCCTCTAATAAGCAGAAGGAGGTTAAGATCCTGTTCAATAAATAGAAAGCTAGTTTGATTGGATTGCTGAATCAAAGGTAAAGAAGAATAGGGTGGATGAAATCACAAATAAATTTTTTGGATGTTGACACGTACTGACTTATCTGGATGCACATTATAATGGGAGAATTGTGCTCACTTGGAGACCTGATTTGTATGAAGTGACTGTTGTTAGTGTAACAGCTCAGGCAATAATGTGTGATGTGCTATATAGACCTCTACAGTTAAATTTTGAACTTACAGTAGTACGTGTGTTAAACCCTGGATGGTCCTTGGAGATTTTAATTATGTTCTTCACCAATGGGATAAAATTGGAGGGAATCTAGTAGGTTGGGCTAAGATAGCAGATTTTCACAATTGTGTTGATACATGTGGGTTGATTGAACACCCATATCAGGGGGAAAAGTACACGTGGAATGATTAAGGGGAAAATCATAGAATTTATTCGAAAATATACTGGATTTTCATTAACAATACATGGTTGACTACTATGCCTAATTGTAATTCTATGTTTCTACCGGAGGGAATAAGTGATTATTGTCCTGCTAGGTTCATGTTAGCGGTAAATAGACCAATCGGAAGGAGGTCTTTTCTGTACTTTAATACTTGGGCACATCATCCTAAATTCTTGGAAATTGTCAAAGCAGTATGGGAAACACATCTTCATGGATGTTTAATGTTTCAAGTAGTCAGAAAAATAAAGTTGTTGAAGGAGTTGATGGCACTAAATACCCAAGCTTATAAGAATATTGGAACTGAATCCAATGAGGATAGAGAGGCTTTGATCCAAGTGCAACAATTGCAATAGACGAGTCGCCAATGTAGTGTACTGCAACAAGTTGAACGAGAGAGATATGAAATTTAGAGAAAGCTCTTTCGTAGCTGAATTGTTTCTACAACAAAGAGCAAATGCAACATGGATTAAGCTTGGAGATGACAATATTAGATATTTCTACTCTGTTATTAAGCACAGAAAATTAAAGTAGTCCACCACCCAACTAAAGGATGATCAAGGTGTATGAAAAAATGATCCAGTATAATAGCAAATTTGTTTGTAAAATATTACACAGATTTGCTTGGGCATAAGGTGACCGATAGAATTGGTGCATTTGTAAGTTTTATCATACAAGGATCCATACTCTTAGAGATGCATAAAAGGGCACTAAACTATATATATTTTGAGAAGGATATGAAGTCTGCTTTGTTTCAGATAAATAGTATTAAAAGTCAATGCCTGGATGGATATAGTAGTGTTTTTTTCAAGGCTTCATGGGAAATTGTTGGTAAAGATGTTAGTGGTGCAATAGTGCAGTTTTTTCAAAATTGTCCGCTCCTAAATAGTTGAATGCGACAAATATTGCTTTGATCCCTAAGGTTAGCAATCCAGAATATGCTGCTCAATATAGACCAATATCATGTTGTAATGTCTTGTACAAGACTATCTCTAAGATGATTTGTGTTAGATTGAAGGAGGATGTTAGTTTTATTGTTGCAGAGAACCAAGAAGCATTTGTTCAAGGCAGATCTCTTGTCCATAATGTGCTTATTTGTCATGACCTGTTAAGACATTACAATATAAAGACTACATCAAGATGTTTGATGAAGATTGATTTGATAAAAGCATACGATATGGTTGATTAGGGTTTCTTACAGGAAGTGCTTATAGGATATGGATTTCCTGCTGATTTTGCTAACACTATTATGACTTGTGTAACATCTCCTTATTTCATTATAATGGTTAATGAGGAGGGCCACGGATGTTTTGCGGGGAAAATAGGACTAAGGCAAGGGGATCTTGTGTCTCCATTATTGTTTGTCTTGGTCATGGAGTATATGACAAGGGTTTTGAATAGGGGTGTCAAATGGGCGGGTTGGGTTGAAATTGGAAATATTAAAAGGGGTTGAATAGAAATTGGGTTGGGTCTTGACCCGCCCAAATTTACTTTGGGCTCAAATGGGTTGGGCTCAGATGGGCTAAAAAACGGGTTGGGTCTTGACCCGCCCAATTTGACCCGATTAATCTCAATAACTTAACATATTGATATTTAACTTTTATAATCACAATTTGAATTTCCGCTCAAAAATTTTTTGTTAAAAAAGTAACAAATAGATAGATTAATCCTAAAAGATGTTGAATCGATAATAATTCATACCTTCAATATAGGAACATATCTTAATAAAAAGTTTTAAAACGGGTTGAAATTGGAGATTGAATTGGGCTTAATTGAGAATTCTCTTCAAATGGGTTAGGCTTGAATGGGTTCAGATTGAACCCAATTCAAATTATCTTGAACCCAACCCTTAAAATTCTGGGCGGGTTACCTATGTTTGGGTTCATTTTTGACACCCCTAGTTTTGAAGAGAATGAGTGATCTGCCTGAATTCAAATTTCATCCTATGTGCAAAGCTTTAAGATTTACTCACCTGATCTTTGTTGATGATCTCATGATCTTCTGTAAAGGGGACCTACAGTCTGTCAATAGAGTTATGGAAGCTCTTCAGTACTTTACTTCAGCCTCTGGATTAGTTTCCAATGTGGAGAAGTCAAGCATTTTCTTGGATGGGGTTAATACAGCTACAAAAACTGCTCTCCTAGAGGAGACTGGGTTCGCAGAAGGATCCTTTCCAATAATATATTTAGGCCTTCCCTTATCTCCAAAAAATGGAACAAGCTTGATTGCAAACTGCTGATGTATAAGATTACCAACAAAATTAATACAGGGTATTCAAAGCAATTGTCGTATGCAGGGAGACTACAAGTATTAAATGTTATTATGTTCTCTATTCACAAGTTCTAGGGTGTCGCTTTCATCTTTCCACAAAGTGTATTGAAGGAGGTGGGTCAAAGATGTAGGGAATTTCTATACGGAGGCACAGAGGGAAGGAAGAAGATCAATCTGGTACCATGGTATGTTGTTTGTGTGCCCAAGTGTAATGGAGGTCTAAATATAAAAGGATGTGGGAACTGGAACCTAGCTTATGTTGGTAAATTGTATTGTCAAGTGGTGGTGGATAAGGAGTCTCTATGGGTTAAATGGTGCATGGCATTTATATGAAGAATGACAAATCAGTTTTGGAACATAAAATCCCACAGGACTGCAATTGGAATTGGAAGATATTAAATGCATTAAAGGACAACATGAGAGCTTGGTCTACGCATTCATGTAGAAGACTTGCAATGTTGTTTATGTAACTCTACTGTTGAGGAAACCGCGAAGCATCTATTTGAGGAGTGTGTGTGGTTCAAAACAATGAAGGAAGCCATGATGCAATGGACTGGAATCAGATTACAAAATAGGGGTGTGCAACAAGTGCTACTGGAGATCAAAAGAAAACGTTGGAACTTCATACAAAAGGAAATTATTGCAGCCATTTGGGGGCAAAGATCTACCATACATGGAGGGCTCAAAAGTGGAAGGTGTTCAAAGGGAGAAAGGTACATACACAGAGTGTCATTAAGTAGATACAAGAGAAATTGATTGAAAGATTGATCTGCCGTTACTTTATAAGAAACTTCATAGATGCAGGGGTTTAATGGAAAGATTACATTATAACTAGTTGTTTTTTTCCACTGAGGCTTGTGACTCTGTTAAAGGAGTTGTTGAGGTGCTCGTTAGCTTGTTATTATGTGGATTCGTTTTTTGTCAATGATAATATTTACAGTGTTACCCAAAAAAACTCTGCATTTTAGGTTAGGGGTATTTCTGGGCCAAAATATTGACGGCTAGGACAAAGGATTTGAAAATTTTCAAATGCTTAAAGAGAAAAAGGCTACCTTGATGGAGAAATATGTTGAATAAAATACAGAGTTACCAAAATAGAGAGACCAAAATATGCACATGTTGAAAGCTAAATGGAAAAATGAAAAAGTGATGCTAGGAGGTTTTCTGATATGTTTCAAATGGGCTAAGCCAATTTGGGCCTATTTTGGACAAATTTGACATCGAAAATGGGCTGAATATTTGGTCCAATTGGAATTCAATTAGGCCCAATTTTATGGTCTTTTTCTTTCTTAAATTAATTTTTTGTGAGCCTCTAATTTAATGACTAGTACAATATATATATATGATGTAAAAGGTTTTAGTAAGTAAGAAACTTAAAACGAAGTAACGACAATCTAATTGAAAGAAGACGATAATAAAGTATTAATAATAAAAAAATATTCTTTTAAAATAGTGAATATGATAATAGAAAGATGATAATCAAATAAATAATATAAGTAAAGTAATATAGATAATTATATAGTAATAAATGTAAAATAGTAGTGAATTATAAAGTATTCAACTTACTAATAATTATAAGCTCAAAAAATGAATTAGAGGAAAGGAGGGGGAAAAAATGGTGTCAACACTAATACACCAAATATAGTATAGTCATCCGTATTTAAATTATTTAATACACCAAACCTAAAACTTATTGAAGTTATCCATTGGATTCACACACTTCACTTACAACAAACAATTTTTTTCTATTGAAATAAGTCATTATTTGAATTAATTCATTAAAATAATATCTATGATGAGTTATATTCTTATTGCAGCCATTGCAAGCATCAAAATACGTTTTTCCTGAAGAAAAAATTCCTCTCATGATTCTGCTTGCCATAGCAACCTAGCCGCTAGTCCTTCGTCGACCATGTCCTCTACCATATCAGGCACTACTTATGACTGTAATCCTTTTTTTTATATATAATGATACTACTTTGGAAAATGTTAAGTATTTACCTCACCCACATAATACTTCATTAAATCTTAACAACCAACCTTCTCTTACACGTCAAAATAGCATTGACCCCATTAGACGATTACCTCGTCATGCTCCGCCTCCAAAAATGATATGGATATTCAACAGATGAATAACATGGTCGATCTTATGCCTTACTAACAACCTTGAATTCTATAGTTGTACCAAACTCTTACAGGCAAGCTAGTGGTCAAAAATGCTAGGAGGATGCAATGCATGAAGAATTAGTTGCCCTTGAGGAGAATGGTACATGGGATATGGTGGATAGACAAACAAATGCAACCGTTATTGGGAATAGATGGGTGTACTCAGTCAAGATGAGAGTCGATGGATCCCTATATCGATATAACGCAAGATTGGTAGTTCAAGGATACAAGCGGAAATAGGAAATTGACTATGATGAAACAGTTGCTCTAGTAGCAAAGATGACGAAAGTACGTATATTGCTTGCCTTAACATCAACAAAAGGCCGGAAGTTACATCAATTGGACTTCAAGAATGTTTTCCTACACGGAGACTTGCAAGAAGTGGTCTACATGAATCCACCACCAGGTTATAAATATTATATTTTAAACTAAATCAGGTGCATCTTCTTAAAAAATCTCTATATGGATTAAAGCAAGCACCTCGCTCTTTGTTTGAAAAGTTTCGCACTACAATCTTAGGTGTTGGTATTACTCAAAAAGCTCATATTATTCATTATTCTTATATGGGGCTACCTCAGGTACTACTATTCTCCTTCTTTATGTGGATGACATGATTATCACAAGAAACAACGAAGTTGGAATCTCTCATTTGAAAGATCTTCTACACTCCTCATTCAAAATGAGGGACCTAGGAAAGCTAACATATTTTTTGGGTTTGGCGGTAAGTTATGGAAAGGAAGGCATACGATTGAGTCAACAAAAGTATGCATAATATGTAGTTCAGTTATTAAATCTTATTGATCATAAGAAGGTTTATACTCCAATGGAAGCAAATACGAAATACAAGAAAAAAGGAAGAAAAGATATTTAGAGATCAGACCTTATATAGACGTCTAGTTGGATCACTTATATATATACTATGAGTTGTCCGGACATCTCTTGTGCAGTCCATATGTTAAGCCAATTTGTTTCCAAGCCTTACAAGATGCACTTAGGGCTGGGCATTCGATAATTTGATTCGATTTCAAAAAAATTGATTTTTGATTCTTGTACTACGTGTACCGAATATCGAACCGAAATAACTTAGTTCAATTTCATTTATATTATTTCGATTCGGTTTATGTTATTTCAGTTTTGTTTTTGTTACTTCGGTTTTTTGTTATGGGCCTGTCGATGCCGGTCAGTTGCAGAAAGTGGAAAGTGGTCAGTTGTTATTTGAAAACTCGAAAGTGGTCGGCTGGTGCCTGCTGTGTGCTACTGGACGCTGGTCGACTACGGACAGGCGGCTGGCAGCTGCTGTTGGTCAACGCCGATCGTCGGAAGTGGAAAGTGCCAAAGTGAGAAACTAACCAGTGTGTGATGATGATGTGCGTGTTGTTGCTGTGTGTGTAAAGTGTAAAGAAGAAAAGTTTGGAAAGACAAAAGGTCTTGAGTCTCTTTGACCTTGCATTTAAATTTAAATTATAATATTTTATTATTTAAAATTAATAATTAATAATATTAAGGGTCAAACTCTTAAACTAAACTATGTGAAAGGAACAAAAATGTATTCCGTTTATAGTTTGGCTAAAAAATGTCTGTATCGTTTATACTTTGGCTAAAAATTGTCCTTACAGTCAATACTTAGGTCCAGAAATGTCCCTATAGTTACAAAATGGGAAAAAAATGTCCTTTTCTGAATAAATATATTATATTTTTTTTCATTTTAAAAACATTTTTTTTCCTAATTAAAATGTTATTAAAGAACACTATTCTTGTTTTCTTTCTTCTAAAATTACTTTAACAAAAAAATGTAGGAATTTTTTTTTCGTCTTAATCTCATTTTATCGATTAAAATAGAATAACTTGATGTACCCTTTTTACAAATAATATATGTCGTATGTATAAGATCATAGTATATCCATCATTAATTTATATGATAAAAATAATTATGATAAAATAAGAAATATATTCATTTTTAATTTATTTGTTTTGAATTGAAGAAAGATAAACATTCGCTAATTATCTTTTTTTTTTAAATATTATTAGAAAAAAATGTATTAAAATAATATATTAATTTAGAAAATGAGCATTTTGACTCATTAAATAACACTAAGGGCAGTTTGGATCAAATATTGACGGCAAAGGTATTTTTGGACAAACATACAAACGGAAGGCATTTTCTAACCCAAGTATTGATGGTAAGGGCATTTTTTAGTTAAACTATAAATAGAGGACATTTTTGTTCGTTTCAAATAGTTTAAGGGCATCTTTTACCTTTTTCCCTATTAAGATATATTATAATATAATATATTTTGGTAAACCGAAATATCAAATAATACAAAAATTACATACCAAAAACCGAACTGAAATATCAAAAAATACAAAAACATATATCGAATATCGAACCAAAAATTAAAATGATGAAATAATTTAATTCGGTTCGATATTTCAATTTTTGATGTTTATGCCCAGCCCTAGATGCAGTACTGTAACACTTTGAACTGTGTTCAGTTTGTAAGTTTTCACACTATATACTCACAATCACAAATTCAACAAATATGACAATTTTGAATTTATTTTTAAATTCACAAAATCCCATTTATTATTCTTGAAGCTTCTTCAAGTTTATCAATGAAGGTTTTTATTTTTTTTCACTATCACCCACCCTTCACACTAACTCATAAAAAAATTGAAAAATATTGAACAAAATTGAATTTTTGGGGATGGAAATGTAGGGTGGGACTACGGAGCTGAAGACTTTGAAGAAGATGACTTCTTCTTTCTTTTTTTGTTTTGGCCATTTTTCATTTTTTTTTTTTAAGAAAAAAAAAGTTAATGTTTTTAAATACAAAATATAGACTCAGCTCACTTTAAAACGCACGGAATGTATTATTTTAAGTAGCAATATTAGTGTCACATGTGTTTAGTTAATGGTCAGAATTGTTTAAAATATTGTGTTGCAACAAGTTGAAGGATTCAATTGGAAAAATCATAACTATAAGAGTCCAACTTACAAACGGAGCCAAGTATAATGCACTTCCAAGTCATTTTGCCTTTAATTAATCAAAAAACACAAACATTGAAAATTGGGCTGGGCATTTCTAAACCTAAACTATATTTTACTCTCCACATATAGAGTTCTCTATTTTTCTAGACAACCAACTCCAATCCAATTCTCTATTTTACTCTCTAAAACCATCTCCAATTCATCTCTATTTTACTCTTCATTCTCTATATTTGGAGAGTAAAATAGAGAATGAGTTCTCCAACCACTCTAAGCTCTCTATTCTTCAATTATAGAGAGATGAATAGTAGTTCTCCAAATTTAGAGTACTACTATTCACCTCTCAATTTACTTTTTGATTATTATGATATTATGGCCGAACTAATAAACAGATTCCTAAACTTGTAGGGTTTTTTTCCTCAGGTACCTCAATTACGTCATTTTCCTATTGAATCATTGAACAACCCATAATTTGTTCCTTTTAAACACTGCTGGTTGATTTTGATCGAATTTTCTATTGTAAATGTCTTAATTGTGTTCGTATTGTAATGATTTTGATTGAAGGAATGAAGAAAAACTGTGTGAATCTCATTTGCTTTCTAATGTGTTCAAATGACTTGAAGTAAAACACAATTATTCTCGAACATTTGCACTATCAATTGGACTAATGAGTTCTGGAACAACATATGTATCCTCTATTAATATCCCTCACAAAATCTGATTCCACATCAGTTAACGATGTTTGTTAAAAAGAAATAAATTATGGGTGATTCAATGATTCCATAGGAAAATAATATAGTTGAGGTACCTGAGGAGAAAAACTCAACAAGTTTAGGGATCTGTTTATGTATTTGACCTAATATTATTTCTATTATATTACTAATTTAATCTTTATGATTTGTAATTATTTTCTAATGCATATAACATTTAACAAGTTAATACTTCCGCCAAATTAATATTACTTCCGTCAAATTAATCATTTTCTGTTTCATTTTAAAAAGAAATTGTCACTTTAAATATGTTACTTAAAGCTATTTTAATATTATTGATATTATATAAGATTATTAATTAAGTCTCTAATATTTGTAATTATTTTCTGAGTAATATAACATCTAAAACATATTATTAATTTTTAATTTTTTGTTCATTTTAAATATGTAATTTAGATTATAATTATTTTGCATTATGAAGTATGCACAAAATTTACATGATAATTCAAACAATCTACTTTTTATGTTATAGTGATAAATTATTAAACTACACTTTTTAAATAACATGAAAATATTTGATTCAATAGTTCAAAATGGAATATGGGAAGTAAATTAGTACACAAGATAATTGGATACAAGACGGTATTGTTAATTTATAAAATTTTTAGCTACACATAAAAAATAAGGACAAAAAATGCTCATTTTGAACTACGTAATACATTAATGGAACATTCATGAAAGTAATATAATAGTCTTGAAAGTTGAGTATTTATGTAAGATTTAAAATAAATTTCATGATAATACAATATTTATGATGCAATTATATTTCATCAATGATTTCACTTTTATTTTAAATGTTCATTAATATGTATTATATATAATATTTATCGCAATTTATGCTATTTAGAATAAAATATAATTTTGTATTAAATGAAGAATTTGAAAAATAAAATAAAATTTTGCATTACGTAAAAGATTATAAAGTGATTATTTTCAAAAATAAGAAATGATTTATATTAGAAAATAAGAAATAAGAATGAAATAGAAATAATAATATAATATTGAGAAGAGAGAGAAAAGATTCTTTTTAGAGAGTAAAATAGAGAATTGAATTGGAGTTGATTATCTGAAGAAATAGAGAACTCTATATTTAGAGAGTATAACAGAGGATAGGGTTAGAGATGCCCTAAGAAAGAATTTTTTTTCTCTCGCTTAATATTATATTATTATTTTTATTTTATTGTTATTTTCTTATTTTATAATATAAATTCTTTATTTCTTTTTATCAATAACTACTTTATATAATTTTCATTTGATGTAAAATTTTATTTTTTAAATTGTTTTATTTAATATAAAATTATATTTTATTCTAAATTTTAAATAGCATAAATTGCAAGAAAATATTACTCTATATAATATACAAATTAATGGACAGATTCAAATAAAAGTTAAATATGATTACTTAAATATTACGTAAACACTCAATTTTTCAAAATTATTATGTTGCTACCATAAATGTTTTATCAATGCATTATGGAGTTCAAAATGAGCATTAATGTCCTTAATTTTTTTATGTCTCGCTAAAAATTATTCAAATAGGAGATTTTCATCTACCACCATTTATGACGTTGGAGTTGGAGCCTCTACGACATCTTGAATCGGTGCATTAAAATCGTCTTAGCTTCATCCTCAATTGTCATGTTGTGCAGTATAATACATGTAGTCATTATATCATGTAGTGCTTTCTTTCTCCAAAAACGTGACGATCCTGCAATAATTGCAAAACGTGATTGCAAAACTCCGAATGCACGTTCAACATCCTTTCAGCATGATTCTTTTTATTCACGGACTAATTATTATGTTATATATTGTGTTTTATCTTGTATTTAAATTATAATGTTATGTATTGTATAGTTATCTTATATTTAAAATTATCATATTATGTATTGCATTTTAGAATTAAAATTTTTATTTTATCATTTTAATTCTGTGCATTCTTTATAGTGAACATTAATAATAAAATTATATTATATTATTGACGAAAATTAGAACAAAACTAAAATACTATTAATTCGAGATGAAAGTACAGCTGGCAGAAATCAAAGACTTCAACGATTGTCTGATTAACAGTAACCTATCAACCTATCAGAGTTTCATGCAGTAGGGAGGCAATATACATGGACTAATGGACATGTGTTCAGCAAGATAGATAGAATATTGGTCAATGATGAATGGATAATTAGAATGCCACCAGTACAAGTGATGGTGATGGCACCTCTATTCTCAGATCATTCCCCTCTGAGTATAGAACTGGAATTACAAAGGGACATAAAGAAGAAACCATCCATATTCTACAAGTGTCTAGCCAAACATCTTGATTTTAAAGCCATAATACAGTCAAGATGGAAGAGACAAAATGGAGGAATGCAAGGGGTGTGGCAAAATCTGAAGGATGTAAGAAGAGAAACAAAAAAGAATATGTAGGAGTCACAGGAAAAGTTCAACAGATTAGAAGAGAAATTTTGGAGAAGCGGAATCAAATGAGAAATACTCTTATTCCCCAACATATGCTAGAAGAAGAGAAGGAGATGAGGCACAACTTATCAAATGGAGCTTGATTGAAGAGTCAATTTATAAGCAGAAGTCTCAAATGCAATGGCTTAAATTGGGTGATTCAAATACTACATATTTTTTCCCCAAGTATTAAGGGAAGGAAAGCTCATAATCAAATTACAATGCTTATCAAAGAAGATGGTACAATTATCATAGATCTAGCTGACATCACAAAAGAAGTTGTGGGTTTTTACAAGGGGTTATTAGGATAATCAACTTCACCTATGCCAGCTATTAAAACAGCAGTAACGAGAGATGGCCCTATGCTCACTAAAACACAACAACTATCACTCATACAACCTTCCACTGCTGAGGATGTTCTAACAACACTCAGAGAAATTGATTATAATAAAGCACCAGGAGGAGATGGTTTCAATGCACACTTTTTCAAACAAGCATGGCTAACAATGGGAGATGAGGTAACAGAGGGAGTATTGCAATTCTTTCAAACTAATGAGATGTTTGGTCCTATTAATAAAGTTTATGTCACATTGATTCCAAAAGTACAACACCCTAGTTCTATTAAAGAATACAGACCTATTTCATGTTGTACCACAATATACAAGATAATCTCTAAGATGCTTACACATAGATTACAGGGAGTAATGAATTATCTTGTGTATCCTAGTCAGGCTGCATTTGTACCTGGAAGAATGCTAAATGATAATGCGATACTAAGTCATGAACTAGTTAAAAGATATGGAAGGAAATGGATCTCACCTAGATGCATGTTTAAAATTGATATGCAGTAGGCATATGACTTTTTGGAATGGCATTTCCTAGAAGAGGTACTATTTGGTCTGCAGATACCTGCTCAATTTATAACATGAATTATGAGATGTGTAAGAGCAATCTCTTATTCTATAGTGATAAATGGATGTCCTAGCAGACCATTCCAAGCAAAAAGAGGGGTGAGACAAGGGTATCCTTTATCCCCATATCTGTTTGTTCTAGCCATGTAGTATCTCACTAGATTATTGAAGTCATTGAGGACTAATAACAAGTTCAAGTTCCATCCGAGGTGCCATAAGCAGCAGATTATACAACTAGGTTTTGCTGATGATCTCCTTTTATTCAGCAGAGGAGATGTGCAATCAACTGTCCTCCTTTATGAATGTTTTCAGCAATTCTCACAAGTATCATGTTTAATAGAAAATCAGGCCAAAAGTTGTGTGCATTTTGGTGGAGTGTCAGAGCAAGATCAACAACTGGTACTACAACATACAATGTTCACAAAAGGCAAGCTACCTTTCAGGTATCTTGGAGTCCCTTTAAGCTCCAAAAAACAGTCAATAAGCCAATGTCAACCATTACTAGACAGGATGGTGGGAAGAATAAACACATGGAAAGTGAAATTCCTATCTTATGCAGGGCGGCTCCAGTTGGTACAAAGTGTTGAATCCATCCCATTTTTTAGTCAACTTTAGCTATTCAATTGGTACAAGTAATTGTTAAAAAGGAATAGTGATAAGAGTTGAAAATTAAGACTTGGTAGTTGGCAAATTGGTAAGATTTGCAACCCATTTTTGACTTTGCTATATTTACCTATGTCATTAGTGACATAGGCATGGTTTTATCCTTCTATAAATAGAGCATTCTTGCTCATTTGTAGAACACACCAAATTAGAGAGAAAAACCATTTTGAGAGCAAAGTGAGGTATTTCATAGACTACACAAGAAAATAGTCTGCGAAGAAAAATAGAGTGTGAGCGATATTTTAGTAAGACGGAAACCAAAAGAGTGTTGTTCCTTTTGAGTGTGTAGTAGTCACTTTGAGTATTGTATTCGTGACTACACAGTGTAAAATTCCTTACTATAGTAATATCAGTTGCTCCTCTTGGCCCGTGGTTTTTTTCCTTATTCAGAAGGGTTTCCACATAAATTTCTTGGTGTCGTTATTTTCCCATTTTATTTCCATTACTTTTACCATATATATTGTCGTGTTTATCCGCGTTTTCCCTACAAACTGGTATCAGAGCCAAGGTTTTATCTGAGTATGCTCTGTAGTTGCAGCACAGTCTGAACTTCCACATCAGAAAAGATTTACTTTGATTTGCTATAACTATATTTTTGGGGAAAAACAATGGAAGCCAACACAAGTAGAATGGTTACTTTGAATGGTGTTAATTATGCCATTTGGAAGGGAAAAATGGAAGATTTGCTTTATGTTAAGAATTTTTACAAACCAGTATTTACCACTGTAAAGCCCGATAATAAAATAGATGAAGAGTGGAATCTGTTGCACAGACAGGTTTGTGGATTCATTAGGCAATGGATCGACGATAATGTGTTGAATCATATTTCTGGGGAAACACATGCTCGAACCATATGGGAGCATCTTGAAAGTTTGTATGCTCGGAAGACTGGCAACAACAAAATGTTCTTAATAAAGCAGATGTTAAGTTTGAAGTATCATGATGGTTCTCCGATGACAGACCATCTGAATAATTTTCAGGGGATCATGAACCAATTATCTGCTATGGGAATCAAATTTGATGAAGAAATTCAAGGCTTGGTTCTACTTGGTTCCCTACCAGACTCTTGGGAAACATTTAGAACGTCATTGTCAAATTCTGCTCCGGATGGTGTGATCTCTATGGATTCCGCCAAGAGTAGTGTCTTGAACGAAGAGATGAGAAGAAAAACTTAAGGTTCCTCTTCGTCGGATGTCCTGATAACTGGCCCCAGGGGGAGAAATAAAACTCGTGGTTCTCAGCATAGAGAACAAAATAGGAGCAAATCCAAATTCAGACTTAAGGATATTGAGTGCTATCATTGTGGCATGAAAGGGCACACAAAGAAGTTCTGCAGGAAGTTGAAGAGGGAGAACAAAAACAAAGAGGAAACTAAAGAAGATGGCAATGAAAATTGCCTAGCCACCGTTACCACCGAAGATCTTGTTACCGTTCTTGATGCAAACATGATAAATATTGCTTGTGATGAGTCAAGCTGGGTTGTGGATACTGGTGCCGCATCTCATGTGACATCAAGGAAGGATTTTTTCTCTTCCTATACTCCTGGTAATTTTGGAACTTTGAGTATGGGTAATGAGACTATTTCTAGGGTGGTTGGTATTGGTACAATTTGTTTGAAAACTAGTGTTGGAACTAAACTAGTTTTGAACAATGTGAAACATGCTCCTGATGTTCGTCTGCACCTAATTTCTGTTGGTGTTTTAGATGATGAAGGATATGTTAGTACCAACGGTGATGGAAAATGGAAGCTCATCAAGGGTTCCTTGGTTGTGGCTCGTGGTAACAAACGTCGTGGTCTATATTGGACTACGGCCTCTGCTTGTGTTGATATGGTGAACGCAGTTGAGAGCGATAGCTCTTCAACATTATGGCACAAGAGGCTTAGCCACATCAGCGAGAAAGGACTTAATGTTCTAGCCAAAAAGATTTTTTTGTCAAATTTCAAAAGTGCTAAATTAGAAAACTGTGAGCACTGTTTGGCTGGTAAACAAAATAGAGTTTTCTTTAAGTCCTACCCTCCTTCGAGAAAGACAGAGTTGCTTGAGTTGGTGCACTCTGATTTATGTGGTCCAATGAAGACAAAGACATTAGGTGGTGCACTCTACTTTGTCACTTTCATTGATGATTGCTCGAGAAAACTTTGGGTCTATGTCTTGAAGACTAAAGACCAAGTGTTAGGTGTCTTCAAGCAGTTTCAGGCTTCAGTTGAAAGAGAAACTGGAAAGAAACTGAAATGCATTCGTATTGATAATGGTGGTGAATATTGTGGACCATTTGACGAATACTGTAAGCAACAAGGTATTAGACACCAGAAGACTCCTCCCAAGACTCCTCAGCTTAATGGTTTGGCTGAGAGGATGAACAGGACCTTGATGGAAAGAGTTAGTTGTTTGCTTTCTGAAGCAAAGTTGCCGAACTTATTTTGGGGTGAGGCTTTATTGACCGCTGCACATGTTATTAATCTATCTCCTGTTGTTGCTTTGCAAAGTGATGTACCAAATAGTGTTTGGTTTGGAAAGGATGTTTCCAATGACCATTTGAGAGTATTTGGTTGCAAAGCTTTTGTACATGTGCCAAAAGATGAGAGGTCAAAGTTAGATGCCAAGACAAGGCAATGCATCTTCATTGGATATAGCCTAGATGAATTTGGTTACAGGCTATATGATCCAATTGAAAATAAACTTGTGAGAAGCCGTGATATTATTTTCATGGAGAATCAAACAATTGAAGATATTGACAAAGCGGAGAAGGTAGAATCTTCAAGTTTTGATGGTATAATTCATCATGATGACGTTCCTCACACAAGTGTGCATGATGTTGTTGGGCTTGATAATCATGGTGACGCTCAGAATCATGTATCAAATCAACATGTTGATGTTGATAATAACAATGATATTGTTATTGATGATCTTGTTGCTCATGAAATTGTGGATGAATCAAATATTCTGCTTCGGAAGTCCACAAGACAGCGGTTTCCTTCCTCCCGTTATTCATCCAATGAGTATGTGTTACTCACTGACGGGGGAGAACCTAAATGTTATGAGGAGGCCATGGAAGATGAGCACAAGGATCAATGGATTGAAGCCATGCAAGATGAGATGAAGTCTTTGCATGAGAACCACACTTATGAGTTGGTAAAATTGCCCAAGGGCATGAGAGCTTTGAAGAACAAGTGGGTGTTCAAAGTTAAAGTTGAACAACACAACTTGAAGCCCAGGTACAAAGCTAGATTGATTGTTAAGGAATTCGGTCAAAGGAAAGGTATTGACTTTGACGAAATATTTTCTCCTGTTGTGAAAATGTGCTCGATTCGCACAGTTCTAGGTTTGGCTGCTAGTCTTAATTTAGAGATTGAGCAGATGGATGTGAAGACGGCTTTCCTTCACGGTGACCTAGAAGAAGAGATTTATATGGAACAACCTGAGGGCTTCAAAGTAGAAGGTAAAGAAAATTTTGTGTGTAAGACTTCTTCAGATCATTGCGTATTTGTACAAAAATTTTCTGACAATGATTTTATCATCCTCCTGTTATATGTGGATGATATGTTGATTGTGGGCAAGAATACTTTCAAGATTGACGAGCTGAAGAAAGAGTTGTGTAAGTCTTTTTCTATGAAAGACTTGGGTCATGCCAAACAAATTTTAGGCATGAGAATTACTCGTCTTAGAGATAAAAGGAAGATTTATTTGTCCCCGAAGAAGTACATTGAACGTGTACTGGAGCGCTTCAATATGAAGAATGCTAAGCCTGTTAGTACACCTCTTGCTGGTCATATGAAGTTGAGCAAGAAGATGTGTCCTACAGCTAGGGAGGAAAAAGAGAACATGGCCAAAGTTCCATATTCCTCCGTCGTTGGAAGTCTAATGTATGCAATGGTGTGCACTAGACCTGATATTGCTCACGCAGTTGGTGTTGTGAGCAGATTTCTCAAAAATCCGGGAAAAGAGCATTGGGAAGCTGTGAAGTGGATACTCAGGTATCTTAGAGGAAGCTCAGATGAATGTTTGTGTTTTGGAGCATCAAATCCAATCTTGAAAGGCTATACAGATTCTGATATGGCAGGTGACCTTGATAACAGAAAATCCACTACTGGATATTTGTTTACTTTTTCAGGGGGAGCTATATCATGGCAGTCAAAGTTGCAGAAGTGTGTTGCACTATCTACAACTGAAGCTGAGTATATTGCGGCTACTGAAGCCGGCAAGGAGATGATATGGCTAAAGCGATTTCTTCAAGAGCTTGGTTTGAATCAAATGGAGTATATTGTCTATTGTGACAGCCAAAGTGCAATAGACTTGAGCAAGAACTCCATGTACCATGCAAGAACAAAACACATCGACGTCAGATATCATTGGATTCGTGAGGAAGTGGAGAGTGAATCATTTCACGTCAAAAAGATCCACACAAGTGAAAATCCTGCAGATATGCTGACCAAGACGATACCGAAAGACAAGTTCGATTTATGCAAAGAACTTGTGGGTATGAGCTCTCTCTAAAGAAGATGAAGATACCTTCTTCCAGTAAATGGGACTGGAGGGGGAGATTTGTTGAATCCATCCCATTTTTTGGTCAACTTTAGCTATTCAATTGGTACAAGTAATTGTTAAAAAGGAATAGTGATAAGAGTTTGAAAATTAAGACTTGGTAGTTGGCAAATTGGTAAGATTTGCAACCCATTTTTGACTTTGCTATATTTACCTATGTCATTAGTGACATAGGCATGGTTTTATCCTTCTATAAATAGAGCATTCTTGCTCATTTATAGAACACACCAAGTTAGAGAGAAAAACCATTTTGAGAGCAAAGTGAGGTATTCCATAGACTATACAAGAAAATAGTCTGTGAAGAAAAATAGAGTGTGAGCGATATTTTAGTAAGACGGAAACCAAAAGAGTGTTGTTCCTTTTGAGTGTGTAGTAGTCACTTTGAGTATTGTATTCGTGACTACACAGTGTAAAATTCCTTACTATAGTAATATCAGTTGCTCCTCTTGGCCCGTGGTTTTTTCCCTTATTCAGAAGGGTTTTCACGTAAATTTCTTGGTGTCGTTTTTTTCCCATTTTATTTCCATTACTTTTACCATATATATTGTCGTGTTTATCCGCGTTTTTCCGACACAAAGTGTGTTAACATCCATTCAAGCATTCTGGGCACAAATATTTCTCCTTCCAAATAAAGTGTTGCAACAGGTTGAAATTATTTGCAAGAGATTCTTATGGAATGGTGATGCACAAACTAAAGGGAAATCTTTTACACCATGGGATAAGTTATGTTGGTCAAAGGTTGCTGGTGGAATGAATATTACAGATGTGTATGTGTGGAATAAAGCAGCAATACTCAAATATTTGTGTGATTTGTCTAAGAAAAAAGACAAGTTATGGATTGTGAGGAAAATCCTACAAGCAGGACATTGGATAACAGACGCTGGATTACAAGTAACAGAGACTATGGAGGCTGAAACATTCACAATTAACGCCATGTACAAAACACTTAAGAGGTGAGTTGAACAAGGTGCCATGGAGAAGAAGGATATGCAATAATCAAGAAATTCCCAAGTGGACATTCATCTTATACTTGACTATACAAAGGAGATTGTACACAAAAGACAGACTAGACAAATGGGGGATAAACACGGATACAATGTGTTAATTGCGCAAAGCAGAACCTGAAACACGCCAGCATCTATTTTTTGCATGCAGTATGACAAATGTGATATGGAAAAGACTACTTCAATGGTTGTCCATTACCAGAGGTAGTACAGGGTGGAATGAAGAGATAGAATGGGCTATAATGCATGCTGATAGGAAATCAATACAAGATGACATATATAGAATGACATTAACTGCAACTCTGTATTACGTATGGCTAGAGAGGAATTACAGAATTTTTCAGCAAAGGGAGAGGAGAATAGAGGAAATTATAAAGCAAATCATTCAAGAAATTCATAGTAGAAGTAGCATGAATCCTAGACTGGCTAGTGCAATACATAAACTAAACTTTTATCCTTAGTAGAAATTCTAGCATAGAACCTGAACAAGGTGATGGGCTTTGAGACTGGGGATTATGTCCATGTCCTAAGCTTTAAGTTTGTACATATTTGAAAATCTGGTAATACAATTACAGTTACCAAAAAAAATATTGAAAAAGTGAAATAGAGAGTGTAAATAGTAATTCTCCAAATTTGGAGAACTACTATTCATCTCTCTAAATACGAAGAATAGAGAGTGATATAAAGGTGGGTTGGAGTGCTCATTCTCTACTTTACTCTCCAAATATAGAAAATGTAGAGTAAAATAGAGGTGAGTTGGAGATGGTCATAGCCCAAAGAAACAAAAGCAAAAGTCACGTCTGGCCTAATAGAGGACCAGTTTAGTAGTAGTAAACCCATCCAATTAGAAAGAAAGAAGGAGAATATTTTCTATGGTTCCGCTATAAATTTTTATTGGGGAAATAAGATTTCTTGCTACATTGGAAAATTAATAGAAGAAATATTTTTTTCCAGATTCCATGTATATAAAAATGTAACTTCTTATAATCAAAAAAACATAAAACAAAATGAAAATGTTAGTAATATAAAAAATCAATATTCCAAAAATTTATCTAATACAAGTGAAATATACAGAACAATCCACTACTTTTGGTGTTGAATCTTGTTTTTCACCAAGTGCGTGCAACATATTTAAATTCCATTCAAACTTAGCATTTGTAATATCCTTTATTTATTTGGACCAATTGATTATGTTCTCTATCTTTTTAAAAAAATACTAGATGGTGATGCCCGCGCGAGCACGGGCCGAACACGCGATTGTTGTTAACAGTAGTTCACATCATAGATTGACAATACATATATAAGTATTATTATACTTGTTATTGTACTTCCTATGCACGTTTCGACTATTTTTCATACTTATTTACATATTAGTACAGAAAAGGGGAAATAGTTGGTGGTAGCAAGTGATGTTGATGCCTTGTAGTTCATAAAATATCTGCAATTACAAAGAAGAGGGGTTTAGATTGTGGTGGTATAAGTTAGTAAGAATGGAACTGGAAAGCTTAAAATAACTGCAAATGAATACCAAAAAAGAATTATGTAAATGTTATTGCTGAGACGTAAATGGTTTGAAGGCATTAAAAGAAGTTTGAGATTTCAGTATATTTAGCAATATATAGCAGTGGATTTGTTTAAAAAAAGTACAAAATAAGGGGCAAATAAAAGTTTGACAAAGTACTGTATGATCAGCAGAAGAACACAGTAGAAATTGGAGGGGAAAAAATGTTGAAAGCAAATTGTATAAGTAGTGACAACAAAGTATAAAACACAGTTAGATAGTGACATACTAAATTACCCTTGTGTTGGAAGCAGTTTCTTGCCTTTTTGGCAGTGCATTGACCAAAACTTCCTGCGAAAGCAGTGCATTGACAAAAGCTGAAGTTCACTTTGATGCAAAAACTTCCTGCAAAAGCATGTGTGAGAGTACTCGGTTTAGTAGAAGGAAGAAGAAGAAGAGAAGATGAAGAGCGGGAAGTGGAGGAAGAGACTCTTTTTAATTTGTGACTTCTCACTTCTTTTTTCAAAATCCATATTTGTTATATTAACTCTATTATATACTATTTGTTTCATTCCTTCGAAAAGCGTCATTCTCTTTTCATAAATTTACCTCTATTTGTGTTCTTTCTTCATCTACAAACTACGTGTTTAATGTTTTCATTCAATTTTTTACTAAGCATTCCAAAATCTTCTCTGTTTTTTTTTTTTTTTTGCACTTTCTTGTAAGAAGGAGGGGAAAAATAATTCAATGGCATGTTCTCAATTCATAGTCTTTTGGCATAGAAATGTACAGACGGTAATCTTTTTTTGTTACTTTTATTCATTTCGTCAGAAGTTGTGTGAAGTGTTTAGTAAAAGTGAAGAAAATTGGAGAAGTTAAGAATTGAACTTACACAAGTAGAGGAGTACGAAAGCAAACAAACTTCAAAGAAGCAGCGACAACGGCATGGGTGAAAGCCTGTAATGAAGATTGGAAAAGTAGCAATTCAATATCGATAAGTATTAAATATATTTTAAGAATCAAAAGCTGATAAATATTTAGTACTACGGTAAGCACATTTTCGTGTATGGAATTAGCACTACTTTGACAGGGCAGTAAATTATTATTGGAAGACAGATTAGTATAGTAATGTTAACCCCATCACCAAAATTAGATGATATGTTTTGAAGTTAGTATCGTAAATGCATATTATACACTCCTCAAAGCTTTATACTTGTCATTTAAAAGCAACCTTCTCTGTCTCTCAGTAGCAAAATGTTAGATCTCCTTTACCCCATCTTTATTTTTGGCTATATCGTTCATACCACCAGAAAACTCTTGGCATGAAACTTATTTTTTTCCTCCAATGCATTAAAAAAATAAGTGGGGGTTGTGGGGTAGATTCAATGGGAGTACTAACGAACAAGGATCATATATGGCAGGTGAAATAAAGTTTTCTCTTTACTTGCCAAGTCTATTTTTCATCTGTAGAAAATATTATCAGCAAGATTTTGACACGACACTCGCTTCCTGTAATCATGAAAAAGACAAAGAAATGAGGTGATTTTGGCCTCCTATATATATTGGGTTTTATATAAGCATATAAATGGTCAGGCATTTTGTATGAACAATTTTGGCCTTCTTATAATGCAAATTATGATGCTTTAGACGCCGCAAGTTGCGAGGTTTTCTTTCAGTTATAAAGAAGTTCAATTAAATGCAAACATTCTACATTCTAGGTTTTGGAGTTGTAAATTGATTTGTTAATTCTATGTTCGTAGTTTATAGAATTTTCTCATATGGTGAATGTTCCAAAACGATGCAGGAATTGCTGGGATCAGATTTGAGGAATATGAAAGGACAAGTATTGACATCCACCTCTGATATGAGGCAGCCTGCTCGGAAACAAACACCCATGGAAGACATTTTCTAAGCTCACTACATACAGTAGAACCAAACCACTAATCTGTAAGCTGCACAGCCAGATAATACCCATGCGTATTTTCTCCGATTAAAAAAACTGAAGAAAGAAAGCAGAAACAAAAATGCCAAGAAATAGAAAATTCAACAACCCCACCACCTCTGTTCTCAACCCTACAGAATTTATGACATGCACTACACAAAACGAAAAACCAAAATCCTTCTATCTTCCGCCAAATCCAAAAATCACATGAAAAATGAAAGCAACACAACAATCAAAAAAACAAATTCAAATTCCTCTGAAAAGTTAGACAGACAAGAGCACCTTCAACTGCACAAAGATCGGTCGGCTGTAAAGATAGGAAGTCACAATTAGTCACCGAAGGTGATTAAACTTTTCAAATCACATATTTTCCCTTTCTGAGAATCGGAAAGAACTGAAAAGCAAATACTTTTTGGATTTTTACTTATATGAGTAGCCATAGATTAAACCTAGGAGAAGGTGGAAACAGGTATGGGCGCCACGTACCATATAACAGACGGTAGCTCCACACGTGAAAAGTAGGGAGGCAAACCTGTGAGCTAAAATGTCCAAAATAACCTTCATGAATAAAAGTAATGACAACAAACAGGCAGGTTGATACCACCACATTATACTGACATTTCTACTGTGATTGGAAAACTATTATATGAGGAGATATATTATTTTAAGAAAGGTGGAAACAAGATGGGAGCTCTTTAAAAAAAAAAAAAAAAAAAAACTAAATCGCCTTTTTGAAAAATTTAGGGGTTTAATTCATTGCTGATGTTTTGTTGGCTTAGTTGGTAAGATGTACTAATTCTAATTTGATACTGTATATAGGAATGCCTCTATGTATATATATAATATAACTAGGTATCGGTGCTTGTGCTAGCACGGATCTAATATATGTTATTTTTTATTTTAATTTATGTGATAAAAATCTTATTTAGAAAGGTAATAAAATTTTAATATGATTTTAGATGTTTTAAGTTATTAATTATTGTAATTTATAATACTTTTTAAATAATGTATATTATTTATTTGTCTCAATTTACATGTCCGGTAAAATTTCTTGTATGTCTTTTAATTTTTTAAATTGTTAATATTGTAATTTATATTAATTTTATGTTATTTTCAAATAATATATGTTTTCCGCTCTCCAAATTTTTGGGGTGCAAACAGAAATTCGAATCAATCGGATATTTTATGTGGGCCTACAATTTTTTTTTACTTCATCATGTCTGCCTACATTTTGGCTATTTTTCACTGTTTTCTTTTAAAACATAATTTATTTGTCTTATATTTTTAGTCTTTTAAATATTTAAAAAATAATATATATTATTATTTAAAAATTATATTTAAAAAAAATACACTAAAAATATTATATATCAAAAGATTACTTAATTTAATATTTAACTCGTCAGACAACAATTACAGTGACCTTTTTTGCTTTTAAGATCCCTATGTAAATGATTTTAACTAAGCTATATTAACTAATCAACATGTGTCTTGCCAAATTTTTATAATTTTGTTTTGACTTTATTTGCTTAATCACCATCTAGCTTTTTTTGTGGAGGCTTATATAGAAGTAGTAAATAAACAAACGAGTATAGTAAATTAAAGCAAAGTGAAAGAGTGATAAATAAGATGCTTTTCCACTTGAGTCAGAGTCTTGTTTGGATAGGCTTAAAAATTGGTCAAATTGACTTAAAAGTCACTTTTTAACTTATTAAAGTGTTTGACAATTATTAAGATTTATTTTAATTCAAAAATTATTATTTTAAGTCAATAGCTAAAAGCTAGGTGAGGGGTGTTTTTTTTTTCAACTTAAAAGTCATTTTATGTTGACAAAGTATTTTACCTTTTTACCCTTAATTTTTTTTTAATTTATTATTATTATTATTGTTATTATTATTATTATTGTGTTGTTATTATTATTATATTATTATTATTTTATTATTTTATTATTATATTATTATTGTAATTATTATTATTATTATATTATTATATTATTATTATTATATTATTATTATATTACTATTATCATTATTATTCTTATTATTCTTATTATTATTATTATTAATAATAATAATAATAATAATTTGTGATGATAAAAAAATATGTGAATGATGGAAAATATTATTACTTCTGGATGTAAAATATAAATTAATATTGATTTTTTTTTTAGAATAAAAATCTTAAATTAATCAATTTTTTATCATGTTAATAACTTTAAGGTATTTCAGATATTTTGATAAAAAAAAAGTGTTTACCAGCATATATTTGTCAAACACATCAATAACTTTTTTTCAACTGCAACACTTTTATTTATCCAAACACATAACTATTTATTTTAAAATTAAATTTGAACACTTTCAAAAGTACTTTTTAAAAATTACTTTTTTTAAGCCAATCTAAATGGGCTCTTAATGACTTGCTTAGTTTTTCCCTTAAATATGAAAAGCCCTATTTTCCAAAATACCCCTAACAGCTCTAGTTAGCCTCTTATTAAATAAAATAAATTAAATTAAATTAAAAATAAAAGAAGAGAAAGAAAATGATTAAATATAATATAAAGCCAGTTATAACCAAAATAAAATAATCAGCATATAATTTTCAACATAACCACTTAGGGTGATCGTGATTCGATTTGGATAGGTTATTGATTAACGAAATAAATCTAGTTGATTTTTCAAATTTCTAAAATCAAACCAAACTAAATCAAACGAAAAAATAACTGTCGGTTTGATTTTAGATCAGTTTATTCCAATTCATAGTCTTCTAATATCCTACTATAAAATTTATTACGATAATATATCTTGAATACTCTTATTATCCTAACATAATAATGTAGAAATTACAAGATATATATATATATATATATATATATATATATATATATATATATATATATATATATATATATATATATATATATATATTGATGTATTCGTTGTACTTTATGTATAATTTGTTTTTGTGAAATCAATAAATATGATTCATAAATTAGTAAGATACAATAATTTTGATATAATCAAAATTAAACTTCATTAAATTTCAAACCATTCATTAAATTAATAAATATTAATTTATCGATTGATTAATATCTCTACAAAATAATATAATTTCAAGGTCCCATCTATATCAATTTATAGAAATTTTACTGTATTTCGAATAATTTAAGGATAGTTTGACCTACTCCATTTATTTTATATGTTATATATTTCCACAACTAATATGAACATGTATATATTTTATCTGACAATTCTTAGCATGCTTAGTCCATCTTTAGCCTTTACATAATTTATTTGCTCTTTTTTTGCTTGATTGATTAAATTGTTGAGAATGGTAAATAACTAGTTCATCTGATCGATCCAATTCACCGAACCAATCGATTTGGGAATATATAAGAGTGACATGGAATTCTTGAATTTTAATTATGGTCATTGTTTTCTAAGTAAATCGTGTCTCAAATAAAAATTCTTTGATATTTTAATCTCGTAGATCATATATTATATTTAGTGTGATATGGTATTATATAAATCAAGTATAGACAGTCATGCTTTATTGAATAGCATATTCTCTGCGTACATAATTTAGTTAATTAAGTGCATTATTCGATTTTTTATGTGCAAAGTTGGGCCATATTAAATTAGTACTTTTAATCAAAGGTTATCGTTGTACTTTGCCCCATTTGGCAATTAACTTGCTAAGCTATCACTGTCATCTCCACTTTTTTGGTGGATTTATATGATCATATTTCATAACTATATATTATATTATATTATATTAAATAGAATATTCAGTAATTTACACCCAACTTGACAAGTGTTACTTCCTCTGTCCAATTTAGGTGTAGGCTTTACTATTTTTTAAGTTACAAAGAAATGTATTCTTTGATTATATTTTGTTTCAATAGTGTTGACCTGAAGTATTATTTTTTTGTATAGTTATCAAATACCTAAATTTTATTTAGAATTTTCTGAAGAATCTTAGTAGTTTATCGCTAATTCTAAGTTCCGTCAATATGTAAATGAACCTTGTATAGTCTAAACTTGAAAATTATAACCTTGTGATCTTTGTCTAATAGTTTGTGTATATTGATGAGCTAATCTCAAATTTCTTTAAATTATTTTATGTAGTTATCTACAGAATCTGATCGCATTACTATACTCTAAAATTGTTGTGTCAATTAGAAGTCCTTATCCTTAGTAGCTTCTTGGTAATTATCCTGATCAAGACTCTCCTGAATTTGTTATATCAAGACTCTTCAGTCATGGTTGCAGATTTTTGAGAAGACGGACAGTTCGATTGGTTTTATTGAAGCTTGTTCTTCCTTGATTGAGCATATTCGTGAGTGTCAGTTTGATGACGAGAAACTATGTCTCATTCGAAACAATGTAATGAGAGGGGATGTGAAGGAGTCTGTCCTTGATTGTGATGGTGTCTTGAGGATTGGGTGAAAGATCTATGTGCCCAAGATGGGCGAATTGATTAGATTGATTCTTAACAAGGTCCATCGTTTCTGATATTCTGTCCATCTAGGTGCAGCAAAGATATACCATGATCTGAGCCAGCATTATTAGGGGTGTGGTATGAAGGGAGATATTGTAGATTTTGTTTTGAGGTGTTTGACTTGCCAACAGGTCAAGTGTGAGCACGAACGACCTAGAGGTATACCTTAGAGTATGCCTATTCCTACTAGGAGTGGGAACGGATCACTATAGACTTTGTTGTGGGACTACCTACCACCGTGGGTGGTTATGACTCCATTTTGATGGGGGTTGATAGGTTGACCAAGTCCGCCCATTTCATCCCAGTTTGAGTGAAGTATACGGTAAAGAAGTTAAATGAGCTTTATATCAATCAGATTGTGCGACTACATAGAGTCATAATTTCGATTTTCTCTAATCGAAGTTCTTTGTTCACTTGCCATTTCTGGAAGGCATTGCAACATGGCTTTAGTACTCGGTGAGATATGAGTACAACTTTTCACCCTCAGACAAGCGGTCAGTTCAAGCGTATAATTTAGGTGTTAGACGACATGATCTGAGCTTGTGTGATTGATTATGGTGCTAGATGGGATCGACGTTTACCCTTAGCAGAGTTTACCTACAATAATTGTTATCATTCTAGTATTCAGATGGCCCTTTTTTAGGCGATGTATGGCAGACGGTGTAGATCTTTGATCGGATGGTTTGATTTAGCTAAGATGGATTCATTAGATAAGAACTTGCCTAGAAATTTTATGAAGTAGGTTCTTATGATCCAAAGTAGACTGTTGTCAGCCCAAAGTCGACATAAGAGATATGTAGATTTGGTAGATCGAGCCCTAGTGTTTATAGAGGGTGATTATGTTTGGCTTCGAGTGTGACCCATGAAGGGTGTAATGAGGTTAGAAGAGAACGAAAAGCTTAGACCTAACTCCTTTATGATATTGAGTCGTGTGGGAGAGGTGACCTATAGGTTGGTCTTGCCACTTATCTTATCAATTGTGCATCCCTTATTTCATATCTCCATGCTTCGAAAGTACGTGTTGGATAAGTCCCACATGATTTCTCTTTATTAAGTTGTTGGGTCCAGACTTATCCTTTGAGGAGGAGCCTATAGTCATGTTGGATAGGCAAGTCTAGAGGTTAGGACCACGGAGATTGTTTTAGTGTAGGAATAGTGAAAGCATCTTTCAGTCGGTGCGGCGACTTAGGATACATAATAGGATATGCGTGCCAGATATACTTAGCTTGAAGCTTTAGGTACTTTCTTTTGCTTTATGTTCGAGGAAGAACATGATTTTTATAAGTGGATAATGTAATGTCTCGATCGATCATTTTTGGAAAGTTTTATGAATTTACCATTTTTCCCTCTTGTGATCTACCCCGTGTCTTTTATGTTGAGTTTTGAAGTTTGAGTTAAAAGTGGAGAATTTTGTAAGACTTGAGTTTGAAAGGCTAATATTGTTAAAAAGTGGTTTTCATGATCTTTTGGAGTTTTGAATATAGAAATGGAATTCCTTCAATTCCATTAGTCCCGAAATGTGAAATCTAAGTTGTGAGAGTCGTTTATTTTAGATTTGAAGTTTTTCTTAAGGATTTGAGGCCCTAAGTTGTGAAATAGTGAAAATTTAGCCGTCAAGTTGACTTTGGCAATACTCTGAGTTCAGATGTTGGGATCAAAATTCTAAGAGTTCTGTTGGATTTGGGAGATGATTTTAGGCCTAAATGAGGTCTTGTTTGGTTTTTTGAGAGGTTCTGAACTTGTTTTAGACTTTTTACGTCTGAAGTTAATTTCTTGTGGTTTTCAAATATGTCGGGTCAAGAGACCTCAGATTCATGTTTTGACGGTTCCATTGAGTCTGGTAGTCGAGTAGAATTGATTTGCTTATGTGGTTTGTGTTTATGGGGGTTCCAAACGAATCCTGAGGGTCCTTTTGGAGTTTTGGGACTTGGTTGTGTTTTCTGGTGCTTCAGGCATCATTTTCTACGAAGATCATGTCACTTAAGCGACCTTCTCTTAAGGGAAGGGGGTATCGCTTAAGCGACCTTCGCTTTTGCGATGGCCGATCTTTTAGCAAGGTTCGCAAAGTTTTTACGACATCTTAGAGGGGTTTTGACCTGCCATTTTCGGGGTCTAAGCCTCATTTTTTATTTTTGAACTTGGAAACCCTTGGTGACAGTTTTAGAAAAGTTTTCTTATGCTAAATCATTTGGGTAAGCTTTCATGATCTTAAAACTTCATTTTTTTTTCTTTGATTATAATGAATTTTAACATCAAAATATGATATTTTGATTGATAAATGATGAGTGTTTCAAGAACTTAAGTTCTTAAATTAAACTGAGATTTTGAACTATTTTTTAGTCCTTTTCAAAATATTTTTTATCAGTGATTTCATAAAGCCTCAAGTATTGCTTTCAAGTATTAAATTTCGAATTCAAACCTTCCTTTTGAAATTAGGTTTGAGTGAATTGACCCATTGTTCTAAGCAATTGATGTAGGTACTTGTGAATACTTGTTTGTATATGGATTATGTGGCTTTGGAAGAGATTTGAAATGGGAAGACTCAACTATTGGAGTGATTATTGATTGATTTAAGACAAGTAATCTTTTAAACCTTGTATTATAGTAGATTATGTATTCCCTTCGTTGTTTGTGTGTTGGGAGTAATGGGAATGAGGTGAAAGGTTAATTGTTCACTTGACAAATCTTAACGAATAAAAATGGGTTGAGATTAAAAAGTCTATTTGATGAACACAATGATGTGATTTCCTTGTTGTGACCCTTCATGATCGATTGATGAAATGCTTGATAGGATGAATGTGGATTTGAATTGCATGAATATAATCTCTTCTATGTGGTGTGATATTGCTTGTGTGCATTGATTGTTAAACACCGTGTTAAGACATGTGATGTTTATGAAGTCGAGGTCATTCCAACGAGTGCTATTATGCCAAGGTCATTTTCGGCAAGTGTTATGATGTCGATGTCATTTCCGGCTAGAGGATTGACATAAAGCCGATGAGGAATGGTGCCGACGAGGGATTGATTATTGTGACTTGAGGCATTTGATGATTATGTGTGACTTGCTTGTTAATTGTTGTTGATACACTTTGTGTGTGATTGATCTACTTGACATTGATATCAACTTACTTGATTTGTTTGGTTGTTGAATTATGACTGTTGAACCATGATTATTGAGCCTTGTGAGTTGTGCATTATAGAACAGCTAGGCTGGGTTGATTTCTGTGTTAGTTGTAGTTTGAGTGTAAAGGGTATTCAATTTATAGCTAGATATCTTATTTATTAGGTTTCTTCTGGGTACCATGTTGTTGGCACTCACTCCTTGCTTCTACACTTGTGTAGGTTCCAACCCCAGTTTAGCATGAGCTTCCTTCTTCTCTTACTTTTCAAGGCTTGTCAAAGGACTATCGAGAGGTAGCTGCTTGTCATCTCGGTGAGCCCTCTTTTCCTTTTGTTAAGCTTTGTTCTATTTGAGAATCAAAGACTGAGACTTGTACTTATTTCTTAACTCCGCAACGTATGTATTTAGTGATTTGTACACGTGACAATCAAATTTAAGGTGTTTTAATAGAAAGAATAAGTTTTTCCATTTTATCTTGTTCTTGCTTTATTGTTTTTCGCATTTTTTTCTTTTTCGTGACGTGTCTTGGTAAAAATAGACAAGTGCCGTCACGTTCATTTTTGGATCGTGACATATAAATTCATTATTGGTATCGTAACCGTGAGCTCGTATTCTACGGATGGTATGACTCGGATTCGGTAAAATGTCCATTGACCAGAAGATCACTTATTGTGTGGTTTATTAGACTTATAAATTCACCTTATGGAATATGATTAAAAAGCAGCTTGTGGTCTCTTGTTCTTTTGCAGAAGTACAATACTGGTTGATGGTTATGACTTGTGATCCTCCAAAAGTGACAAGAATTTTCTCTTTTTCATAAATAGCTGCTAATGTCTTCTCTATTTAGATTGGGATTGGACTCTACAAATTACAATCTCAATAATCTTACTAATCCTAAGTTATGTTAATATTTAGGATTTTTGTAATTTTGTATAGTGAAGTACTACTAGACAAAGGAGCAGACCAAATTGCATATAAGAAACATGAGTTTTTATTGAAATAAAGTATAGAGCCTTTGCGGAAGCGTAAGAAATTGTCGTCATGACTCATATGAATAAGAAGTTACAAATTCGAATAATGAAAATAGTCTCTTACAGGGATGTAAGGTTCATTAAGTATAACTCGATGTTGTCGTCACAATAAGTTTATTTCATAATTCAGATACATATATCCAATAAACCAAATGATATGTAAGTTTTGGATTTACAATCTTCCTTTTGCAAATACACTTCAAAGCTTTAAGTAATATATTCCAAATGTCCCCAATCTTTTGATTTACAAGAGAAACCACTAATTGCATATACAAAAACTAATAATATGTACCCATAAACATATGTAGGAGAGTTTAATTTTACACTATTATCTTTATTTAAAATGTGTCATGTCACATGTAACATGTTGCCTGCCCTATTTTTCAGGTAGCTAGTTCTGCTTATTATGGATAGTTACCCGTTCTGAAACAACGTACATGAGAGCGTACCTAAATTTTTTTTTATACTTTCAGCGTACATTTGTACCAAAAATGTTTTTGTTTTGAAAAGAATGACCAATACCAGGGCTGTGATCTTTAAGATTATCAAAGCTTACTTTAGGCCTTGAAGCAGGGGAATTTTCTTTTTTTCTTGTGAATTGAAAATGATTTGTTTTTTCTTCATACCTTTGCTTTGAGTTGATAACAACTTGACTTGGGATTTGAGTTGAATCAAACTTGTCTTTCTTCAATGTGTTTAGTTGCCTTCCTTCAGTAAATAGAACTTGATGGCAAGCAATAAGTGCAAGAAGGAAAGTAAATGCATACATATGATGGATACATGCCATAATTGACTAATTATAGGGTGATTAAAGAAATATTTGCACTAAAACTTTTGTTAAGATGAAGTGGCTGTTTATTATTGCTTCTGAAAGAAGAAGAAACACTATGAAGAAAGAAAATGTGAGTGAAGAATGTTTGTCCACTTTATGTTTCACCATATATATAGGCACCATCAAAAGACGTGGTACATTGGAGGCGGAGCTAATGAACCCCCTTTTACGGAAAATTATATTATTTATACATACATGGTTAAACTAAATTTTTAGGTATATATAGTATATGTCAAACCCCCGTGGCTACTTCATGTGACTATTTTTTTAGATTTTGAACCTCCTTGAAAATCCTGGCTCCGCCGCTGATCATGGGTGTGCTCCTTCCGTAATTAGAGATTTCAAATTCCAGCATGAATATGAAAAAGGAACCTTATTCGGAGTGCTTTCCCCCTCCCCCACCCCCCACTCTGTGCCCACCCACCTTCGAAGATTGGGATCCTACATTACACAGGTCTAAATTAGTCAGACTTCAACATAGTATAAGTACCAAAAATCGAAATCGAAACATATCAAAAAGTGCGTTTATTATATTTTATCATTGTCATTAGTTAATTTAAAATTATCTTATGGGAGCATCAATTTGGTTGATTCACGTTCCTTCAAAATCTTTGGAGAAGTCAAAATAGGCTACAATACTAATAGGAATTACTTTTTTGAAAAAAACAAAATCACTAGATGTATATGAGTGATCCAAACTTGCAATGCTCTTTATTTTATGTAGCTTATTTGCACAGCATTCTACAAAAAGAAAAATCTGTTTTTTTAATATTTTTAGCCCAATATAATTTTCTACAAAAAGGAAAATCTATTTTATACTTTGCGTCTGGATTTTGTATTTTAACTGATTCTGAAATCTCTTATACAATTCAAAATAAAGCCACCACTAAAAATGCTAATTATTGTGGAAATGACTTTATCCCAGATAAATTAAGTCTCAACTTTAATGCCTGTTTGAATTTTTTTATCAATTCTCAATAAGCTTTGAGAATAAATAAGTCACTGCGAAAGATTCAATTAAACATTTTTATTATTCTATTTGGGTATTTTTATTTGTCCTTTATTTTTAAAAAGAGAAAAAATCTTATATATCCTTTAATTTTATCATGTAGAGTTGATATATACCTTGTCATGAAAGTAGTTGAATATACCTTTAATGTTCTACAACTGACTCATATATATCTTTTTCCTCTAACGAAAGTGAAAAAAAATAATTTTATTTAATCTTCTAATTATTTCTTTTTAAAAATATAATTCATATGAGGTATATTTGATCCTCCTCACACATATTTTTTTGACTTTTTTGTTTCAACGACTAATTTAAATTTATTATTCGATGGTCAAATTTATTTATGTTTCACTAATTTAAACTCGTATAATGATAATCAAAAAAGTCAAAAAAATATTTTTTGTATGAAAAAGATTAAAGTATACCTTGAACTTTGTTAGAAGGATGATATATATACCCCTACATAATTTTTTTAAAATTAATTATAGTAAAAAAAAATTAAATGTAAAACTAACTTTCAATTCCGTTAAATAAAAGGTATATGTGAGTTCATTTTGTAACGGTAAGGGTATATGTGAGTCATTTGTATAACGGTAAGGATATATATGAGTCACTTTCATAACAAGGGTATATCAACTCTAAATGACAAAGTTGAGGGATAGACCCTTTTCTCTATTTAAAATAAAAAGTTGCATCCTCAACACGGGTTGTGGGATTATGTCAGTGATTAAGATATCAGGTCAACCATATAATTAGGGAGTAAAATGATTATAGATGCACACGAAAGGTAAGTGATGCATCATATTTACAAAAATTTAGGTCAAACAAAATGTTGATCAGTGAAGACTAGAGAAGGGTTTTAAGGGTCTATCGATAATTATTTCTACTTGAAATTTCATTAGTTTTTATTCGGAGAAAGGATTTAAGTTTTATTTATAACATAAGAGGGAAATAATTTTTTTTTCTCAATATTAATTACTTATTCTCTAAATTATTTTTTAAAACATAAAAAATTATAATATACATAATTGTGATAAAATACTTATATTCATTACATTTTTAAAGATAAGACATACATGAATAAATAAAATGAATGGAAAGTGTATGTTGCTCAACGCATTCACCCTTGTTTGTTGTGCCAGAACACCTAATTAAGGCACACAAACAATTACACGGAATAGATAAAGATAAAAATAAAATAAAAATGGGCACAAGATTTAACAAAGTTCGATGGTGATGTTTGCCATCTTTGCAAAACAAGTTGAAGAAATTACATGATAGAAACTTTTTTACTTAATACTTCCTCCGTCTTATTTTACGTGAGATAGTTTGACTTGACATATAATTTAATAAAAAAAGATAACTTTTAAAATTTGTGGTCTAAATTGAATGATAAAAACGATAATAAGAAAGACTAGGGTATAGCTGTTTAAATCCCCGGTCGAAATCATCCAACATCAAATTGTATAAGACCTTAGTGATTAACCCAGCGTGTGGGATCCCAACTTCCGTAATAGAGCAATTAATTCCATTTTGGTCATTGGTATCTTTAAAAAGGATGAAACTAAGGATATTACGTAGCTATCACGCACCAAGGGTGCCAGCTTTCGTAAAATTCTTTTATGAGGTTGTGTAGCAATAAACCATTTCATTAAGGGCAAAATAGATATTTTATAGTTAAATTTTTACTTAACATCGAAATGTGTCATTATTCTAAGACTAACTAAACATGAAAGTAAGTAATATAAATTGAGACATATGAAGTAATGGTTTGCAGACATGTTATGCAAAGATGAATATTACAAAAATTAATTAGTAATGTAAAATCTAATTATGGACATTGCTTGATCTATCCTTCGAAGATTTCTCCGTAATTTGAGGATGAAGTCATTAGTGGCGCATTATCACATATTTGGTTATCAAAAAATATTCAGGTACATCTTGATGTTTTTATTAATATTCTAAGAGTATATGAGATATTAGAAATACCTATTTGAAAAAATATGTTACCTATATATTGTATACTTGATTTTAGAGTTGTGTAGCCTACAAGAATTTTAACAAAAATAACTCGGTCTTAGATAAAGTCCCACAAGATTATAGTGTCCTCTATAGTTCTAACAATGTATAAATCTTAAGAGATATTGCAAATATTGAAACTTTGTGGCACTCTACATGACGTGTTCAATTTGAGCTGAAACTCTACAAAGTGTGTTCAATTTGAATAAGGATTCTTGCAGTACTTAAACCTAAACCCTAGTTCACGCTTATATAAAGGGTATTATATTCCCTTTAAGAGTCTGTCACGGCCCAAAGTACACCCTAGATGTGTGACATGGCGTATAAGACCCCGAGAGACCTTACACAAATCACTTAACACACATCATACAAGACAATACAATTTAAAGAGTTCAAAAGATAGCATTTCATATAAAAGAGTTTTTGAATCAAAACAGAAGTCTAACATTTTTCTCAATAGGTCATCTAATACATCATAAGAATAGTGATTAAGACGTAACTCATACATCACATATCAAGTATGAAACTGAAATGACATAAGCTATAAAAGTAACATCGTTCTCGAAGTACGAGGACTCACAAAGTCTCAAATCTCTAATGCAATCAACTAGCCACTAACGTAAGGAGAAGAATCGTCAAGCCCTACTGTAGTGAAACAAATGTAGGCACAAGTATGCATTAGTACATGATTTGTACTAAGTATGAGGGGAATGTAATAAAACATGAGACGTGATCATAAAGGAACATACTCCCTCTGTTTCAAAAAGAATGACATCATTTCCTTTTTAGTCTGTTTAAAAAATAATGACCTCATTCTTTTTTTGGTAAAATTTTAATTTCAGCTTTCCACGTGGCATGTTTGAGCCACAAGATCAAAGGACAATTTTGTACATTTGACCTAACTTTAATTTAGGACCACAAGATTCAAAAGTCTTCTTTATACTCTTAAACTCCGTGCCAAGTCAAACCAGGTCATTCTTTGTGAAACGGAGGGAGTAATCAAAAATATGGAATGCATGACTAAGTTACAACATAGTAAAATCATGTAAGAAGATTCATAAAACATGAACATGGTTAATTCATCTTTATATGATAAAAGGAATCTTTATAAAACATTAGAAATTAACTTAGTTCATTTTGTGGAAAGCTTATTGTTAATAGACATATAGACCATGCAAGTTATAACATGAAATTCAGTGTCTATCCCACACCAAAAAGAGGTGTCCTACTTGCCAAGGTAAGGACCATATCTAGCTTATGTGGATTCACTAGCTATTGTCTATCTAAGACAATCATCCTATGGTGGCACATAGGTATGTGATAAGGAGATTGCTACTATAAACCCGACCTCAAGATACGGGAGAGCTTTCATCTCAATACCTCATTGGTGATATGGATAAATCTCACGAAATAGTCGTTAATCTGAACTCTTCTTATCATTATGAGACATGGGTATTCACCACTTGTATTATCATCAGATAGCTTCTTAGACCATATGTGAGAAAACCTTTCACCATCCATGGTCTTTTCATAATAGATTTTAAGGCTCATAGTCATTCATTTCATGCTAGAAATGCCCTACTACTAATATCCGGATATCATACTAATCAAGATCTAATTTAGAAAAATAGCCCGTAAAGCACTCAGGGCAAATCTACATGTCATTCATGTCATGTGTCCAAGCTTCATAGAACATATATATACCTTCATATATAAGCTTACTTGAGTCATAAACATTACTTTCATAAAACATGCAAAACACTACAACAAAAATGATCATTAGCGGCAATTGACACTCTTTGTATATGTCCCTAAAGCCTTTAGCGACATTGGTTCTAATGTCACTTAATTAATGCCGATAAAGACTTTAGCACTCTTTACTAATGTCAATATTTAATGCCGCTAAAAGTTGTTTTGTTGTAGTGAAGCATATTCATAGATTCAAGGTTCTACATAAATTCATGTAAATCAGGGTTCACAGTCAAAATTCATAGATCAATGCATGGGTTCACATGGAATTGGTTGAAAAGTATGTAATTAAGTCTAAATCGTCAAAATATGATCATATTAAAGCAATTGAAACAATAATAATAGAATCCATGAGGAATTGAATAAAAGTCTAATCAAATTTTGGAAATTGAATTGGACTTGAACTTGAAGATCCCTAACTTCTTCTTCTTCTTCCTTGATCTAGAGAGAAGATTTTTGGAGAGAATGAATTCGGTCAAGTTTAGAGGATTTAGAAGAATGAATTGAAATTGATAATTTTAGGACTTAAGTCACTTGTATATGCCTTGAAATAATGTTTAAAATGATGTATTTTGGGTACCAAAACACTTTGGGAAAAGACCACAATGACCCTAGCTTAAAAACTGACGAGGTGACTTGGAAGAGGGGTTTCACGAGTCGTCTAAGGCTTTACGGATCGTATAGCCAATCGTGAAGCGTCACCTGTCAAAAAGTACTTCATTAAAATGGGCATAACTTTTTACTCCAAAATTGCAATGAGGAAAACTTGGTGGTGTTAAAAAGAAGACTCAAAGACCTTTAATTTGATAGGTCATGGGTCACCTAATTCATTTTGTGCTGAAAGATATGATCATTTGCAGTTGACCTAAAATTCAAAGTCTAATAAGTCTCTTTCACGGACGACTTCACGGTACGTGTGAAGCTTCACAGACCGCCTAGGTATATGTGGTCCTTCACAGTAACCTAAGGTGCAAACTCATTGTCTGCGTGACTTGTACAGACCCCTAGACGGACCTTCAAAGTCACTACAGGCCGTCTAGGGCACCGTCGAGGTGAATCCTGTCTAGGGGAAATCCTGGATGGTCTCACGATGCCCTTAACTAGTCATGGACCCCTAAACGAGCCGTCTTATATGTCATGAAGGGTCCATTGCAGGTTCGTGGGCTTGTTTTTTTCCCTTTTAGCCCTTTATCGAAGTCTACGTTGTTATAGAGGCATCTCGAATATTCAGCATATTGATGGAATATTCGTAAAAAGGTCAAATCAAAATCATCCTAGTAGAGAAATATGCCACCAATAGCCCTCGAATATGGAAAAATTTTTTATGAGAGAAGAATGAAGGAAGGAACAAAATTGTACCCGCACTACTTATCAATAAAATATTCATGTTTGTTCATATTCTTTTATGATTGTAATTTAGTTTTTGTCTGTGGGATTTGGATTTGCCCTTCATCTCTTCTCTCACGGATCAAATATGTTAACCCACCTTAACAAAACTATAAAGGTGGAAGAATGAATACTTCAAGTCTCGTCTTAGTTTCAACAAGTCTACACTCCAACAAGCCTTGAAGTAGGGATCATTTGTAGACACTAAAATTTTTTGGGACTCTACAAGATGTGTTCAATTTGAGTTGAGACTCTACAAGGTGTGTTTAATTTCAATTAGAATTCTGGAAAATTACTCAACCCTAAAACCTAGTTCATGGCCATATAAAGGGTATTATATTCCTTTTAAGAGGCATATGAAATCTTCCACAAACTCATAAAATAGACATAAAAAATGTCAAATTCAAATCATCCTATCGGGAAATACGTTACTAATGATCCTCGAATATGAAAGAATTGTTTATGAAAAAAGAATCAAGGGAGAAACCGAATTATCTCCGCACTATTTATCAATAAAATATTCATGTTTATTCATATTCTTTTATAATTATAATTTATTTTCAATCTTTTTTTTTTTTGTAAATAAAGACATCTAGAGGATATAGAACCGAAAGTACATACACCAACATAAATAAAACTTTATTCAATTTAATTTGTATAGTACTAAATCAATATGTTTTAGTTCCATCAATTCTATTTTCTTTTTTTTCTTAGTAGATCTTTGTGTGGATTTCAATAGATTATAAGCATTTCGAGATAATGTAAAACTTTAGGCTTATAAAACATAATGGTAACTAGGGGTGGACATAGGTTAATGTTATTGGATTTATTTGAATCTTGATTTGTTTGTAAAATTTCACAAAAATTACAATTAATAAAAAATTCATAATAGTAAAAATATAATAGATTTAATATTATGAACTTTAAATTAAATTCACAAAATTTAAATTTCAAGTACGTTTGGTTAAGCCAGCCACCTCACCACTGAAAGTCAAAAGAAAAAGACATGATTATTTTTTAATACTCCCCACTTGATTGTGCTTAATTTTTTGTGTGGATGGTTTATATGCAAGCTTTGACTCTTTCCACTTAAGCAATTCAAGAGAATTACGTCTTTTGTTTATGTATTAAGCTTTTGAGGGAGATTATGACTATAAAATTAGTGCTTAAAAGTTATAATTATTCCAAATTAATGATAACAATCATGATTCGTTTTTCAAATGTATCAAACAAATATTTGACAAAATATCTTAATCTTTAATTTGAATCTGATGGAGAAGGAACTTCATATCCTTCATTGCATTTTCCTAGTTTATTAGGATTTTATCATGTTTGTGCCTTGTTCATCAAGAAGTCGCAATCAACATATTGATTTACTTTTCTTCCTATCTATATAATGAGGAGTAAATTTTAGGTTTAATACATAAATGTGCTTTTTAACTTGGCCTCATTTTACGTTTATACCCTCCAATTTTGGATATGCACATGTAGACGCTTAAACTTGTACATAGTAGAACAAGTAAACACACCACTCCTACATGGCACAATACACAAAGGACACCACGTAGGACAAAAATTGACATGTAGAATGCCTTGTAGGACATGTGTGTCGATTTATTCAACTTTATACAAGTTTAAGTGTCTACTTGTGAACATCCAAAGTTGAAGGACATAAATGTGATTTGAAGCCAAGTTAAAGGGCATACTTATGTATTATGCCGTTTGTATAATTGCGCTTCATAACAAACTCTATGTTTTCTATGACTATTAATATATATATTTTGGTATACATGTACAAAAGAAGCAATTGTATAATCTGTTTCTGTATACCTATACAAAAGAATTAATTATATAATTTGTGTATGTATAAAGCGGCAAAAAGAGAAAGACAAAAGAAAACTGGACAGGGAAAGATTTGTACTTATATAATCATAATTATATAGGACGAAAATATATGTATTTATATTTGTATATACAATTTTCTCTTGATTTATATAAACACAAACACAATTTATATATTTGTGTTTGTATAAAGTGAGAGAGGCGAGTGAGATCTGGGAAAGTGGCGAGCGAGATTCTCTGAGGAGAGAGATGAACGAAAATATATGTCAATATACAATTTTCTCTCACTTTGTACAAACACAAACACATTTTATATATTTGTGTTTGTATAAAGTGAGAGAGGCGAGGGAAAGACAGACCAGCGAGAAACGAGAGTGGCAAGCGACATGACAAAAATTTGCTACGGATTACAATTAAATCAAAGTATAATTATGGTGTTTAATTTGAATTAATAATTTTCTATTTTACGAAATTTTTCCTATACGGATAAAAGTCTTGTTGATATTTTGACATATATTAATAGCATCTTTTTCATGCTCCATAATTCATAAATCTTAATACCAGGAAGTATTTTGTATTTTACTAAGTGGACACAAATTCAAATTAATGATAAAGGAAATCAAATCTAAGATATTTTTCCCTCAATGGTGCTTTAATTTTTTTTTATTTCCCTTTTTCTCTGCCGGATACTGATGTGTCAGTTTTGATTTTGCTTCTCTTTGAGTTAATAGTATTTTTTGTCCCTTAATTATTGATAAATTTAAATATTTATGATATTTCATTAAATATATAAAAAATTAATTAACTAAATTATGTATTTTAATTATTTTTTGTGAATATTCATAAATGTATCGTAATTATTACTCTTTTTACTACGTATTTAATCACGTGAGTTATTAAATTGTAATATTATTTTATATTTGACGATAGATCGATAAACAGTCAAATATAACATATTTTCTATATACAAAGACCAAATTATTTTTCAAGTAACTAAAGATTAAATGTAGAGGTATCACTACTAAAAAAATTACTACTATTTTCCCATTAAAAATATTCAATGGTTATTTTAATAGATATCTTAATTAAATTGATGAGAAAATTGAAAATAGTTATCTTTTCGCAAAAAAATTAGGAAGTTTGCTCACTATTTTAGTGAGAATTTATTTCTCATCATGCATTTTTCAGTGAGTTCATTCAAAAGAAAATAAATGAGAAGATCATATGTTATAACATAAATTTTTCACTAATTCGTTACCGGAAAAACATGGGTTCTATTAGCAATAGTATTGTATATATCATCTACAAGATCTAAAAGAGAAATTTACCAATAACTAATTATAGACAAAAAGTGCTTTGAATATATATGATTTTCTGATCTAAAGTGCACCTACCACTAATGAAAGCAATTCATTTACTATTGGATGGCTGTTGGCTACTGGTAGTTGAAATGAAGTTCAATCATTTCAAGTGATATATAAATATATAACCATTTATAATTTTTGTTGTGTGATTTGTCATCAAATAATATTATAAAAAGGCTACGAATTCATGTGCCTTATTTTTAACCTATAAATAAAAGATTGGGACAACATTGATGGATTGCTTGTTGGCATACCATTGTTATAGCTCAAAAATTGTTTGAAAATCGGGTATTTGGAAATAAGCCCCGTTTTGAGTGAGTATAGTTGGATATGTATCGAGGAGTCTAGATCTAATATATAGGATGATTTGGTGTAGTTAAAGTATTTTAGATGAATTTGATGATTGAATTCTAGGAAGAAGATTAATGTAAAAAGATATATAGAGTTATAATATAACATATCAAAGTATACAATATTGAGAAAATACATCAAATTACCCATGAACATGACAACAAAATTTTCTTTAATATTTTAACTATAAGGGAAATTTAAATACCCCTTAACAATCTTGAAGTGATTTAACTATCACTTTGAAACTATAACACTACTCTTACCCATCACATCAAAGTCATGTAAACACTACATCATGATCATATAGGCACCACGTCATTAAATTATTATTTTTTTTTACTTATTCACCTTTTTTTCCTGAACACTTTATAAATTAATTACATTAATTAATTAATTAATTAAAAAAAACCTCTCTTCTCTTTCTTCTTCCTTGTTCTTCACCATTTCAACCTTCAATATTTTTTTTCTTCTTTTCTTCACTGTTCAACATTTTTAAAAAAATAACTTTAAAGACGAAAATTCACTTCAACCCATACATCGTCTTTTTTGAACCCTACCTACGAATTTTTTGTCACGACTCAAAAGTCGAGGCCATGATACACACCCCGAGGACCTCAAAATGGTGTGTAATCTGAAAGAAATAATACCTTCGAGAATTAGAAAGAGAAGTCAGGCCAGAACCAATAAAAAACAACAAAGAAATTTCCTAAATCTGGTAGCATAAGTATAAAGAGCATCTAATACATTTTTAGAATCTGAAGTACATCTCAAATTTTTGGAAAGAAAGTGAAATACTTTAAGTGGTTTTGATGAAGACCAATGAGGGTCTAGAAAGTAGGATCCTACCACAACTTTGAAAGACAAGAAACCGCCGGATCCAATCAACCGCTACAAGGATCACCCTAACTAATATCTTCATCCAAGGAATACCAAAAGTAGGGGGTGATTATAATTCACATGTACTTATTAGGTTAGACCAACTAAGTATAAGCAACTAAACAATCTTAAGAAATAAACTATGAAATTCTTCCACATGCACACAAAAAAGAATCATTTTGGCATCATTATCGCCAATTTCGATAATAATGGCGCGAATAAAAAGTAAATATGAAAGGGAATAAATAATTATCAAATCAACAATAAGTAAGTTACACAATACAACAAAACTAGACAATGTGATGCAATGAATGATGAAAAATGATGAAATGATGGAACGATATGGTGAAATCAAGATCGTCACACTACCTTTCCTATACACTTTGTTGAGCTTTAGCTTCAAGACACGGACCCATGGGGACTAGCAGTTCATATGCCAATATCATAATCTCATCAACTTGCCACCTACCTTGTGGTCAAGAATATAAGTAAGGTGTTACATTTTCTTTCTAAAAAACTGGCACTTCTCCACTTTCTCACACTTTCATGAACAATGATATGCTGCATGTAGATGAATGTATCATAGCACATACAATACATGCATAATTAGTTCATGAAGAATTTCAAATAGTATAAAGTTCCCAAACTAAGCAAGTCATGAAACACGTCTTCAAATGATAGGGATAGTGGAGGAAATCATTTGAAACCAATCTTTAACACTTAGAAATCATTTATCTCATTTTAAGGTGTTAAAAATTCAAGTCAAGCCCCTAACTTGGACATCTCAATGTCAAAAATAAATATAGGTCACACAACCTCTAACTCAGAAAATTACTCAAATATTAAAGGTTTTCAACAACAATTAAAGGTACACACAAACCTCCACACATCCTACACATCACAAATAGTCATCTTACGAACTAAGCAAGGAGGGTCAGCAGTTACCAACTTCTAAGACTCACACTACTATTCATTTTATAGTTATATTTCTAAAAATGGTTAATTACTCATCTCGGTCTATAATAGAGATATCCAAACCTACCTCAAGATCAAAACTTCACTTGAAAAAATCTATTAGAGCATTTTCTCAACCACACAATCACTGAAACGATCCTGAACTATCAATAATGGAAAGAGTTTGTTAAAAATATTTCAATGATACTCATATTAATAGGATTTGAAATAGTAAAATAGTCTAAAAATCACTTTGAAAGTTGAAAGGGTAAAATCATATTTTAGTTAAAAAACAAATTCTACAAGTCAAGAGGAGTTCGTTTTTGAAAAACTCATTAAAATAAGCAAGAATCGATCTCCAAATCAAGAATTTACTAATTTTCTAACGGTGGGAGAAAAAAACAAAAACCCACACTAATGTCATGATTTTTAACTGTTTTTTGAAAATAAAAATTAAAGAAATCGATAAGGAAAGGGAAACTTACTCACACGAGGTTACTCAACCAAAGCTCCTATCACGATCTGAGTCTATATCCTGGACATGGAAGGCACTCGAGAACCATTGTTGGTCTCAAGCGAACCTTCATCTTGGTTGATTACAAGTGAAACACTTAGTCAAGCATACGTAAGCTTAAAACCGAATTAAATTCATCAATATCAAATTCTCAACTTTAAAAAGTCTGAACAATACTAAAACAACTTAAATAAAGTAACTACTAAAAAAATTCTTCAACTCTGTCTATCTATGAAGCCTCTACTATTAGAGAAAGATACCAAGACCCACGACATGTCAAAGCTACTAACTGCAAGGTAAAGGTGAAGTCCTCAGAAATATAAGAAGGCTCACCAAATCTATCAAAAATGTCACATGACCTTAACGAAACTTCTGTTGATGATCCTGAACACTTGTATCTACATCATAAAAAGATGCAGACCAAATGTTGTTAGTACATTGAATGTACAAGAATGTAATGGAACTATGAACATAATTATAAGCTTGAATTGATAAAAGAAACACATACTCACCTTGTCTCAACTCAATATGACACAAAAACACTCAACTCAACTCAAGAATACTTAACTCAATATGAAAGCAATGATAATAAGATTGAATATATACAACTTTATAAGCAGTAGACAAGAACTCAAAATGTGTAAAAATAAAATTATTAAACTCATTACTCTTCTTTGGGAGATTCTCAAAACGACAACCATCACTATGAGCAATGTGATTATACATTGTCTCACCCATGCTTCCAGCTGAACTGTCCTATACCTTGTTGCGGTATAGAACACCTCAATTAAGTGGATCCACTAAGCTCTGTCCGAAGGCACTTAGGATTCATCTTAAAAGTATGATCGTGTACCCATGTTGGCATGCATGGTTTATCCTCATATCAGTGCTCAATAAAACTTCCAATAATATATAACTCATGCTCATATATGTTTTTTAAAAAAATCTTCCTTTAATTTGAGATAATTGCTCAAACCACCCTCTTAAAAGAGGTAACCGCTCTTGAAATGTCTTTAAACTCATAACTCATTTATAAATCAAAGTTTCTATTTTCTCAAAATAATATTCTCTTTCTTCATGAAAAATGAAACAATTGAGAAATACATAGTTCCCTTATACTCTTTCTCAAACTCCTCTTTACTTCCTCAAAACTCAGTTAAAAACTAAAATATTGGCTTTAAAAAGCTTCTCAAAATTTATAACTCAATTCATAGGGTTCATGCGGAATTATGGATATGAACAACTCAACTCAAGGATCTTAATAGCAAAATGAAAACTTACTACTGAGAACTCAAGGACTCAAGAACTCGAAACTCAGAACTTAACAATACTACACCTCTCAAGAATACTCATTTCGTAGAGTTCATACAGAATTATGGACATGAACAACTCCACTCGAGGATCTCAATAAATATATAGAGACTCATGAATACAACTCTTCTAATTCTAAACTTAGCTCAAAATCGTGGTTGATTACAAAATACTTCTCAAAATGACTCAAAAGGACCTCTTGGACTTTTCTATTAACTTTACTTTAATTTGAAATGTGAATTTAAAAGCTATGATTTGGATATATATAGGATCTCCCAATGATTAATGAAAGCTTAGATAGTTAACAAGAGAGCGATGACACGAATTGGATAGCACTGGCGCGCCGCGGAGAAGGATTTTCTTTTTGGTCGCGAAATTTTTTTGAAACAGAGGACTCCTTATCCTCTCCGCGACGCGGAGAGTGGGTGATTGACTGGATATTGAAAATCTTAAGCGCCTCCTCAACGCGGACTTGAGTGCAAATATTTGTCCGATCTTTTCTTCCTCCCCCAAAATCGATTCAATTCATACCTAATGCAATTCCATTGACCAACTTAACTAATTTCATAAACCCATAATGTTTTCAATTAAATCCACACAAATTTCATCGAGAATAACACTTATGCGCAAGATCCCTCACCTCAAGAACTCAACAAAACTCTGTTATTAAAGAATGAAGCTAAAACCCCTGTTGACACCCAATTTTGACTTTCCTCGATAATAATTAGTTTTGAGCTTTTTAAACTCTAGAGCGATCTGAAACAACTAATTTGTAAAGTTCAAAATATTTTCTTCTTCGAGTCGTTTTAATCAATTTTATCATTTCTATAATTTTTAAGTAATATGTACGCTTTATATAATTATGTACAAAATTAGTATATTTTATGATTATTCGAAAGTCGTCTCAAAAGATTTAATATTTGGTTAACTAGTTTAGTTATATGATAAATGTATATTTTAAAATTATTTAGTCTATATTTGAGTAAATTATTTTATTTCGTTAAGATTAAGAAGCTCATAAATTGGTCATATTAATTTGTCCTCTTAAACTTTTAGCCTTTCCCTAAATCAACTCAATCTTGCTAAATATTTGATCTCCAACCGACTACCATTTAAATCGTATAGTCCAAGCTTAATTCAGTTCTCACAAATTTAATACCCTTGACCCATCCTAATTCTGAAATGACCATGTTGAACCTTTTTGACATTCCCACTAAATCAGCCCATTACCAATTTAATCCAATCCAGCCCACTCTTCCCGACGCCACAACCCAATTTCATGTAAATTACCCCCATTTATCAATAGTCCATCAACTTCCTTAACTCGCCCCAGCCCACTTGTTCTCCAACCCAGCTTTAGACCCGACCCTCTTCCCTGCTCCCAAATAGAACCCACGTTCTTTTCCTTCTTCGGTGAAACAACGCGCAGAGGTGAAATAAACCTAGAAATTCCAGAGATTCCAACACCCCTCTTCACGGCGTAGACGTGTGAACAACACCATACTTCTCGTTCCTTCTCACGCGAGGGCGAGTTGACAAAAATCGCGTCCAACTTCTTCAAAGACACGACCAGATGGGAAAGCAGGAGACAGACTGCCCTTTTTCGTCTTCTCCCACGTCGCTCTCAGTCTCAACAGCAAAGAGGTACGCGAGAGTCAAGGACAAAAGATCAATCGAAATCGTTTGTGTCTCTCTTATTTTAGGGTTTGCTAAAAATTTGGCATTATCTGGTACCAGGAGCAGCTGTCCCGTTTTTTGGGAAGAAAATTTCAAATTTTGGGGATAAGATTTCGACTTCCGATTTTACCCTTTTCCCCCCAAAATGAACCCTAGAATTCCCCGCCCTATATATTCTCGTTTCTTCATCACTGTGGGGGATCCCTGGTGGGGAAAAAGAGAGTTAGAGACGAAAGTTGGGAGAAAGTTTAGTTGTTGTTTTTTTCTTTGCTTGAAAAATCGAAAAAGACAGAAAAGAGAGAGGAAGTTTAAAGCAAAAATTTTCGAGAAAAGGGTTACGGGATATTCCAAAGCATGAAAAACATCTCAGATAAAATTTCTCCTATCCATTTTCCTTTTGTTTGCTGTGGTTTGTCAACCAAGCATTCACGTTTGAGTTCATAGTCGTGAAAGTTCGCTGACTCCCGGCTCATCTTGTCTCAGAACGCTGCCCAGAGAAGGTGAACTCTCTTTATATTAAGTCATTTGATATATCATTTTGTTTTAAGAAAGTGTGAAGTCTCTGTTGATTTTTATTCGTTATTCTCGTTTGGTTTCTGTTCTCTGTAGCTTAATGTGGATAACGCATTAAAATTTTCATTTGTGTTCGATTAGAACTTTTTCGTGACTAAGTTAAATATGCCGTTCATGTAATCCTAGAAGTTTGGGTCAGTTTGATGTATTAAAAGGGGTCTGTAAGGCAAACTTTTGATTTCTTTTTTTTATATCTTAAATGATTTCATACTCTGTTCTCTCTTGTCTTTGCTTAACGCTGAGCGACTAGTCATTGTGATATGTTTGTCATTTATTTTCTAGCCCTCTGTATGTGTTCATCCCCCTCATATAGTGTCAATAGAAGTATCGAGTAAGTTTCGGGATAGGAATCGTGTTTGGTTTAATATAGTTTTCAGCTTTGGATTAATCATCTCAATTGAGTTTGGTCCGCTTTGTTAGTTCAACATTATTCCATCTCGTTTGAAACTCCGTGTTTCGTGTCAAAGTGTTAATTCAAAATATTGAAAATGTATCTATCCAAGTCTTGCCTGTTTTGCTCAAAATTTTAGTTGGTGTTATTTGTCTCGTTGAAATATGTCGTTAGTTTTTCCCTCATACCGTAAGTTTATTTATTGTATTTTTTAAACTTAATCAAATTAGTATACATTGTTCCTCTCATTGTTGGTTCCTGGGAAGTATATTAATCATTTTTCTTTGACACTTTGCCTCCCCATTAATGTCCCTCACTGTTCATAAATATATATATATATACATATATATATATATATATATATACATATACATATATATATATATATATATATATATATATATATATATATATATACCTTAAGAAAAAATATATTCTAATTCGATAATTTATTTGTATTTGCATGGGAAATATGGCCGGGTGTTATGGACCTCACCCTCACATTTTCTTTTGGGCCATGGAGGCCCATTCTTTTCTTTCTTCGAGTTATCCCGCTAAAAATCGACGTACAGATCCCAACCTGAAAAAAAGTGACGTACAGGCCGAAAAAATTCGAGAGATTGGGCTAGAGAGTCCAAATTTTATTTTCTTATATATTGTATTTTCTTATTTGGGGGCATAAGCCCTTGTCATTTTTGTATTTATTATTTTTGCTAGAATTTAGGACAGGTACCAAATCGTTTGGGCTTAAGACCCAAAAACAAAATGGGTCCAAATACCGGCCTAGGCGAACAAAAACCGGATTTGGATCCAACTTTCTCTCTCTGTCATTTTACTTTTCATCTATTTATTTGCTGATATCTGCTACTAGTTTAAGTTAGAGAATTTCAAATCCCCGCTAAGAGGCTATTCTGTTTTAATTAAATCAAGTCGATCAAGTCTATACAAATTAAAGATAAAAAAATTTGAAAATTAAATAATTCATTTGAATAGAAAATTAACATTTCACTTTCTTAGCAACTTTAAATATTTGGTATTCTCAAAATTTTAAGTTAGACTTTTAGTCAAACAAAGTTAGTTGTCGGATAACCGCAAGTAAGCAGACGTCTTAGGTGCTTTTAAACCTTCCTAAGGCATTAACATGAATCCCCGAACCCCCTTTAAAGTTTTCACTAGGTTTTCCTGTTTAAATCTTTTGGAAACTAAGTTTTCTTAATTTCCTTAAAAAATTAAGTGGCGACTCTAAAAAAGTCTCAAAAAGCTATAAAACAATAAGATAAAAATTATTTTCCATAAACAAAATAGAATGGCAACTCTACTGGGGAGTTGGAAGATTCTAACCTTAAAACTAAATTTGTTTGGCTACGTGTTATAACTTTCTATTTATTTCTTTATCGTATTATATCAACTGTTGCTTTTTCATGGCATATCATACTACGTCAAATGACAATTGTTTATTTATCACTTAAAAGACGATTATGCGGGGGTTCGTAGTCGTTCGTTAACCAAATCTTTCTCGGGGAACCCTGCCGAATGTAGTTAGCTACTTGATAGTCAATGGTCATTAACTGTCCCAGCCCATGTAATCCGCTTGGGTCACCCTTTCCACTATAAATAAAACCTACTCCTAGTCAAACTAAGATAGAGCGAAACCAAATCCCGAAAGTAGCGCATTGGCCTAAGATGACCCAAAACCCAAGGAGTGTTGGGCCCATTAGAATGACCGACTTGATTCCAAAGAGCTCATGGCTCGATCGGACGACCATATTTATGTGTTATTTGAAGGATGTTTGCGTGTTTGACGGATTGTTGTGTCTTGAGGTGGGGTGACAACTAACTGTTTGTATGTTTTTGTAGATGTCAAGTCAATTTCTAAGTTTCAAAATGGTCACCGAAATGCTTGATATTCTTCGTGTGTGGTGGAATAACCTCAAAGACTGTCAAAAGAGAGAAATCTCGATTCACATGGGCCACCCACCTTCGATAATGGACTTCAAAGTTTGGCATGAGTTTATCGAGGTAATTACTCGGTTCTGGGATGACAAAAAAATGGTCTTCCAATTTAGAGATGTCGAAATAACACCAACCATAGAGGAGATAAATAACTGTTTGGACTCCATCGGAACGTCTGGCAAGAGGAAAAAACACCCAGATCATCATATTATACTACCAGATAGGTCGACTAGTCTAAAACTGAAGGACATCTTGTTGCTAGTGGACGCGGACTGGTTGGATGCTCAGAGTATACCATTAATGAGATTTTTTAAAAGGTGGGGGCACGACAGCTATTTCAGAAAATTTCCGAACAAGTTCCATAATCATAGTACTTAGATACAGACTCAGACTATCGCGTTCTCCACGTGCCTCTTAGGAACGATGGTGTTCCCTCAGGATAAAGGAAAAGAGATCGATACCCGGGAAATGATGGTCGTAGATGTCATTTTCAGAGGGATCGACAAAGAAGAATAAGCAAAGAAACACTACAATCTGGCCCCAATTATTTTAGCCGACATTTATCGATCGCTGAGTTTGTGTAAAAATGGATTCCCGTTTTCCCAAGGGTGCAAAATTCTTCTTCAGTGGTGGATGACTGAACATTTGTGTAAAAAATATGGCACACAATAACAGGAGTTGTCAAAGCCGACCCAGACAAGTCCCCTTGACAACTACGAGTTTTATCTGAGCATCCGCAAGTTCCCGATTCACATCATGAGGGACGCATGGGCAAAAGTATTCTACGACCTGAGAGAAGGAGACATACAGTGGATGTTACAAAACTTCATGTCAGAGAAGATAGCGGTTCAGGGGAGCAAATGTCCTTTTTTGGTCTTTCTCGGCATTAGAGGAATGCGACCGTACAATCCAAGTAGGGTGATGCGGCAATTCGGCAGAAGACAAATCACACTTATCCAAGGGGATACTAGCTCCTTCGTCATTGATTACAACGGGTGTGTTAAGATTCCTTTCGCCAAAATCATCCTCCAGGAATGGGCCGGACGGGTTAACATGAAAGGATGGATGAAAACAGGTATGAAGCGGGATATGTTGATGAGTACAAAATATGGTTGCAGGATGATTTGCGTGGTGTGGTGAACCTAAAACCACGCGTGAGTCGAGAAATTGAAGACGTTCAAATGAGGCTCCAGATCCACACATATCATTTTCGGCAGGAATGGGACCAAAGGGAACAGGAATTTCAACGAAGAGAGCAAGAGTACCAATCCATAGAATTTGAAAGCCAGAGGGCCTTAGCGTGATGTCACAAGAGTTAACTAACGCGAGGGCATGTTTGATGCGTCTGGATACAACCCTGGATGAGCAGATCAGCACTCTCTGAGCCGTACCGCCATCTTCCAAAGCTGTGTTTGCTGAGCCATACGTGGTAACAAGCAAGTACATCATCCGCGAAGAGGTAGAAAAAACAAGAAGAGGAGTGGGACCTTCAACCCTCTAATTCCCCTGCGTGGGATTGTTTTCTATTTTGTATTTGCAATGTATTTCCCTTCCCGCAAAATGTATCCCTGCTTTAATTAAAACTTTGTAACGAATTCTATAATTATTTGTGAAGATTATTTTGGGGGGTGCAACTACCTATTTTAAATGACGCAACATATCCTTCAGATCGCTAGGTCTACCCTTGGCACAAAAAGGCCACATGCATGATTAGGACGCGATATATGTGTTTTTAACTGTTTATGTGATATGTTGCTTTGAATGAGGACATCGAAAATCCACTCCCTGTCAGAAATTTCCAGAAATATACAATAGTCACTATTACAAAATATCTGACCAAATTTTCTCAGTCTTGAGTTTCCCAAACAAAAGCAAAACCCTATCACCAAATCCTAAAGCACTACTCTACTATATCAGGAAATGAGAGATCACAGCTATGGACAAAGGAAAGCATATCCATACTGAACCAACGAAGAAGAGATGATCGACGTACGGAAGCAGCGCGGAAAACGCCTATATGACCTACTGTTTCCTCCGGAGAGCCCCGAGTTGGAGAGCATTGAAGAAAGTTATGAGGAGGTGATTGCCCAAAAAACCTCTCTCGAAGGATGTCTGGCAGAAGTGGACCAGAAAGTCACTCTCGAAGCATATCCACAAGAATACCGAATAGGGAGGGAAGCCATTTCGTGTGCCCTCATTTTCGAGCATTATCGATCTAGGCGTATGTTGAGGCCCGTCGAAAGAGAATCTTCCCAAGTGGGATCAGGGTACCTCCGCAAGATTGTGAGTGTCATCCCAACCAGAAAAGGCATACGATAGAGGAGTGTATAGAGTTTAAGAATGCGGTCCACCATTTGCTCGATATGGACAGTACTGCGAACAGTTGGGGTGACGGCGTCATCATTGCATATGATGAACCGCGGCTCGACATACCAGTCACTGAGAGGACTATATTCTATCGATGCTCATTCACACCTTTCAAGAAAATAATGTTGGAGGTCTATTCAGAATTGGTTCAAAATGGAGTCTTCACCCCTTTCTATAAAGGCATGGACGTGTTATATTCCCTTTGGTTCGAAGTTCGAAAGCATTGCCCCTATCACAATGCCGCAGACCATATCATTCAAAAATGTCTTGCATTCCGCCACGACGTGGAATATCTCATCAGCATAGGAAAGATTCAAGTCGAGTTTACTCCCCGTGGCTGATGCTACAGATGGGTCGCCTTTATCTTTTAAAGCTTTGTTGTTTATTTTCCATTTCCTTGTAATCGTTAAAAGGGAATGAATGAAAAAGTATTCCTTCTGTACCCAAACTACATAGGGCCTGAATTCTCCTTGTGAGATACGTAGGCAGCCTTTCGAGGCCCGGCCTCTATCTTTGAAAATTTTCATTCTCCTCCTTTCATGCTACAAGGAAATGTGAGGATCAAATCACACCAAAGAGATGCATTAAGAAGACCTTAGCTCAACGTGATTTTAACCTTTCTGAGATAGTGTCAAACTAAAACAAGCGAACTCCTGCTTGTTCAAAAATTAGTTTTCTTTTACTCGTGCGTTAAAATTTCCTCAATAAAAGCAACTTTGTGTGTTTATCTGTTCTCTATGTGATATCCTGCATTGCGTATTTCGAACTCAAACTAACAAATTTACCTTTGAGTTGTTTTCCTCCACAGGTACTTACAAACAGGTTTGTGTCGATTAAACTAGTTGATCATCCATACTTCACTAGATCTAAAGGCCTGCAGATTCCTTTCCCGGCCAAAATTCAGACAAAGGAAAAGTGGTAATGGGGGACAACAACGAAGAAATCAGTCTTACTGACGTTGTGGTGGCTCAACCCACCATAGCGGATCAGATTGAACTGATTCTGCAGTTAATGCAACAGATTGCTGAGAAGAGAGTGGAAATGCAATGGAGACATGATCTGCCTCCACCAGGTTTTACTGCTAACACTGCTACTGATGGGAGGCCTCCTATATACTTTCCCTCTTCAAACATGGATCCAGTTCAGATTCTGCCATCTACTCCTTCTCAAAATCCTTTAGTCATCAATTTAACCAGACAAAATCCTCAGTACGCCTCCGCCTCTTACCAGACTCCACCACCTCCTCAAAACAACCGTTCCTAAATACCACCTCCTCTTCAAAATACCCACCATCAAACCGCTCCACCACCGCAAACCAGAACCAAAACCCAAACCAAAACGCATTCCACCCCCAATTATCTCACCACCACCAAAACAAAAATACTAATCCCCATACCTATCCGCAAAACTACCCACCATTCAAAATGCCCCAAGTCCCTCTGTAGCTCCACCTCTACCCAAAAAAACCACCTTTCAAATTCCCATTCTAAATGAGCATGACGTCAATGGTTCTGAGCTGGACCATTATGAGGAGCAGGAAAAAGAATGGAGGTCAAAAGAAAAGGCCGCTAAAATAGACATAAAGGAGGAGATCCGAAAAGCAATGAAGGAATTTCAGTGCATTTCTGTCGTCGCCGGTTTGAACTATGAGTACTTATGCATTCATCCAAATCTAGACCTCCCGGAAGGGTTCAAGATGCCAAAGTTTGATACATTTAGAAGAACGGGGAATCACTTAGCGCATCTAAGGGCCTACTGTGACCAGCTCGTAGGAGTTGGTAGGGATGAAGCTGTGCTGATGCGGCTTTTTAGCTGAAGTTTGAGCGGAGAAGCTTTGGAATGGTTTACATCTCACGAGACCAAACAGTGGCCTAGCTGGAACGCTTTGGCTAAGGATTTCATCGAACGATTTGCCTACAATGTAGAGATCGTCCCTGATTGTTATTTCTTAGAAAAGATTAAACAAAAGTCCAACGAAAGCTACAAAGAGTTTTCGTATAGAGGGCAAAAGGAAACAGCTAGAGTGCGGCCTCCTTTGTCCGAAAAAGAGATAGTTGAAGTGTTTGTACGGGTGCAAGAGCCCAAATACTATGATAGAATCATGTTGCTCGTTGGAGCAAAATTTGCTGAGATAGTCAAGATTGGTAAGACTATCGAAGATGGTTTGAAAACCGAGAAGATTATCCGTGTTGATGAGTCATCCGGATCATCGGATTTGTTGAAGAAGAAAAGAGAAGACGTTTCTGCTATCTCTTGCGAGAGGAGAAAGACCCCCAGAAGACCATCATCTTACCAAGGTCGTCCTCGACCTTCCCAGAATTCTTACCAGGTTTTCTATACGCAAGCTGGTTATCCGAATTCTCCTCCCCTCTACCAAAATGCTACCTCCACATACCAAAATTTCCCCCCTCCAAATTACCAAAATTCATCTCCCATTTACCAAAATTCTCCTCCACTTTACCAAATTTCATCCCCTATTTACCAAATATTGCTTCTAATTGTGCCAATGTGCAGTCAAACTACAGAGCACCTCACCCAGTATACCAAACTCCCCATCCAAATACCTGAAATTATCAACAGATGCCTCCTTCCAACAAGGCAACTATGATCCCCCTCGACCCAGATTCGAGAAGAAGCCCCCCAAAAACTTTACCGCGCTCGCTGAAAGCTGAACAAAGTTGTACGAGTGACTGGCTGCGGCTGGATACATTCACCCGGTGGGGCCCAAGCCGGTGGATACTAGTTCCAAATTCTACAGACCCGATCAAAGGTGTGTGTATTACTCCAACAACATTGGACGTGATACTAAGGAATGTATCAACCTCAAACACAAGATTCAAGATCTGATCGACCAAAGAAGTGGTTTCTCTTCAAACAGTCGCGCCCAATGTCAACACCAATCCTTTGCCAAATTATGGAGGCGTCAATATCAATATGATAGAGACGGATGATGACTGGTGCATGACTAAGGCGATAACTCCGATTGTTCATGATAAGTTAGAAAGAGTTGTGGCCTCGCTGAGCGTTAAGGAGAAAACGGAGTTCGTTATCCTGACACCCGCAAAGGTTGTTGCCTTGGTGCCATTATAAACTCCTACTAGGACGAAGTTTGTGATTGAAATCGCTACCGCTCAGGGTATGACCCGATCTGGAAGGTGTTATACTCTCGAAGAGTTGGCTCTGGGAGGGTAGAAGAAGGACCAAGGGAAAAGGCCGATAAGTGAGGGCGAGGCTGAAGAGTTCTAGAGGAAGATGCAGCCCAAAGACTATTTGATTATTAAGCATCTGGAGAAAACCCCGGCTCAGATTTTTGTGGGCCTTGTTGATGAGCTCACAGCTACATAGGCAGGCCTTGATGAAGGCTCTGGATGACACGTATGTGCCCGTGGGCACAAGCAGCGATAATGTAGCGGCTATGATCAACCAAGTTATCCGAGGGCATCAGATTAGCTTCTGTGACGAAGAGTTCTCCTTTTAAGGGAGGTCGCATAACAATGTGTTGCATGTCATTGTCATATGCCGTGAAAGGTCCATAAACCATGTCCTAATGGATGATGGGTATGGTCTCAATATTTGCCTACTGTCGACTTTGAGGCAGTTAAGGTTTGACTTGGGGAAGTTGGAACAAAACCAAGTCAATGTAAGAGCTTTCTACGGGGTACAAAGAGACACATGGGAGCAGCGAATTTGGTCATCCAAATGTACCCGGTGGAGTACAGTGTACAGTTTCAGGTCTTGGAAATTGACACCAGCTATAACCTTCTTCTGGGAAGGCCTTTCATCCACATGGCTGGGGTTGTGCCATCTACCCTTCACCAGATGATGAAGCTCATCTGGAAGGACCAAGAACTGGTTATTTATGGCAAAGGGAGTCACTCCAGCAGGCAAGCACCAATTATTAATGAAGTCTTGCGAGGCACCGATTTCTACACGGTGGAGCTAGTAAATGCCACCGGTGAGGATTTGGCCCCACAGCCTCCTATGCCTTCTGTGTACAATATGATTGCCACTTTGATGCTGCACCAAGGAATTATTGAGCCTATTCAAGTTTCCATCAAAAGAGCGAGATATGGTTTGGGGTACGTCCCCACAGATGATGAGACGAAGATGAAGAAGAACAGTAATCAAGCATTGTCTAAGCCAATCCCTCATCTGTATCAATCATTTCCAGTCCGTGAGTACGCCGATCATGACGACCTCTGGGAAGGGATATGTGGCCATTTTGAAGAGATTAATGTTGTCATAGAGGACGAGGTTGAGCTAGCTGGTATCCATGATATTGAGCCTGGAGAGCAGCTGCAGAACTGGACTTCCACACCAATCTTGATTCCCCGATCGTCTTGGTAGAAAGAAATTGTTTATGAATATTTTGAAAATTGGTGGTGGTCCAGAAGAGGCCTGAGACCCACCATTATGCTTTTCTTTAATTGTTTGAATTTTTAAAATTCCCCCTTGGTGTTTAAAAAGGCAACATGGCACTTTTCCATGGCCAAAGTTTGCACTGTTTTCCAATTTGAATGAAAGCCTCTTTTATTGAAAATTTGCTTATTTACTTATCTGCTATATTTTACTTTCCTAACTTTGTCTATTTATGATTTCAGAAATATTAATTTTAAACCTGTCAATGTCATGTCATGTCACGAGCTGAACGAACAAAATGGGCATGTGATGACGAGGTTAAAGATACGAAGAGGAAAATGAGGTACCTGAATATGTTGCTGAGGAATTTCGGCAGTTTGAAAATCAGCATAAGCCAAATTTGGAAGAAACAGGAACTGTGAATTAGGGAGACCAAGAGTGCGTCAAAGAGGTCAAAATCAGTGTCCACTTGGATGAAGCTCACAGAAAGGATCTGATTCATTTGCTTACTAAATACGTTAATGTGTTTGTGTGGGAGGTCAGCGACATGCTAGGGCTGAGTACCAATGTGTTGTCTCACAAGTTGCCGATCAATACGGGGTTCAGTCCAGTGAAACAGAAGGCTCAGAAGTTCAAGCCTGAGTTAAGTTTAAAGATTAAAGAAGAGATCACCAAAAAGATCGAGTCTCGATTGGTGGAAGTGACGCAATACACGACTTGGTTGGCCAATGTTGTTTCGGTCACCAAAAAAGATGGGAAGATCAGAATCTGTGTCAATTACAGAGATATCAACAAAGCCAGCTCGAAGGATAATTTTCTGTTGCCGAACATTCACATTCTGATCGACAACTATGCTAAGCATGAAATGCAGTCGTTTGTGGATTGTTACGCAGGTTATCATCAGATCCTGATGTATGAAGAAAATGCAGAAAAGACATCTTTTATTATGCCTTGGGGGGTGTATCATTACAGGATGATGCTATTTGGTCTCAAAAATGCTGGTGCTACTTATATGAGGGTTATGACGACCATATTTCATGACATGATTCATAAGGAGATCAAGGTGTATGTAGATAATATCATAATCAAGTCCCGCGATAGTTCGGACCATTGGACGCATTAAAGAAGTTCTTTGATCGTCTGTGCCGTTATAACTTGAAGTTAAATCCCACTAAATGTGCTTTTGGGGTGCCAGCTGGCAAGTTGTTGGGATTTATAGTCAGTAGAAGGGGTATTGAGCTCGACCCTTCCAAGATTAAGGCAATTCAAGAGTTACCTCCTCCGAAGACGAAGAAGGAAGTGATGAGTTTCTTAGAGAGGTTGAACTACATTATTCAATTCATAGCATAATCAACTGTGGTGTGCGAGCCTATTTTCAAGCTGTTGAAGAAAGATGATTTGACAAAGTGGACTGAAGAATGTCAGATTGCTTTTGATGCTATCAAAAACTATTTTTCAAATCCAATGGTATTGGTTCCTCCGCGAGAAGGAAGTCCATTGTTGCTGTATTTGTTTGTCTCAGATAACGCATTTCGATGCGTGCTTGGTCAACATGACGAAACAGAGAAGAAGGAGCGAGCTATTTATTATATAAGCAAGAAGTTCACACTATATGAGTCTCGTTACACTCTTTGGAAAGAAAATGTTGTGCTTTAACTTGGATTGCCCAAAAGTTGAGACACTATTTGTCTTCTTATACCACATATCTCATTTCCAAAATGGACCCATTGAAGTATATCTTCCTTCAGGCAATGCCGACCAGAAAGTTGGCCAAATGGCAAATGCTTTTGAGCGAATTCGACATCGTGTATGTGACCCAGAAGGCGATAAAAGCACAGGCCTTGGCTGATCACCTTGCAGAAAATCTTGTCGATGAAGAGTATGAACCGCCCAAGACTTATTTTCTCGATGAAGAGGTATCGTTTGTAGGTGAAGATATTTATGAAGCATAACCTAGTTGGAGGGTATTCTTTGATGGAGCAGCAAATCATCAAGGAACAGGTATTGGAGCAGTTTTGGTGTCAGAATCTGGTCAACACTATCCTATAGCAGCTAAGATCCGGTTCAATTGCACGAACAACATGGCCGAGTATGAAGCTTGTATTCTCGGTTTAAAAATGACCATTGACATGAATGTCCACGAGTTATTGGTTATTGGAGATTCAGATTTATTGATTCATCAGGTTCAAGGAGAATGGGCTGTGAAGAACCAGAAGACCACACCGTACGTGCAGTATGTATAGAAGTTGTGCAAGAGATTCCGTAAGATCGAGTTTAGACATACTCCCAGAACGCAAAATGAGTTAGCTGATACTTTGGCCACAATCTTTTCAATGATTAAACATCAAGATACTGATTATATTGACCCTCTGGATATAGAGCTGAAAGAACATGCAGTCCATTATTCACATGTTGAAGCAGAACCAGACGATTTGCCATGGTATTTTGATATAAAGAAGTATTTAGAGTCTGGAACTTATTCTGAGAATGCGACATTTAACCAGAAGAAGTCGATATGCCGTTTGGCCCTCAATTTCTTTCTAAGAGGAGAAGTCCTTTATAGGAGGACTCCAGATTTAGGTCTTCTCAGATGTATTGATGATGCTGAAGCTGCAAAGCTTATAGAACAAATACATGTTAGAGACTGTGCTACGCACATGAATAGGCTCACTTTAGCAAGGAAGATCCTTCGAGCCAGTTATTTCTGGATGACTATGGAGCATGATTGTTGCAAGTTTGTGCAAAAATGTCATAAATGTCAAGTGCACGGTGATTTGATCCGATTGACACCTCATGAACTCAATGTTATGAGTTCACCTTGGCCGTTTGTATCTTGGGGCATGGATGCCATCGGTCCGATAGATCCAGCCGCTTCTAATGGACACAGATTTATATTGGTTGTCATTGATTACTTCACCAAGTGGGTGGAAGCAGCTTCTTATAAGTCGGTGACCAAGAAGTTGTAGCTAATTTTGTTCGTAACAATCTGATATGCAGGTTTGGAGTACCAGAATCTATCATTACTGATAATGGTGCAAATCACAATAGTCACTTGATGAGAGATATATGTGAGCAATTTAAGATTACTCACCGAAACTCAACCGCTTATCGTCCTCAAATGAATGGAGCTGTAGAGGCTGCCACCAAGAACATCAAGAAGATTCTGAGGAAAATGATTGACAATCACCGAGGTTAGCATGAGATGTTGCCATATGCTTTGTTAGGTTATTGAACGACCGTCAGAACGTCGATTGGAGCTACCCCATACTTACTGGTGTATGGGACAGAAGCAGTCATACCTTCTGAAGTTGAAATACCCTCTTTGAGAATCATCCAAGAAGCTGAATTGAGTAATGTGAGTGGGTCAACAAGCGAATTAACCAATTGACATTGATTGATGAGAATAGAATGGTTGTCGTTTGTCATTGTCAACTATATCGACAGAGAATGATTCGCGCTTTCCACAAGAAAGTCAGAGCCAGAATTTTTGAAATTGGTCAATTGGTCCTTAAACACAATTTTTCTCATCAGGATGAGTAAAAGGGAAAACTTGCACCAAATTGGCAAAGACCTTACATGGTTCGCAAAGTATTATCTGGAGGTTCTTTGGTCCTATCGGAGATGGATGGCACCGCATGGCCGACACCGATCAATTCAGATGTTGTCAAGAGATACTATGTGTGAAGTTTCAGTTTGTATGTCTGTCATTTACTTGTAATCGTTCTATTTACTTGTATTAGCTTTGTTTAAAATTTATCCCTTTTGTAATGAACTACGTCTGACCTGAATTCTCAAGAATGAGATACGTAGGCGGCCTATGTCAGCCTCGGTCACCCCATTATCCCTTTAATATTTTGTTTTATTTAAACGACGTTCGACATGAGTTCTTTAGATTGAGATACGTAGGTGGCTATGTCGGCCTCGGTCGGTCTTCTTTGTAATTTTTTATTTTTGTATTTTTTGTTAACCTTTGGGCGGAACTACGTTTGACCTGATTTCTGCCTCAACAGGACAAGTAGGCGCCACAAGGGCTCGGTCATACTTCCCGTAAGTTTTCTATTTTCTCTTTACAATAGAAACTGGGATAGAATTTTTTAGAGGGACTCAAAAGTTCTCGAGCAGAAGATTTTTCCTCAACGAGCCGAAACTGAAGTTACCTTGAAGTTTGCAACTGGGACAGAATTTTTGAGAGAAGCTAAAAAATTCCTAGATTTACTCACCGGCATTCAAAGATAAGCCGAGACATATAATCGGGACAGAAATTTTGAGGATGACCTCAAAATTCAACATGGTTTTATCGGCAGTCTAGAGTGACTTTGAATACTCCCCAGCGAATAATCAGATAGACCTCCAAGAATCAGACTCAGAGAAGTTCGCTAAGCCTGACGTGACATGATACTTGACAGTAACCTTTTTTTCAAAATACTACTTTTTGAAAAATTATTTTCCTCAAAAAAAAAATTCCCTTTGTGTTTCATTTGTTCTGGCATAAAATTTTTTGTCTTATTAAGAGTCGGGAGATCATAAAATCAACCGGAGGTGGCGAGATAAGGAGCAGACAAGTGAAGAAATCGACACAGATCAGTTTAGTTTAAAACAAATGATTTTTCTGTGAACGCAGGTTTATAGGTTTACTCTTAAATCAGCAAATTCCTCCAATCGATGAATATGGAGAAGTCAAGGGGGCGAAGAGCTCCCTAAAATTTACATTTTTTCTGTGGATGCAGGAAATATTTCATATTACCTATATCGAACACTTGAAAATATGAATGGCTTTATTTCATCCAATTTCCAACATGAAGTCTATAACGAACACATAATTGTGTTCAAAGATGAATCAAAGGAAAGTCCCAAGAAATACAGTTTGCTATTTTTCGTCTAGGACGTCATTGACATCAAATTATCAGACGTGATAGTATTACTACCCAGAGATTCATTATAGTAGTATTGTCAATTGAGATGATGCACTGCCCAGAGGGTTATTCTACTCGTACTGTCGATTTAGATGATATATTACATTGAGTCATTTTACTGTATTGTCAATTAAGACGATGTACTACCCGGAGGGTCATTCTACTCGTACTGTTGATTTAGATGGTACACTACATCGAGAGTTATTTTACCGTATTGTCGATTGAGACGATATCACTATCCATAAGAAACCTAGAAGACAATGTGTTGCTTTGAATTAATATCTTGTTTGGTACCAAGGATGGCATCAGGAGAAGGATATTCATGCATCGTAGTAAATCATGCATTGCGAGTTAATATTCATGCATCGTGAGTTAATATTCATGCCTCACAGAAAATCGTACATCGCGAGTTAATATTCATGCATCACGGATATTCATGCATCGCGCAAAATCATGCATCGCGAGTTAATATTCATGCATCGCAAAAAATCATGCATCGCGAGTTAATATTCATGCATCACGAGTTAATATTCATGCATCGTGGAAAAATTATGCATCGCAAGTTAATATTTATGCATCGCAAGAAGATACTTATGCATTGCGAGAAAATATCATCACGGAAAGTCATGCATTACGGAGAAGAAATCATGCATTGCAAGAGAAATTCATGCATCGCGAAAAGTCATGCATTGCGGAAAAGAAGTCATGCATTGCAAGAGAAAATTCATGCATCGCGAGAAGATATTGATGCATTGCAAGAGGAATTTCATGCATCGTGGAAAGAAGCCATGCATTACAAAAAAAAAATCATGCATCGCGGAAACGTCATGCATAGCGGAAAAGAATTCATGAATCGCGAAAGAAGGGAGAAAGAAATTGTGTATCCCATCAAAGACGACATCAAGAGAAATATCAGCGCTGCATCAACTTTATCTATTTTGACATCAAATGAAGAGTATATTGCAAACATAAGATATAAGCTTTATTTGTTTTACGTCAAACCGATGAAGTTTGACGTCAAATGTTGAAGGAGAGAAATTATGTGTCAACACGGTAAAAGACACTATCTCTCATTTGAATTGTATTTTTATGCTAATGAGTTTTATCTCAGTCTTTATTGAGAGAATCCGGAAGGATGAATTCTCAAACCAAACCACAGGTGCGGACGACATGAACAAGGATGCAGTACAACGTAAAACTTTTTGTTAGCAACGAACTGGGACATAGTCCAAAGAGGAGTGTCAAACTCTTAGGAAACGAGCAGAGGAGCGACTTCCACCACAATCAAACCACACCCCTACCAGAAGGCATGTGGGTTTTCCTTTGGGTTTGTTGGTTTCAGTTTTGCATCCGGAAATTTTGGGTCTCCACCGGAAGAAATTTTTCAATCAAAGTGACATACACCAAGAGCTTTGGAAATTATGTCTGTGTGAGCTCTTAATTATGGGTGTGAAGCGCGCCACATTCATGGCTAAGAGGTTACAAGTCTCCTTTTCATACTCGATTTATTTTGTCACTTGTCCAGACCAAAGGTTATCTAACATAATATATTTCGTTTTCAGCCGATCGAGTCGATCTACAAACAGCCTGATTCCTAAGGTTTAAGGATATGTAGGCGGGCTCAATGTCGAAAATTCGGCTGTATTCTAACATTATCTCTTCAATTTTTTTCTTGAGCATTCCGGTCCTTTCATAATCCGGTATCGGGATGGCATTTAAATTATTTCAAAATCGTGCGTTAAATCAAGCGTATCGAACTACAAGTGGCCTGATTTTTCATATAGCCTGAGATATGTAGGAGACCCATTTCTGGGGGCCAGCCATAACCCCTAAAGTCCGTACCAAATTCCTATGAATATATTGTCAGTCAAAATTTGTTTGATCAATTTCATTTTCCTAGAATCTCTTGCATCAATTCAAGTAAAATGAGGGACAGTTGTTGACACCCAATTTTGACTTTCCTCATTAATAATTAGTTTTGAGCTTTTTAAACTCTAGAGCGATCTGAAACAACTAATTTGTAAAGTTCAAAATATTTTCTTCTTCGAGTCATTTTAATCAATTTTATCATTTCTATAATTTTTAAGTAATATGTACGCTTTATATAATTATGTACAAAATTAGTATATTTTATGATTATTCGAAAGTCGTCTCAAAAGATTTTATATTTGGTGAACTAGTTTAGCTATATGATAAATGTATATTTTAAAATTATTTAGTCTATATTTGAGTAAATTATTTTATTTCGTTAAGATTAAGAAGCTCATAAATTGATCATATTAATTTGTCCTCTTAAACTTTTAGCCTTTCCCTAAATCAACTCAATCTTGCTAAATATTTGATCTCCAACCGACTACCATTTAAATCGTATAGTCCAAGCTTAATTCAGTTCTCACCAATTTAATACCCTTGACCCATCCTAATTCTGAAATGACCATGTTGAACCTTTTTGACATTCCCGCTAAATCAGCCCATTACCAATTTAATCCAATCCAGCCCACTCTTCCCGACGCCACAACCCAATTTCATGTAAATTACCCCCATTTATCAGCAGTCCATCAACTTCCTTAACTCGCCCCAGCCCACTTGTTCTCCAACCCAGCTTTAGACCCGACCCTCTTCCCTGCTCCCAAATAGAACCCACGTTCTTTTCCTTCTTCGGTGAAACAACGCGCAGAGGTGAAATGAACCTAGAAATTCCAGAGATTCCAACACCCCACTTCACGGCGTAGACGTGTGAACAACACCATACGTCTCGTTCCTTCTCACGCGAGGGCGAGTTGACGAAAATCGCGTCCAACTTCTTCAAAGACACGACCAGATGGGAAAGCAGGAGACATACTGCCTTTTTCGTCTTCTCCCACGTCGCTCTCAGTCTCAACAGCAAAGAGGCATGCGAGAATCGTCCTTGAGATGACGAGATTGCGCCGCGTCGAGAGTCAAGGACAAAAGATCAATCGAAATCGTTTGTGTCTCTCTCATTTTGGGGTTTGCTAAAATTTGGCATTATCTGGTACCAGGAGCAGATGTCCCCTTTTTTGGGAAGAAAATTTCAAATTTTGGGGATAAGATTTCGACTTCCGATTTTACCCTTTTCCCCCCAATATGAACCCAAGAATTCCCCTCCCTATATATTCTCGTTTCTTCATCACTGTGGGGGATCCCTGGTGGGGAAAAAGAGAGTTAGAGACGAAAGTTGGGAGAAAGTTTAGTTGTTGTTTTTTTCTTTGCTTGAAAAATCGAAAAAGACAGAAAAGAGAGAGGAAGTTTAAAGCAAAAATTTTTGAGAAAAGGGTTACAGGATATTCCAAAGCATGAAAAACATCTCAGATAAAATTTCTCCTATCCATTTTCCTTCTGTTCGCTGTGGTTCGCCAACCAAGCATTCACTTTTGAGTTTGTGGTCGTGGAAGTTCGCTGACTCCCTGCTCAACTTGTCTTAGAACGCTGCCCAGAGAAGGTGAACTCTCTTTATATTAAGTCATTTGATATATCCTTTCATTTTAAGAAAGTGTGAAGTCTCTATTAATTTTTATTCGTCATTCTCGTTTGGTTTCTGTTCTCTGTAGCTTAATGTGGATAGCGCATTAAAATTTTCGTTTGTGTTCGATTAGAACTTTTTCGTGACTAAGTTAAATATGTCGTTCATGTAATCCTTGAAGTTTGGGTCAGTTTGATGTATTAAAAGGGGTCTGTAAGGCCAACTTTTGATTTGTTTTTTTACCTTAAATGATTTCATACTCACTTCTCTCTTGTCTTTGCTTAACGCTGAGCGACTAGTCATTGTGATATGCTTGTCATTTATTTTCCAGCCCTCTCTATGTGTTCATCCCCCTCATATCGTGTCAGTAGAGGTATCGAGTTAGTTTAGGGATAGGAGTCGTGTTTGGTTTAATATAGTTTTCAGCTTTGGATTGATCATCTCAATTGAGTTTGGTCCGCTTTATTATTTCAACATTATGCCATCTCGTTTGAATCTCTTTGTTTCGTGTCAAAGTGTTAATTCAAAATATTGAAAATGCATCTATACAAGTCTTGCCTGTTTTGCTCAAAATTTTAGTTGGTGTTGTTTGTCTCGTTGAAATATGTCATTAGTTTTTCCCTCATACCGTAAGTTTATTTATTGTATTTTTTAAAACTTAATCAAATTAGTATACATTGTTCCTCTCACTGTTGGTTCTTGGAAAGTATATCTTTATCATTTTTCTTTAACATTTTGCCTCCCCATTAATATCCCTCACTCCGCATAAATATATATATATATATATATATATATATATATATATATATATATATATATATATATATATATATATATGTATGTATGTATGTTAAGTCTTTATGATTTTTCTTCTTTTATTTATTGTTTAAATGATATTTTATTTGTTCACCCCTTTTCCCTTAACATTTCATTTTGTTCCTTAAGGAAAAATATATTCTAATTCGATAATTTGTTTGTCTTTGCATGGGAAATATGTCCGGATGTTATGGAATTCACCCTCACATTTTCTTTTGGGTCATGGAGGCCTATTTCCTTTGTTTCTTCGAGTCATCCCTCTAAAAATCGACGTACAGATCCCAAGCTTAAAGAAAGCGACGTACAGGCCGAGAAAATTCGAGAGATTGGGCTAGAGAGTCCAAATTTTATTTTTTTTATATATTGTATTTTGTTATTTTGGGGCATAAGCCCTTTTCATTTTTGTAATTATTATTTTTTCTAGAATTTAGGACAGGTACCAAATCGTTTGGGGTTAAGGCCCAAAAACAAAATGGGTCCAAATACCGGTCCAGGCGGACAGAAATCGGATTTGGACCCAACTCTCTCTCTCTCTTTCCTTTACTTTTTGTCTATTTACTTGCAGATATTGCTACTAGTTTAAGTTAGAGAATTTTAAATCCCCGCTAAGACGCTATTTTGTTTTAATTAAATCAAGTCGATCAAGTCTAAACAAATTAAAGATAAATAAAATTTGAAAATTAAATAACTCATTTGAATAGAAAATTAACATTTCACTTTTTTAGCAACTTTAAATATTTGGTATTCTCAAAATTTTAAGTTAGACTTTTAGCCAAACAAAGTTAGTTGTCGGATGACCGCAAGTAAGCGGACGTCTTAGGTGCTTTCAAACATTCCTAAGGCGTTAATATGAATCCCCGAACCCCCTTTACAGTATTCACTAGGTTTTCCTATTTAAATCTTTTGGAAACTAAGTTTTCTTAATTTTTTTAAAAAATTAAGTGGCGACTCTAAAAAAGTCTCAAAAAACTATAAAACAATAAGATAAAAATTATTTTCTGAAAACAAAACAACCCCAAGAAATCATCAAGAACAAACCCAACACTATGAAAGCTTACATACATGGAAGAAAAATATTCTTGAAGAAACTTGAAGGAAAATCTTGGAAGATGAACCCTAGCCTTAGCATTTCTTGAATTTCTTGAGCGTAGAAATTTAGGATGGAATGAGAGGGTTTGATTATCAAAACTATTTTTTCTAAACATTTAGGGTAATTTAGATTACCTCCTAAGGGTTTTTAGGACTAATATACCCTTAAAGAAATAAATAAAATGAGGTTGAAGTCAGAATATTTTTCCAGCGGATAGTGAGGTTTATATTCACTTCGTAACGCGGAGCCATCGTAGACCTGTTGCCAGGTTCGAGCCTCTCTAGTAAATCAGTCAGAACTTATTACTCAGGCCTCTTATTGATGAAAACATGGTGGTGTTGGAAAGAGGACTCTTAAGTGCTTCAATTTGATAGGTCATGGCACTACCTAACTTTTTATGTACTAAAATATGTGGTCGTGTGAATTTGATCCAAAACTTAAGAAAACTGACAGATGAATTGAACGAATTTCTCTTTAGTTCTTTTTGAAGCTAGAGGTGTTACATCTAGTGACCGTAAGACCTACAAAAATTTAAAATCACTTGGAAAATTTTTATTCATAACGAAGAATGGTTCGATTCTAGGCTTAGAAATTTTCGGAGTGTTACAACTCACAAAAATCACTTCTACAAAGCTCCAATAGAGTGAAAATGGTGGAATGAGAAAAATGGAAGAAATCTAGAGTACACTGCTAGGTCTAAAAAATTGGGGTCCACAAACAAGGAACATGTGTCGCGAATGCGACCCATTAGGCTACCAAAGGTTCACAAACACGTGAAGAGTGTCGTGATCGCGGATTACGATTTACCCATGAGCGCGCCCTCAACCCTCCGTAATTGCGGTGCCCAGTCGCCCACCTTCCGAGAACGTGGTCCCCTTGCACCAAACTTTAAATAACAAAAAAAACTATAAGTCTGTCTCCTATCAGACCCTTGGAAATTGTTCAGAATCCAATTAAAATAAACTAGACATTCTGCCCCACTAAATTTGGCATCCATACTCGATGGAGTCGTTGAATTTTCGAAAATTGGTCAAATGATGGGATTAACCTCTCAAACCACATTTAAGGCTTAAATCTCACTTCTCACCCTAAACGCCTAAAATTCATCTTAAGGCCTCAGAAACCTCACCAACCAACTTATAACTTAAACTCGACCTTTTGGAGACAATGGAATTGATGGAACTTCCATCTAACACTCGAAACTCAAAATGTTGACCAAAGTCAATCTCTATCATTAATTCTCAACTCAAGATGGGTCAAATCACCAAAATATACAATAGATCAACTACTAAAAAAAAAACATTTAGCGACGAACTATATTCCGTCACTATATAACGACGGATTTGCAACGGAATGACCATTTTGTTGCAAAATCATCAAATGATTTTTTGATTTATAATATAGCAACAGATGTACAACAGAATATTTAATTCGTCGCTAAATATTACGGAAAATTTTGCCACTTTATTTTTTTTACGAATTTAGTAAAAAAGTAGGGGTGAAAATTTTAACTAATATTGGGCAACAGAATTAGTGACTGAATAAAGGTTGCTAAACTATTAAATATATTTTTATAAAATTTATATTATATAGTGATGAAAATATTCGTCAGTATAATTTTTGATAAATATATATATTTTTATTTGAAAGCGACGGATGTTAGAATCCTTCACTAATTTCGTCGAAATTATTTTTAAAGTGATATATTCTAGGGCACAAAATTTTCAAACTTTCATGTCCCTCTCTAGGAACTCACGCTGAGAAATTCTGAAACTCCAATGAAGGCTCTCAAACTCTGAAGCTTCCATATCTTCCCAAGTCTCCATCTCGAAGCTCTGAAGCAAACATTTTGAAGTTTCCATCTAAAAAGGTAAGAGATTAAACCCTCATATCCATTTTGATTTCAGTTAGCTCAAACCCAAACTAAGTAGGAACCCCAACTAGGAATTTCAGTCTGCAAAATAAAACCCCAAGTAGGAATTTCGATCAGATTCCTAAATTGGGATATCAAATTAACTCGACATACCATTGTTTTCCAGTTTCAGCTCGACACACCATTATTTTCCAGTTGCAAAATATGAAACCTAACTAGGAATGGTTGCACTCGACACACCACTGTAAATAGATATTATAGTGATTTGGGTGTTATGAAGATATGATATTTTAACTTTGAACTCTTTCCATTTCATTTAGCTTGAAGTAAGATTGGTAATTTCTCAAACATAGGGGTTCTAGAAATTTGAATGTTCTGAAAATAGAGGTTTTTTTAGAAGTAAAGTTTTCTGAAAATAGGTGTTAGGGTTCAAGCAAACATTTGGAGTTATTCTCAAGAGTTTTTGGAACATTAGTAGAGAGAAATCGACATCAATATAAGGACATTGATTTTGAATTTTATGAATTATTAAAGGACTAGTGAAATAAAAATAGTGGATAGAGGTGAGGATAAAAATTAAAAAGGAGACCCACAAATTTCATTTACCTCTAAATAAAAAAATTTACATATTTTTTAAAGAGTTAATACATAAAGAAAAACTATTAAAGATGTCATAATACATAAACATGACCTTTAATTTGGCGTTAGCAACAATTATGACCTTTAACTTCGAATGTGCACAAGTAGATACTTAAACTTGTATAAAACTGAATAAATAGACATAATCGTCCTACATGGCAACTTATATTTCAATTTTGTGTCTTACGTGGTGTCCTATGTGTATTATGTCATGTAAGACAAATGTGTCTACTTGTTTTAATTTTAGACAAGTTTAAGTGTCTACTTGTGCATACTCAAACTTGGAGGGCATAGTTGTCCGCTTGAGCCAAGTTAAGGGTCAAATTTATGTATTATACCTATTAAGATATCAGTTATACATTGCCCAATTAAAAAAAGACATAATACATAAGCATGACCCTTAACTTTGTTTCAGTGAACAATTATACCCTCCAACTTTGATTGTGCACGAATAGGCACTTAAACTTGTAATAATAAACAAGTAGACACATGTGTCCTACATGACATAATTATACATGTATGATGCAACGTAGGACACAAAACTGCATGTGGGGTGCCATGTACGGCGAATGTGTCTATTTGTTCAATATAATTTGTTACAAGTTTAAGTGCTTACTGGTGCACACCCAAAGTTAAAGGTCATATATATAGTTCTCAACTGACGCAAGGTTAAAGATCGTGTTTATGTAGAATGTATGATATAATTCAACTTCGTTTTCCTCTTTCGCGCTTTTAGGAAAGCATACTCACTCTCTTTGTCATATCACTACTTAGAAGTATATTTAAATCACTTTGAAGTTATTAAGGGAGTATTTAACATTTATACATTTAAAGTGCTAAAATAAATTTTACTGTCAAATTTAAGGGAAATTTAATATATTTACTCAATTGTATATGAACTTTTCAAACACTAATATAATAAAATTAATCAGCTATGCAACTGAAAATGTAAAAACTTTGACCACATAGATACAATGTAATGTTATAAAATGTACTTTTGCGGAATTATTTAATTTTGTAATTGCTAGGGAGAGAAAGACAAATTGTTAAATGGCATAATACATAAATATACTCTTTAATTTGGTCTCATTTTACATTTATGCCCTCCAATTTTGGGTGCCCACAAGAAGACACTTAAACTTGTATAAAATTGAACAAATAGACACAAACGTCTTACATGGCATCTTACATGGAAATTTGCGTCCTATTTGGTGTCCTATGTGTATTGTGACATGTAGGACTCGTGTGTCTATTTGTCCAACTTTATATACAAGTCTAAATGTCTATTTGTGCACGCTCAAAGTTGGAAGGCATAAATGTAAAATGAGGTTAAATTGAAGGATATATTTATGTATTATGCCTTGCTAAATTGATATGTATAGAGGCCACCAACTACAATATTAAAACGGGTCAAAGTTTCATATTATCACTTGCTCATATGAATTTTTCTAATTCATTTAGTTTTATGGATAAAGTTATGCTGAAATGACATTTTTTATAGGCATAATACATATATTAGACCCTAAACTTGGCTTCAAATTTTAACTTTGACCTCAAACTTTCATAATGCACAAATAGGCACTTTAACTATCCTATCTTTCAATAAATAAACACGCGAATATTTCAATCAAAACCGTGTTACACACATGCTCTGACGTTGAAAAGTAAACCACTCAGTGGCTGCCAACTAATTAAAAAATTTACACGTATTTTTTAAGCATAATACATAAATTGGACCCTTAACTTGGCTTCAGATTATAACTTTGACCTTTAACTTTGATAGTGCACAAAGAGACACTTTAACTATCCGAAATTTAAACAAAAAAACACGCGAATATTTCAATCAAAACGCGTGTTACACACATGCTCTGACGTGGAAAAGTAAACCACTCAGTTGCTGCCAACTAACTAAAATAAATACACCTAGATTTCAAAAATTATAAAAATAAATTATAATATAGAATAAGGTGGAAGTGAAAACAAATTCATTTTTTAGGTAAAAAAAAATTAGTACCTCTTTTCTTCTCTCTCTTAAAAATTCCTAATCTGAAATTCATGTTTCTTATATTCAAATCAAAGAAAAAATTGTTCAAGATATTTGCTATAATTTAATTTTTGAGTTATCTATTTTTCTTCCTCAATTTAGTCAAGGTAACAAGATTCAACATTTTACAAACAAGAATTTGCATATTGTTGGTCAAATGTTCAAACTAATATGAGAATCTCTAGAAGAAACTAATGTTTTTATTGCAAAATTATTTCAGAGCAACCCATAAATATGGAAAGACATGAGATTCAATGAACTTCTCCTTCTTTTCTTTAGTTTGAAGTATATTTGTGCTTTATGTTGTCAAATATTTGACTGAAAAAACAGGGTGCTTTGTGTATTGTGATTGTCATAGTGAAGAGAATTGCAAATATGAATTTTGGAGGCCAACAAATGAACTTACAGTACTAAAAATTATTAAGTGAAATGGTGCACTTAAAGTATTTGATAAATTGTCTGGTAGAACTTTTCACATATTTTTGTCAAGTTTGAGTAGCAGTCTGATATCTAATCAAAATGCCTTCAAAAATTGCATTCAATTTGTATAATTGTATACTCACCCCATCTTGTCAAAAAAGACTTCATTATAATTTTTTTCATGATAACAAAAAAGTAATTAAATGTCACTTGCATTTTGCAATGAACAACAAATAATGCAAAAAAGAGGGGAAAATTGTTGAAAAATTAGAAAGAGAGTTTAATTGTCATTTCAGTGTTTTTTTTACTGTTGGGCACTCGATTTTTACATTTGACGCGCCTAATTTGAGTGAATTTTACGTATTTTGCCATGTAGGATCCGAGTATTTTTTTGTTTAAGTTTTGGATAGTTAAAGTGCCTATTTGTGCACAAATAAAGTTAAAGGTCAAAGTTATAATATGAAGCCAAGTTAAGGGTCCAATTTATGTACTAATTAAGGGTAGAATTGTCATTTCAGCAATTTTTTATCGTTTTGGGCCTCAAAAATTACCTCTCACTCGCGCAGAATGCGTGTATTTCACGCATTTTGCCAGGTAGGAATCGCGTGTTTATTTGTTGAAAGATAGTATAGTTAAAGTGCCTATTTGTGCACTATGAAAGTTTGAGGCCAAAGTTAAAATTTGAAGCCAAGTTTAGAGTCCAATATATGTATTATGCCTTTTTTATATTACGCCAGAGCCAAGTTTATCCCTATTTGATCTTCGAATCCATGCTTCAATTGAAGCTTGGACATAAAGGGGGTGTTAAAGTGGGTTAATTCTCACATATATTGGAAAATTGGTTAATGGCCTCATTAAATCGTTTTGAAAAAGAGAAAACAAAACATCTTCCATTATTTCCGGGACCTAATTATGTGTGTTCACTTTAGTGTTCAAAATTACGTTCCATATCATATTTACTTCACCAAATATATGTATCTGACTGTTATTTTAGCATTCAGATACATAAATCTTAGATACGTATCGGTCAAATTAGGTACAATTAATTTATTTCAGATACATTGTATTCAATCATGATTCGCATGTATTGGGATACACTAATCTCTCGCGCTCCAATCTCCTTTTCTCGTTTGTCTCTATCTATATATATTTGTATTTCAGAATGTATCTAGTAACCCAAATATATGTATCGATTCTCTTGCTCGCCTTTCTCCCTATGTATGTATATTTCAAAATATATGGTGTATCAAAGATACATGTATCTGACTTGTAACTGAAACAATGATGTAATTTTATTAATCACCAAGACAATATGTAATTATATCAAATTATAGAATGTAATATACCTATGATAGGAGTGTTTGTATAATTAGATAGTTTTTGTTTCAGCAATCCTCCCCTTTTGAACAAGCTTTTGGGGTAGAATTAAATCAAACTATCTCATCTTTATAATTACTAGTAATTGATTTGTGATCTTAAATAAGGCAAATGATGAGCTTCAAAGTGGGATATGCTTTTTGTTGACTCACTTACCCCCCCCCCCCCTCTCTCCTTAATTAAAATTTGGAATGCAGATTCTTTGAAAATGACTCTTGCATCTATTGTTGGCTCCTCAAGTCCTGGAAGTCCAATTTTCAAAGCCTAACAAAATTACAAACGATAATTAATAAACTAAAAAGAGCATTAGCACTTTTCAGCTTTGCTAGGCTGTGGTACATGAGTGCTGCTGGTACTTAATTCAATTGATTATTATTATTATACTAAATCACTACAAAAATGGAGGATGAAGGATCTTCTACATGCTCTTTTGAATTAAAAAAGAAAAAGAAAGATCCTATTTTATATATATAAATGGTACAACTGCCTTTTCCTTTTGTTACTTTTTCATCTGTTTAATTTAATTAAAATGGTTGATATTGGTTGTTGGTTACCTATTGCAGTTTTTGTTGAAATATTTCAGCCACCAACAACTTGTCACATCTTCTTAGGATCATTGGATGAAAATTTTGTCAACTTGGGGCAGTTAATGACCTTCTTTATCATGGTAAGGTTACCAAGATATTTTCAAGCAATTTCTTCAGGTAGTTTCTTTATTCAGCTTTATTTTTTATATCACCCTGAAATCATATTGACAAAAGTGATGTAAATGAAATATATTATGATGAAGCTAACAGTGGCGTAGCACAGAATTTTATGAAGAGATTCTGAATTTTGAATAGTAAATCTTTTTTAAAAAAAACATGATTTATAGAGATTCTAAATAATTCAATTTTAATTGGAAAAAAAAAAATTTACTAGAGGTGAAATTCGACTTTGGTCACTCAAAACAAACTTGACAATTATTTACTACCAAGCTAATAAACATTTATGTTAAACTTACGCATGTTTATTTACTTACTAACTACAAGACACCAAAATAATTACAGAAAAATGAAAACGCTCTTGCGAGGAATCAAACTGGGGCAGCGAGTGAGTTGCGAGAGCTCTAGCCATCTCCACTACGGATTACTTTTTTTATTTCAGAGTGTCCAAAATAACATGTAAATCAATATAAGTCAAAACTTTATGTGTATATATAATATAATTTTTTCGACGAAAGGTGTCCAATTGGACACACCCTGGGGACAAGGTGGCTCCGCCCTTGGAAGGTATAATATATAAACTTGTTTCTTAATTTGACCTTAGTTGAAATTGAATTTCTCGAATTTTAATTGAGCACAAGTAGATACTCTAATTTCTTTAAAATTGAACAAGTAGACACACACATTCACTACATCAAAATTGATCTTTAGCGGCAATTAATTAGAAATTGCCGCTAAATATATACTTTTAGTGGCAATTAGCACTCTTTGTATGTGTCGCTAAAGGCGACATTGGATCTAATGGCACTTAACTAATGCCGGTAAAGGCTTTAACACTCTTTATTCATGTGTCTAATTATTGCCGCTAAAAGTTGTTTTTGTTGTAGTGATTCTACGTGGCACAATATACGTAAGACTCCACGTAGGATTGTTAAGAAGTCCCACATCAGTAGAGGGATGGGAAATTGGTCTTCTTATATGAACTTGGACAAACCTCCTCTGATGAGCTAGCTTTTAGTGTTGGGTTAAGTTCATGTGTCATATCTTTACATGGTATCAGAGTCAGGCCCATCCCAATTTGTTGTTCACCGATGTTGGAGGACCCCCATAGAAGTGTTCACACTCCGGTTGAGATCTGGGCATGAGGGGTAGTGTTAAGAAGTCCACATAGGTAGAGGGATGGGAAACTGGTTTTCTTACATGGAAAAACCTCCCCTCATGAGTTAGCTTTTGGGGTTGAGTTAGGTCCATGTGTCATACCTTTACAAGGATTTCATGTAGGACGTCAGTTGCCAGTAGGACACACATAGGGCATATTTGTCTATTTGTTCAAGCTATACAGGTTTAAGTGTCTACTTATACACACTCAAAGTTAAAAAATATAAACGTTAATTGAAATCGAATTAAAAGACATTTTTATACATTATGTCTTTGGTGAATGAGGAGAGGCTGAATTGTAAGCAGATGCACAAAAATGAAGTATATACAGAAAACAAAAGAGAGCTGAAGAGTCAATAAATACACTGAAATTTACAGGAACTCTCTTTCCGACTCTTTTTAGTACTCTCCGGTTGAAGATTTATAATAACATTAAGCAATAACATTGAATGCACTAACTTATATTAATCCTAAAAAATAGGAACCACGTCCATGATAAACTACTCTCCTAAAACCTAGAACAAAGCTGGAAAATAAGACTTTATTTGCTAACATTCTCCTTTAAACTGGAAACTCTTGAACTCTTCCATTATGCCAATACCCATCAACTCACACAATCTAAGTAAGTCAATCCACTAGTTTTATCAATTTAATTATATAAATAAGGTTAAATGATAAACTACAAGTAGAATATCTTAAACACTAAGTCTTTCACAAGAATGAATTGCGGAAAGCTAAAATAAAACCCAAGATTTTACTATCATAAGTACAAGAGCTTCTAAATGAATTTCCAATCTGATCAGAATAACCCTAATTCATAAAATATAAGAGAAAATCAAAACCCACACTAATTTCATGACTTGATTTTAGAAAATGGTGTGTTGGGTTAAGTTTTGGGTTGGTAGTTGGTTCTTCATTGGATACTTAGGGGTCGTTTGACAAAGAATAACAACACAGGGATTAGTAATGCATGGTTTAGTTATAACATCTCGCTATTTGAAAGAACTAGAAAGAGCTAGAACTAGAAAGAGTCATTTTTTTGGAAAGAATGAAAAATCTGAAAAATTGATCAAGTTATGCTAGTTTGAGTTTTGGGTCAACTTCAAACGAGCATAACTCCTAGGTCAGGATAAACTAGGTATGTTACAAGATAATGTAGGAAAGATCTTTGATTTATCTTTCTAACACCGCCGAGGTTGCTCAATTCCGAGTTCGTATGAATGAGATATGTTCATTTAAAGTTGGGTTGCATAGATATGGAAAGTCAAAACCGGATTTTAGAAGGATAGTTTGGTTTTTTCCTTATCCAATTATTTTATTTCATTTTGGGGAGTTTAATTGGGGTCTAATAAGAATTATATCAGTTTAGACAATTGGAAATTCACGCTAGGGCTTGGAGAAAAGAGGAGAAAGGGGAAGAAAAGTCAAGATTCGTCAAGATCGTACAATTTTGGTTGTGGATTTCGCCAAGGATTCAGTATTCCTACAACAAATATGATATATAGTTACGAAATTATTAGCTACGACATGAAATTCGTCACTAATTGTTCATTTTTAGTAACAAAAATTAATTTTTATGCCTAAATATAAGAGATAGATACTTTTAGTGACGAAACATAAAAGTCCATAACATAGTTTTATCCACTAAAGTTTCCCACCAAAAAATAAATTGGTGTCATTTATTAAATACTGTTAGTCACGAATTTAAAATTAACAGTGACACATTATTTCGTCACTAATAAAGTATCTAATTCGTGACAAATTATTTTTTGTCTTAAAATTAATTTATCTTTGGACAAAAAATAATTTTGTCTCAATAACTATGTTGTTACAATAGTGACAAATTTTTGTAGTTAAATATAATAAGTTTCAGTTACAAAAAATTAGATTTAATTGTGACATTTATTTTCGTCACTAATAATATAAACAATTGATGATAATCATTTTATTGTCTCTAATCAACCGGGGATTTAGTGACAACAAAAAATTGTCACAAAATATGTAAGGTGTTAAATAACGACGACTTAAAATTTATAGTTGAATAATTCAACTATTTGCAACAAAAAAGTTCATAGGTAAATACAAAACTTTTTTTTGGTTACGCTTGTTCATAATTAGAGTAAATGGTCCCTAGACTATTATAGTACGTCTATAGTTTCTTAACTATATATTTATCATATTTAGTCGTTTACCTATTTAAAATGTTACCAAGTTTCGTCTCTTTATTATATACTTGTCATTTTAAGTCTCTTAATTGTACACTTACTAGTTTTAGTCCTTAAGTATTAAAAATGTCATCAGGTTTGGTCTCTGACTATTTTTAATACAAATACTTTATATTTATATTAATAGAACTTATGTTTAATAAAATTACATCTTTTACCCGGTTTCCAGTTGTTTCTCTTTTCCGCTACTTTTTCTTCATATTACTCTTAAGAAAAGCACCTTACCTTAACGATTCAAAATGAAATTAATGGGAAAAGAAGATAGAAGTCATGATTTTTATTCAATGGAGGATGAAATGAAATATATTATTTCTACTAATGACATTAAAATGCTAAATTTATTACAAAAAGAATATTTGTTATTACCGTGTAGAAAGAGATTTATTTATATTTTAAAGAAATTAATTTCTTGCAATTTGAATAAAATAAAAAGTTCGTTACACACATATTTTGATTCCACATTTGGTACTCCAATGATTTTATTTAATGGATTTTTAAATTTTTTTAGAATCGAATTTATAAAATGGTAGATTTACAACCATTTTTTAAGATCTGTTTTATTTTAACATTATGCAGTATTATTATTCTGTCAGTTTGATTCTATGTAGAGAAATTTGAATAATAAGATCAAATCTTTTATTTATTTTATATGAAAAAATTTTAAAATCACGTTGATATTGCACCATCAAGTTGAGAAGCAACCTCTATTTTACTGCCTCAGTTTTGTTAATATTTAATATATCGTAGTTAGACCTTTCAATTTGGAGAAATTTTACTTAATATATTTTTCATTAAGGGGAACGTTGAGATATTATATCTTGAATGTCATTTTAGATGCTCTTAATTAATATATGACAGTGTAATTTTTTTATTATTATCTATGAATGTCATTTTAGATGTTCTTAATTAATAAATGACAGTGTAATTCTTTTTATAATTATCTTGCTTCTTTTAGTATGTTGTTAATTTTAATTTGTATAGTGTATGATGCTCATTACTAAAAAAATTTACTCCATGCTATTAAGTTTAATATTTGTATTATTTAATAATTTTAATTTTCTTGATAAATTTTTAAATTTACAGCGACCTAGCTTAATATGAATTGTAAATAGTATTGCTACAAGTTTAAATAACATTAGTGACAAAACATTTTATCTTCAAAAACTCAAGTTTTATAGTGATCAATACATTGTCTTTTTAAGACGATAACATTTTCGTCATTAAAGTATGACATTCCGTGACAAAAACATCTTTTGTCCAAATTGCCTACTTATTTATGATATTATTTAGCGATAATTTTATTTTGTCGGTAAAAAAATTATTTTTAGTGACGATATGATTGTTTCAACTACAAAATTATTTAAATATAAAGTTGTCACTAATTTTTACCTTTAGGGACAACGAAAAAATTGTATGTAAAAAATAGTTTTTAGTGACAAATATTATTTGTTTGACTACGAAATACATAAAATATTTGAGACAAATTATATCGTCACTAATTAAATTAAATAGTTAGTGACACATCATTTTCGTCGGCTATGATAACCTATTTAGTGACAAAAATATATCTTTACCTACAAATTTTAATAACTTTTATGACGAATAAATTTGTCATAAATACGAAGCATTTAAGGACAAAAAATATTTCCGTAGTTATTACATTTCTATGTAGAAACACTAAATTGTCTCTATATACATTTAGTGACCCATGCTTTAGGGACGAATGACTTGACGAATTATTTTTTGCGACAAAATTCTTTTCGTGACGAAATGTGAGTTTCTAGTGATAAAATAATTTGTCGGTAATAATCAAATTTATTGTAGTGAATCCTACGAGATATGTGAGATCACATAGCGTTGGGTTATTTCACCCACGTGTCAATCATGATTCAATTCAGCGAAGTTGTGTTGTTTTGAAAGCAAATATTACCAGCTCTTGATGATAATTCATTTGAAATCTTGTGGGTTCCTGTTGTTGAAGTTTCTTGAGTTTGATTCAGTTTTCAAGTAAAATCTTAAATGTATTGATGACATAGTCGATTCTAAGTGTGTGGGGAAATAACCAATTGAATTTAGAGGGTTTAGAGTTGGAAAAACAAAAAGAAGAAAAGTCGGGGAATATTTGGGCAGGGGCTTTGGGCGTCACGCCTGTTGGAGCGCCCCACTTTAGAGTTTGAAGTTTGGGCTCTGGGGCGCCGCGCCACTCAGAGAGCCCCAACCCAGACTCTGAAGTTTGAGCTTTGGCTCCCCGCTCCTCTTAGAGCGCTAGGGATGTTAGTTCTTTTAGCTTTTTCCATTTCTTTCTGAACTAGTTCCTTACTAACATACCTATGTTTTCTAGTCGATTTCTACACTCTAAGATACTTCTAAACATCATGACATCATATATATAAACATGGTATCATGAACCTTGAATCCATAATTCAATTCAAGGAAAGTTAGGAGTCAAATCAAGAGAAGTTCATAGAATTCTCCAAAAGTATTTTACAAACGTTTTGACTTTGTATTAAGACTTAACCTTGAAGTTGAGTAAAGTTTAAAAGTAAAGTTCATTTATTCAAATATTATACGGAAATTAAGTATTCCCAAGAATTGAAATATTTTCACATTTGAGCACAAAAGGAAACACCAATTTCCAAGAGAGCCTTTGAGCTATTTTTTGAGTAATTCTCTCAAATCACAGAAAGAGTTTTGTTTTAGAAACATATGAGTTGAGTATATTTTGGGAGTAGTATTGAGCACCATATGGGAACGGAGTTCATAGTAACTCAAGTCTCCATAAACCATGTAGTCATCACGGGTAGAAAGGATCATACTTTTTAGATGATTCCTTAATGCTTTTTAGATGATTCCTTAATGCTTTTTAGCATAGACTAGTGGATCCACTTAGTCGAGGCGTTTATATCACGACAAGGTATAAGACAGTTCTGGCAGCATGAGCGAGATGATGTATCATCACTTAGGCTCATAATGGTGGTTGTCGGTTAGAGAAACTCCCACAGTATTATATTACTTTATTATATGAGTAAATTGAGTTCTTATTGTATCTTTTTGATACATTGAGTTATTACCTTCTATTTTAAATGTTATGTATAAACTGCATCTTTATTGTTGTTTCTTTCATTTAAGTTGAGTATTCATGAGTTAGTAAAGCCAAGGTAAGTGTTCCTTTCATATTCCTTTCAAGCTTATGTTATGTATAGTTTTTCCCTCGCATACTCGTACATTCAATGTATTGATGTCATTTTATGATGCAGACACAGATAACCACGATCAACATCTAGCGCCTCGTTGATCCAGTTGAGCACTTCAGAGTCACTTGGTGAGACTTTTTGCTATTCGGGGATCCCTTTTTATCATTTGATTTAGTATTTTAGTTGTTGATGATCGAGGATCTTGTCCCGACATCCCTCTTTGCTTTAGAGGCTTCATAGATGAGTAGATATAGTTCTTTTGTCTTTCCATTTTCAGTTGTATATGTGTAACGACCCTTTTTGGTTGTTTTGAGCACTAAAACTTTTATTTCATAAAATACTTTTCGATAGATTCTAAATGGGTATTTTGGACTATTCGTAATTATAATTATGAAATTATGGGATAGTTTTAATAATTATTTAGTTGGTGGTTAAAGAAAATAATAGTAAAATAAATAGTGGATCACTTTTACAACTTTTTATAATTGGTTATAATATAATTAGGGTGATAACTGATCTGTAGAAAAGCAATAAAATAAGAAAAAGAGGAGCCGCACAATTGGAAAAAGAAAACCAATTCTAAGAACGACGTCAGGTGAGATCTTTGTTTTTCTTACTCCAATTTTTCCTAATACATTACCTCTATGGGTATTAATTATCAGTTAATGGTCAAGGAGGATCCATTAGTTGTTTATTTGGTAGAGATTTTGGGTGCTGATAAAGTGTGGTGTTGGTTGATTTTGTTTCCATTCATGTTACTGTTGTAACTTGTGAATTATCAAGAATTTCTATTGGTTAGTTAGCATGTAGGGATTTAGATTATATTAGAAAATTTCATATTTAGATAAGAATTTTACTAAGGTATAGTAAGATGGTTAAAAGACATTGGAACAAGTGTTAGTGAGAAAATTTAATTATATTGAAAGGGATGGAAATTTGTTAAAAGCAGAATGATTGTTATCTTTAAAATAATAAGAGTATAATGATTAAGCACGGTTAAAGGATTTGAGTGGCTTACAAGAACTCCTAATGAGCTGTTAGTTTTATTGATTAATAATTTGAAGAATTGAGAAAAATAGATTTGATTAAATTGTGGCCACATAGTAACAATCTATAGTCTGTTCTTTGGGCAGGCTATTAGTTCAAAACTAATTAATTTTCGTTCTAAATTTGGTTATTCTAATTATCATACTTAATTTTTGGATATGTTAAGATAGGTAATTAAATATTAGATATATTGTATTATTTAAATTCCATTAAAGTTTATGTTAATTGGAGGAATTAAGATTTACCCTTAGGCTTGAAATTTAGGAAATTGACTATAAAGTTAGGTGAGTTTGGGTCTAGGCTATACATAGAGTAATATGATTTTTGTAGACTCGTTAACTCACAAATTATACATATATACCTGATAGATTGGAAATGTTTGGAGGCATTGAGGAAAGGAAAAGTATTGGAGAAGTAGCTTGACTTCGGTTCTTCGGTGGAGGTAGGTTCTGGTTATTTATATTTGATAGATAGACTCTCAATAGCGATTGATATGCATTGAGTGATATTGTGAAGTTTCCTATGTACTTGATTGTGTGGTTGTATAACTTGGTTGTGTGGTTTGTGATTGTTCTAAAATTTTGAGACCGTGGAATTTATAATCTTGAACCCTCTCTATCGAAGTGATGTCTTGAATAAAGAAGGCTTGATGAAATAAATTAATGAGATAATTGGATCAGAGTGTCACATTCCAACACGGTATTATTGGATTGAAGTGTCATGTTCCGACACGATATTATTGGATCGGAGTGTTACGTTCCAACACGGTATATGGGATCGAAGTGTCACCTTCGACACGATAACATTAAAGGAAAGGAATATTGAATTAACTTAATATACTCAATCTCAAAGAACCCGTTTTTCGAAAGAGTATGGTGTGGAGGCATGAATCCTCGTAGGTGTGCTTGATATTGTGATTGATTGTGTACCTACTATGGTGTTGTTGTCACTGGTTCATGTTGTTTGTTGCTTGCCACCTACCAAGTATCATAGTTGATTTTATATTATTATTCAATATATACTAGTTTCTATTTTGGGTTGGCCGATGATACCTACTCAGTACGTGTTCCTTGTACTGACCCCTACTTGTATTTTCTTTATTTTTCTTTTGTGGAGTGCAGCAAATGTACCATCGACTTCGACTCGCCCTCAGCTCTAGAAAATCTCCAGCACATCAGAGTTTCAGTGTGAGCTATTATTCTTAGCTCGTGCTAGATTCTATCATTTATGTCATGATGTCCTTAAATTTCGGACATGGACCATCTTATTTACTTATTTCAGTATTTTCAATACTTTTAGACTGGATAATTGAGATACGATGTCCTTGATGTGATGACTTTCGGATTTAGGGGATAATAAGTGTTAGACTTTAGATGCTTATTTAATTGGTTACTTTAATAAGTTTTGAGCTTCCGTATTTTAGTGGTATTCATAGTTGAATTCTTGATATATGTTGGAGGTTTAGATTCCTTGGTTCGCCCACTTAGGAGGTTAAGTTTGGGTGTCACATCTCGTAACTTGAATTAATTAATAATAAGCTAAGAAACCTAGAATAGTCAATTTTGGATATAAATAGGGAAATCTGGAAAATTTCCTAAGGATAAAAGTGAGTTCTTGGTCATTTTCAATCGGCCATAACTCCCAGCTCAGGAGGAGTTAGTATGAGTTCTTTATATGGTTGGAAAGCCCTACGGAAGATCTTTCCAACAGCGCCGTGTTTGTGCATTTCAATGTCGTATGAGTGAAATATGCCTTTCGAAAGTTGGATTGTTGGACTGAGTAAAGTCCAATTCGGATTTTAGTAAGGGTAAAGTAGTCTTTTTACCCTACTATTTCCTAATTTGTTTTAAGGGTCTAATTGGGGTAAAACCAAGTTTTAGTTCAGATTAGAAAATACTTTTTACGCTTAGGGTTTGGGAGAAAAGAGAAGAGAGGAAGGAGAAGGAACAAAAGAGCAAGATTTCACCAAGAACGCCAAGAGATTCTAGTGGAATTCGTCGGGGGTGATCTCTATCGAGGTATGTGAGTTCTTTATGTGTTGGGTTCGTTCACCCACACACCAAAATATTTAATTCAGCGAGTTTTGATTAGATTGATTGAAGAATATTGAAGTTCTTGATGAACAATTGTCGAATTCTTGTTGTTTGGGTTGTTGCATAGCTTTAGTTGTTTTGATTCGTGATTCTGGACTGTTCTACGAGTCTAAACTATTGGATATTGAGGTATTTAGTGATCCTAAGTGTTTGGGAAAATATCCATGGAAGTTTAGAAGGTTTAGAGTTGAAAATCGAAGAAGAAAAGTCAGAAATCCCATCTGACAACCCCTAGGGTGCCGCACCTGCCAGAGCCCCTCAGGGCAGGCTCTGTCTAACAAGCCCTGGTGCGCCACGCCAAACAGAGCGCCTCAAACCAGAGTCTTTCCATCAGGCTTTGGCACTCCGCGCCTCTCAGAGCGCCAAGGTCACTTTGAGACCCTATTTTTCCCCTATCTTTTCGTACGAGTTCCTAAGTGATGTACCTACAACTCCTATTTGATTCCAACACTCTAAAGTACATCTAAACATCATGAAATCATCCATAAAAATGAGATCATGATCCTTGAATCCAGAATCCAATTCAAGGGAAGTTAAGATCAAAGTCAAAGAAGTTAAGAGTCAAGTCTAAAAGTTAATAAGAGAGTAAAAGTAAGTTCCTAAAGCATTCAAGAGTCTTAAACAAAAAAATTTAACTTTGTTTTAAGGTTCAAGCAATGAGTTGAGCAAAGAGTAAAAGAGTTGAGTTAAGTTCTCAAAAGCTATAAGGGGACTAAGTACTCCCTAAGAGTTAAGTTTCAAGTTAAGCAAAGAGTAAGAGATGAGTTCATTTCTCATAAGTTATATTGTAACTAAGTACTCCCTAAAAGTTTATAAATATTTTCACATTAAGTTGAAGAGGAACTAAGATTTCCAAAAGAGTTTTGAGAAATAAAAAGGGTAAGATTGATCCCAAGAGGGCTTTTTAAAGCTAAAAAGGGTTGAGCAAATTATCTCAACCCAAGAGAAAAGAGGATATTTTAAAAGCATGAGCTAAAGTATATTTTGGGAGTAGTATTGAACACCGATGTGGGGACGAGAGTTCATATTAACTCAAGTCTTCATGTAAACCGTGTAGCCATCATGGGTATTAACGGGGTATACTTTTTAGATGACCACGTGAGGTTAGCCATTGGACCCACTAGGTTGAGGATGTTCTATGGGACGACAAAGTGTAGGACAGTTTTGACAGCGTGGGCGAGACGTTGTATCACCAGTTAGGCTCATAATGGTGGTTGTCGGTTAAAGAAACTCCCGCAGAACTATATTACTTTCATATATAAGTAAAGTTGAGTTTATTACTTCATTTTCTTTGATGAACTAAGTCGCTTTACTGTCTTACAAATTTTATATGTATCGCATGTGTTTTAAATTGGAGAAAATACATCATTATCCCATTCAACTACAACACTTTTTTTAAAAAGACACTTAAACTTTGTAAAGGTCCTAATACCCTCCTATTCTTATTTAGAGTGGAGTTATTGTCCCATTATGATCCTATGTGGCACATGGAGTGTAATTCACTCGCCACTAGCGAGTGAGACAAGTAATAAAACATTATTTATTTATTTTTAACATTTATTTAATTAAAATATTATTTTCTTTTACGTTATTTATTTTATGTTATTTTCTAATTTTTATCTCCTTCATCAAAGTATACCCAGAAGAGTTCTTGGACTCACTTTTTAGCTGAGGGAGATCAAAGTAATGAGATTATTGACGGAGAAAGAGATAAAAGTGGAGTGAGGTTGCGGCGGATGATCAGAAAAGACCGGTGAGAAAAGCGTTGAAGATTTAATGACGACGGAGGGAGAATCGTCGGGTTCATGTTCAAACCCAATAAAAAAATACCCTATCTAAGTCAGAGAGAGAATTGTAGCCTTCGTAGATACAATAAATGTTGACTTTGAGCAAAAATTAGAGGCGAAGTATACAAAAATGGTTGAGCGATCGAAGAAAAATCGCCTGAGATTTGATAGTGTTTTTATTTTTCAATTTTATTTTTAATTTGCAAGAGAAAATGGTTGAGATGGTGCTAAAGTGTGTGGATGGTGTCTATAGTAGAGAATCGCCAGCGGCCGGCGACGTGAAGAAAAGGATCACGAAGAAGAAGAAGAACAGGGCTTTTTTTTTATTTTTTTAGAAAAACAAATAGAATAAAGAAGAAGAAGAACAGAACTTTTTTTTATTTTTTTTAGAAAAACAAATAGAATAAGTAAATATATGAAAATATAAATAAAAGTAAAAATATAAAAAATAAAATAATTGACACGTGGTACTTAGTAGTTGGTGCGTGTGCTCACATTCCTTCTTAAACTTGGGGTTGACCAAATAATGGGACACTTTTACCACTTTTAAATTGTTTAAGGGGTTACTAGGACCTTTACAAAGTTTAAGTGTCTTTTTAAAAAAAGTGTTATAGTTGAATGGGGTAATAGTGTATTTCCTCTTTAAATTACTTTATATATATATTCATTGAGTAGAGTAAGTCTTGAGTTGAGCAAATCCAAGGTAAGTTCATCTTATTCCTATCAAGCTTAAGTCGTTGTTTAGCATTCCAATTTGCATACTCGTACACTCAACGTACTGATTTCAGTTGGCCTGCATCGTTTCATGATGCAGACGCAGGTAACCAGGATGAGCATGCAGTGTTTTGTTGATCCAGTTTGAGATCCAGAGTCAGTGTTCAGCCTCCTTGCATTTCGGAGGATTCTTTTTATGCTTTCCAATCTTTCTATTTTAGAATGTCGTGGGGTCTGTCCCAACATTTTTCAAAGTAGTTTTAGAGGCTTCATATACATATGGTTAGTTAGTTCAACTGAGTCTCTTTTATTTGAGATCTTTTGTTTAGAGACTAAAGTGTCATTTGGCCAAGACATTAATTTAAGTTATTTATGAGATTGTTCTTGTTTTATTATTAAGTAAGTCTTCCGCTGAGTTAAGTAAGTCAGATCAAAAGTTCACTCAAGGCCAGAAATGGTCACCGAGTTCCAGTCCCGCCTAGGATGTAGGCTCGGGGCGTGACAAACTTGGTATCATTGCACAGAGTTCAAGAGTCCTAGGGAGTCTATGAAGTCGTGACTGTAGATTCATAGTCATCGGTGTGAAGCGCGCCACATCTATGATTATGAGGCTACAACATTTAGGAATTCCTCACTTCTTTCGTACTCATTTCGTGCATTAGAGTTTATCTCTAAAAGTTTCCCTCTAATTAGTGCTTGCGCGTGTTTCACATCTTCATGTCTCCACGAAGAGCAGTTAGAGGTCGTCCAGCAAGAAATGAAGAGGATCCAGAGGTACCTAATGCACCTGAAGTGCAACCTGAAGGGGAAGTTACTAATGTTAAATTTCGTGAGGATATACGGATGTTGAGTTAAGTTATGACCAACCAAGTCGGGCAACAAAGAAGAGCTCAACAAGAAAGGGCTGACACTTCGAGGATTCAGGAATTCTTGAAGATGAATCCCCCAAGTTTCACTGGTTCGAGCACTACCGAGGATACGGAAAACTTTGTAGAAGAGTTGAAGAAGGTATTTGATGTAATACATGTTGTTGGTGTTGAGAGAGTTGAACTGGCTGCATACCAACTCAAGAATGTGGATACGACTTGGTACGATCAGTGCAAGGATGGTAGAGATGAAAATGCACCACATCCCAATTGGGCTTGCTTTAAAAAAGCTTTCTTGGGGCGTTTCCTTCCCCGAGAACAAAAAGAGGACAAGGTATGTGAGTTCCTTACCTTGAAATAGGACTCACTCGGTGTGCATGAGTATGGGTTGAAATTCACCCAACTATCTCGTTATGCTCCGGAGATGGTTAAGGACATGAGCAGTAGGATGACCTTGTTTGTTATTGGCTTGGGTCGTGCTTCATGCAAAGAAAGACATGGACATTTCGAGATTAGTGGTGTATGTACAGCAGGTGGAGGAGGAAAAGTTGAGGGACATAGAAGAGTACAGAAACAAGAAAGCTAAGACTGGGAATGAGTCTAGTCAACAGAAGAGTGGAGCGAGTCGACCACAATTCCAGAAAAAAAACGCATGCACTATCATCTGCTAGTGCGCCTGCGCCCAGAAATAGAGGTGAGTATAATGGCCACAATTCTTAGAACGCCAAGGCTAGTTCAACCCAATCTTAAGGTAGTGTGGCACAAGGAGGGAGTTGGGCTCCTGCATATGTTAAGTGTGGTAAAAACCACCCCGATAGATGTCGTGAGAGCCAGACAGGTTGCTTCAAGTGTGGTCAAGAGGGTCACTTCATGAGAGAGTGCCCAAAGAATAAGAAAGGGGGTGGAAATTCAGCAATAGAGCTCAATCTTCATCAGTTGCTCCACCAGATAGGGCTGCACCTAGAGGAGCCACTTTTGGTACTAGCGGAGGGGCAAACCGTCTTTATGCAATCACTAGCCGACAAGAGCAAGAGAACTCTCCAGATGTGTCACGGGTATGATCAAAGTCTTTACTTTTGATGTTTATGCTTTGTTAGACCAAGGAGCAAGTTTATCTTTTGTAACTCCTTATTTTGCAAATCAGTTTGACATTCTTCCTGAAAAACTTAGTGAACCCTTCTGTGTTTTTACACCTATTGGGGAGTCTATTTTAGCGGAAAGAGTTTATTGTGATTTTCAAATTTCCATCAATCATAAGAACACCATGGCTGATCTAGTAGAATTAGACATGGTAGATTTTGATGTCATTCTAGGTAGGTACTCGCTTCTTTCCTGTTATGCGTCAATATATTGTAGAACTCGAGTTGTCAAGTTCCAGATTTTTAATGAGCCAGTCATAGAGTGGACTCGTAGTTCCGCAGTGCCTAAGGGTCATTTCATTTCGTACCTAAAGGTGAGAAATTTAGTCTCAAAGGGGTGTATCTATACTTAGTCCGAGTTAATGACTCAAGTGCTGAGATACCTTTCCTTCAGTTAATTTTTATAGTGAAAGATTTTCCAGAAGTTTTTCCTGATGATCTACCCAGAGTCCCCCGCAAAGAGAGATAGACTTTGACATAGACATCGTTCCAGATAATCATCCTATCTCTATTTCGCCATACAGAATGGCACCAGCAGAGTTAAAAGAGTTGAAAGAACAACTGAAATATATGTTAGATAAAGGTTTCATTCGACTAAGTGTCTCACCTTGGGACGCTCCGGTTTTGTTTGTAAGGAAAAATGATGGTTTCCTCAGGATGTGTATATACTACCGCCAATTGAGTAAGGTGACCATCAAGAATATATATCCTCTTACGAGGATAGATGATTTTTTCGACCAGCTTCAGGGTGCTTTATGCTTCTCGAAAATCGATATCAGATCAGGTTACCATCAGTTGAAAGTTAAGGAATGTGATATTCCAAAGACAACTTTTGATTCCAGATATGGGAACTACGAGTTTCTGGTTATGTCCTTTGGTTTGACAAATGCACCTACAACATCCATGGATCTTATGAACGGAGTCTTCAAGCCTTATTTAGATCTATTTGTAATCGTCTTCATTGATGACATACTGGTTTAATCAAGGAGTGAAGAAGATCATGCTAGTCACCTCAGGATAGTTCTTTAGACTTTGAGAGATAAAGAGTTGTATTCCAAGTTCTCCAAGTGTGAGTTTTGTCTTAAGTCTGTAACATTCTTGGGTCACATTATTTCTGGTGATGGGATTAGAGTTGACACTCAAAGATAGAAGTAATTCAAAGTTGGCCTAGACCCACATCTCCAACAGACATAAGGAGTTTCTTGGGTTTGGCTGGCTATTATAGGAGATTTGTAGAAGGGTTTTCATCTATCTCGTCTCCTTAAACCAAGCTAACTCAGAAGACAGTCAAATTTCAATGGTCTGAAGCTTGTGAGAAAAGCTTTCAGGAGTTGAAAAAGATATTAAATACCGCTCTCTGGTTTTGACCTTACCAGAGGGTACTCAAGGTTTTGTGGTGTATTGTGATGCATCAAGAGTTGTCTTGGGTTGTGTGTTAATTTAGAATGGCAAGGTTATAGTTTATGACTCCAGACAGTTGAAGGTTCATAAGAAGAACTATCCAACTCATGACTTGGAATTGGATGCAGTAGTTTTTGCTTTGAATATATGGTGTCACTACTTGTATGATGTTCATGTTGACATATTCACTTATCACAAGAGCCTCCAACGTGGGTTCACTCATAAAGAGCTAAATCTCATACAAAGGAGGTGGTTAGAATTACTCAAGGATTATGATATGAGTATTCTTTACCACCCAGGTAAGGCTAATGTGATTGTTGATGCCTTAAGCAGGTTGTCCATAGGTAGTACCGTCCATGTTGAAGAAAAAAAGAGGGAGTTAGCTAAAGATGTGCACAGAGTGGAACGTTTGGGAGTCAGACTTATGAATTCCACAGAAAGAATAATAGTGGTGACCAATGGTGCTGAGTCATCATTAGTGTCAGAGGTGAAATAGAAGCAAGATCAAGACCCCATTTTGCTTGATTTGAAGGCGAGTGTCCATAACTAAATTGTATTGGCTTTTGAACAAGGGGGAGATGGTGTGCTGAAGTACCAAGGTAGATTGTGTGTACCTAGGGTGGGTGGACTCCAAGAGAGGATCTTATAGGAAGCTCATAGCTCCAGATATTCCATTCATCTGGGTTCCACAAGATGTACCGCGATTTGATAGAGGTATATTGGTGGGAAGGCATGAAGAAAGATATTGATGAGTATGTTGCCAAGTGCTCAAAATGTTAGAGTGAAAGTAGAACATCAAAGGCCTGGAGGTTTGGCTAAGACTACAGAACTTGCGCAATGGAAGTGGGATATGATTAATATGGACTTCATCACAGGCTTGCGAAGGTCTCGTAGGCAACATGATTTTATTTGGGTGATTGTTAATAGGATGACAAATTCAGCCCATTTCTTGCGGTAAAGACTACCTATTCGGCCGAGGATTGTGCTAAGTTGCATCTTCAAGAAGTGGTAAGACTTCATGGAGTTCTGATCTCCATTATTTCAGATAGAGGTGCACAATTTACAGCATTATTCTGGAAATCATTCCAGAATGGTTTGGGTTCAAAGGTGAACCTAAGTACTACTTTTCATCCTCAAACGGATGGACAAGCAGAACGTACTATCCAGACCTTAGAAGATATGTTGATAGCTTGTGTGATCGATTTCAAAGGGAGTTGGGATGATCACATACCTCTCATTGAGTTCGCTTACAACAACAGTTACAATTCGAGCATCCAAATGGCTCCATATGAAGCTCTTTATGGGAGGAGATGCAGATCTCCTATTGGGAGGTTCGAAGTTGGTGAAGCAGGGTTGATAGGACCAGATCTAGTTCACCAAGCCATGGAATAAGGTGAAGGTGATTTAATAAATATTGAAGACGGCATAGAGTCTCCAAAAATCCTACACATATGTTAGGAGAAGACCGTTAGAGTTTGCGGTGGATGATTGGGTGTACCTAAAAGTTTCACCAATGAAGGGCGTTATGAGGTTTCATAAGAAAGGGAAACTTAGTCCCCTATATATTGGACCTTACAGAGTCTCCAAGAGTGTTGACAATGTAGCATATGAGTTGGAGCTACCCCAAGAGTTAGAAGTGGTTCATCCGGTGTTTCATGTGTCTATGTTGAAGAAATGCTTGGGTGATCCTTGATTGATTCTACCAACTGATAATGTTGGGATTAAGGATAATTTATCCTATGAAGAGGTTCTGGTTCATATTTTGGATCGTCAAGTTCGCAAGTTGAGAACAAATAAAGTTTCATCAGTCAAAGTCCTATGGAGGAATCAGTTTGTTGAAGAAGCAAATTGAGAAGGTGAAGAGGATATGAGGAGGATATATCCAAATATCCTCCAATCCGTAGATAATGCACATCAAGGTACTAAATTCTCTTCTTAGCACTTTATAAGACTATGTGTAAGCAGATTATTATTTGATTTTGTTGTTGAGTGCTGAAATGATGTTACTACCCTTAGCTTAGTGAAAGATTTCTCATTCGAGGACGAATGTTCCTAAAAAGGAGATATTGTAACATCTCGTAACTTGAATTAATTAATAATAAGCTAAGAAACCAAGAATAGTCATTGTTGGAAATAAGTAGGGAGATTTCCTAGGTATAAAAGTGAGTTTTTAATCATTTTCAAATGGTCATAACTCCCTGCTCAGGAGGAGTTAGTGTGAGTTATTTATATGGTTAGAAATATCTTCGGAATATTTTTCCAACAGCGCAAAGTTTGCGCATTTTTCATGTTGTATGAGGGAAATATGTCTTTCGTAAGTTGAGTTGTTGGACTAAAAAAAGTTCAATTTTGATTTTAGTAAGGGTAAAGTAGTATTTTTACCCTACTATTTCCTAATTTATTTTAAGGGTCTAATTGGGGTAAAACCAAGTTTTAGTTCAAATTAGAAAATACTTTTTACGCTTAGGGTTTGGCAGAAAAGAGAAGAGAAGAAGGAGAAGGGAGAAAAGAGCAAGATTTCATCAAGAACGCCAAGAGATTCTAGTGGAATTCGTCAGGGGTGATCCCTATCACCACACACCAAAATGTTTAATTCAAAGAGTTTTGATTAGATTGAATGAAGAATATTGAAGTTTTTGATGAACAATTGTCAAATTCTTATTGTTTGGGTTGTTGCATATCTTTAGTTGTTTTGATTCGTGTTTCCGAATTGTTTTACAAGTCTAAACTATTGGGTATTGAGGTATTTAATGATCCTAAGTGTTTGGGGAAATATTCATGGGAGTTTAGAAGGTTTGGAGTTGAAAATCGGAGAAAAAAAGTCGGAAATCCCGTCAGACAACCCCTGGGCGCCGCGCCAGCCAGAGCCCCTCAGGGCAGGCTCTGTCTGACAGACCCCTGGCGTACCGCGCCAGCCAGAGCGCCTCATACCAGAGTTCATCACGCTCTGGTGCTCCGCGCCTCTCAGAGCGCCAAGGTCACTTTGAGACCCTATTTTTCCCCTATCTTTTCGTACGAGTTCCTAAGTGACGTACCTACAACTCCTACTCGATTACATCACTCTAAAGTACATCTAAACACCATGAAATCATCCATAAACATGAGATCATGATTCTTGAATCCACAATCCAATTTAAGGAAAGTTAAGAGTCAAGTCTAAAAGTTAAGAAGCAAGTCAAAGTAAGTTACTAAAGCATTCAAGAGTCTTAAACAAAAATTTTAACTTTGTTTTAAGGTTCAAGTAATGAGTTGAGCAAAGAGTAAAAGAGTTGAGTTAAGTTCTCAAAAGCTATAAGGGAACTAAGTATTCCCTAATAGTTAAGTTTCAAGTTAAGCAAAGAGTAAGAGCTGAGTTCATTTCTCATAAGTTATAAGGGAACTAAGTATTCCCTAAAAGTTTATAAATGTTTTCACATTTAAGTTGAAGAGGAACTAAGATTTCCTAAAGAGTTTTGAGAAATAAAAAGGGGAACATTGATTCCAAGAGGGTTTTTTAAATCTAAAAAGGGTTGAGCAAATTATCTCAACCCAAGAGGAAAGAGGAGTTTTTAAAAGCATGAGCTAAAGTATATTTTGGGAGTAGTATTGAGCACCGATGTGGGTAAGAGAGTTCATATTAACTCACGTCTTCATGTAAACCATGTAGCCATCATGGGTATTAACGGGTCATACTTTTTAGATGACCACGCGAGGTTAGCTAGTGGATCCACTAGGTTGAGGATGTTTTATGCGACGGCAAAGGATAGGACAGTTCTGGCAGCGTGGGTGAGATGTTGTATCACCACTTAGGATCATAGTGATGGTTGTCGGTTAGAGAAACTCCCACACAACTATATTACTTTCATAAATTAGTACAGTTGAGTTTATTATTGCATTTTTTTTTGATGAACTGAGTCGCTTTACCTTCTTACAAACTTTATATGTATCGCATGTGTTTTAAATTGTTTTATATAAATATTCATTGAGTAGAGTAAGTCTTTAGTTGAGCAGAGCCAAGGTAAGTTCATCTTATTCTCATCAAGCTTAAGTCGTTGTTTAGCATCTCAGCTCGCATACTCGTACATTCAATGTACTGAGTCAATTGGTCTGCATCATTTCATTATGCAGACACAGGTAACCAGGATCAGCATGCAGCACTTCATTGATCCAATTTGAGCTCCAGAGTCAGTGCTGAGCCTCCTTGCATTCCGTAGAATTCTTTTTATGCTTTCCAGTTTCTATTTCAGAATGTTGGCGGGTTTGTCCAACATTCATCAAAGTAGTTTTAGAGGCTTCATAGATAGATGGTCAGTTAGTTCAGCTGAGTCTCTTTTATTTCAGATATTTTGTTTTGAGACTAAAGTGTCATTTTGGCCAAGATATTAATTTAAGTTATTTATGAGATTGTTTTTGTTTTATTATTGAGTAAGTCTTCCATAGAGTTAAGTAAACCAGGCCAAGGATTCGCTCGAGGCCAACAATGGTCACTGAGTGTCAGTCCCGCCAAGGATGTAGGCTCGGGGCGTGACAGTGAGTGTCACTCACGACTCGTTTTGGTTCGTGACAATATGTTAAGACTTGAGTTGTCATTTTGGCCAGTCTAATATTTCTTTAAGATATTGCATGAGTTGTATTTTGAGATTGTTTCCAGTTATTAAAGTATTCCGCTATAAGTTAAGTCATGTCAAGGGTTCTCTTGGGGCCAGCAATGGTTCTCGAGTGTTAATACCGCCTAGGGTGTAGGCTCGGTGTGTGACATTGGTAATACAGGAATTAGTAGTACATCGGTTGGTAATGCATGGTTTAATTTTGTCAAATATTTGGTTCATTGTTTTCCATTTCATCTTGTGTTTGGATTAAAAGCCTATAAAAAAAACTTCTTTCCAATTATACCATTGAATTATTATATAATTGGGTCAAGGTAGATAATTGTCAGACCATATTTATTTATTATGACCTACTAACTAGCTAGGGGAGAAACAATTATGTTGTCATGTTTTTTATTTACCGTTTTAATTGACAAATGTTAAACAACTCAGATTTTAAATAATGTATTGATTTGTATTGAATTTATGTATTAACAAACAACACTCTCTAAATAAATTGTAAGTCAATTTATTTAAATAAATGTATTAGTACATATATAATATATAAAACAAGAAATAACAAAAAAAAAATTGAGAAATATTTCTATCTTTACACAAACTTACTCATAGTATTAAATCCTAAGTACTACACAAACTTATCACAGGGTCTTTACACAAACATATTTGGCTTCTCTAAACTCCAAATATGTCCCTTCAAGTTTACCATTTATTTTATCAAATAAAATGATATTTTTTTGTTTCAATTTATATATAACAAAAAATTTAGTTAATTAGAAAATAATGATATATTTCTTTATTTAATAGTAATAATTTATTTCTAAATATAATTTTACCTTTAATAGAATGATTTTATAGCTATAGTGACTTATCTTAGAGATCAATATTTTATACTGGCCATTTAGGGAGCCATCCAAGTGACCCTAAGTCAAGGCAGCCCTAAACGGATAGTCCATTTGCCTTAAACGGATAATGGTGCACTAAATGAACTGTTTAGGGTCTCGTGAAGGGTCCCTCCCCTGTTTTAGGCTTGTGAACTTCCCGTTAACTCACTTTTACCTTTTTGAGGTATTACACATTCATAGTTTAAAATTGTCCGTATGATCCTATCAGTAAACTATGCACTTGCTCTTTTTTTGTTGAGTATGAGGCATATTCAAGCGATTGTATGAGACCTCAATTAAAGGAAGCATGACCAATCGAATCCAAGGGTAGCTACTCTTTCAGGCTTTCATGAGCTCTTCTATCTTTTATTGTCCTTCTTATCGAGCACAAACACTTTAGACTATGATAGTTATGTTTCTAGTTTTGGGTATGCATCCTCATTATTGACTAGTTAGTGTTTTGGTACTACGGATTTCAAATTTCAGTGGGTTAAATTCTGCAATTTTTTAACTATTAAAATGGGTTTATGGGGACTCAATGCTTTAGTTATTTTTCAACTATTTATATCATTACTTAATTTTAGAAAATGGTGCCTTGAGTTAACTTGGGTTTGGTAGTTTGTTTTTCACCAGAGACTTTAGGGTTCATTTGGTACATAGATTAAAAACGCGGGGATTAGTAATGTAGGGATAATATTGCAGGGATTAGTAATGCATGGTTTATTTTTATCAAGTGTTTGATTCATTGTTTCCCACATCATCTTGTGTTTGGATTAAAACTCTATTTAAAAAAAACTTCTCTCCAATTATATCATTGAATTATTATATAATTGGGTCAAGATAGATAATTGTCGGACAATATTATTTTTTTATGACCTACTAACTAACTAGGAGAAGAACAATTTTGTTATCATGTTTGTTATTTACCTTTTCAATTAGTAAACGTTAAACAACTCACATTTTAAATATGAGTGACCTTCATATATAGCAAATAAAAAATTATATTTGTATGTCATATTTATATGATCGAGTCGATTCCATGATTATATGTTCATTTCATACCGGACCAAGTTTGCATAATTGCGCTCTATAGCAAACATAAATATGTATATTTCGCTAAACATATACAAAAGAAATCAGTTATATAATTTTGCTATACATATACAACGGAAAGTAGTTGTATAATCTGTTTTGGTATACATATACAAAATATCAAATGTATAGTATGTGTTTGTACAAAACAAGAAAGAGAAAAAGACAAAAGAAAAATGGGCAAAGAAAAATCGTATTTGTATAATCACAAGTGTATAGGACGAAAATATATGCATTTGTATTTGTATATATATACAATTTGTTTTCTCGCTTTATACAAACTCAAACACAATGTAAATATGTGTTTGTATAAAGTGAGAGAGGCGACTAAGCAACGAGATCTGGGAGAGGGGAGAGGGGAGAGAGGGGAACCAAAATATATGTATATATATAATTTTCTCTCGCTTTATACAAACACAAACACATTTTATACATTGTGTTTTTGTATAAAGTGAGAGAGGCGAGTGAGTGAGCGAGATTTGGGAGAGTGGCGAGCGAGCTCTAGGAGAGGGGAGAGAGAGAAAGGAAAATATATGTATATACAATTTTTTCTCGCTTTATACAAATACAAACACATTTTATACATTTGCGTTTGTATAAAAGCGAGAGAGACGAGGGAGAGAACGAGAGTGGCGAGCGAGATTTACCAGGAGAGAGGCGAAATAGCAACAGTTTACTATGGGGTACAATTGAATCAAACTATGATTATACCATTTAATTTGAATTTAAGTTTGCTATTATATACAGTTTTCCTTTAAATATTGTATTGGATTTATTTAGTAACAAACAACACTTTAAATAAATTGTAAGCTAATTATTTAAATAAATTTACCAGTGCAAATATAAAACACAAAATCAAAAAAATAAACAAAAAAATAAAATAATTTGAGGGATACTTTTGTCTTTACACAAACTTATCCCATGAAATTAAATCCTAAATATTACTAATACCTCCAAATGGAAAGTGTTTGTAATACATCCTATAATACCATGTAAGAGGTATAACTAATCTATGAATTAGTTATACATAAGCTCAAATTTCTATCAAACATAGTACTCAATAGGCTGCCTATTAAATAAATATCATACATAATACATAGATTATTTCTTCTAATACTCCCTATCAAATGACCCCTTAATGTGGATCCCATTCACAATGGTATGGATTGTGACTGAGAAAGATTTGATTTGTAAAATCATAATAACCTAAATTATTATGTTTGTAAATGAAAAATATATATATATGTGTACTATAAATTTCAGGTTTAAGTACATCGGGTATGTGAATTTTCTATTTAAGAAAGTCCTTCAGTATAAACTTGACCCTGTGTGTCTTTGATAGGTCAACTCCAAGATACACACATTTTTCTTCCATCAGCAGTGGTAGGTGGCTAGTATTTTTTTTGTTTTTGTTTTTCATCCGGTGTCTGGAGCCCATATTAGAGTTCGAACTAAATCCAGATCATGCATTACGTGGCCCATTTGGGAGTGGCGCTCTCAATGGAATTTTCTTCATACCCAGGCTCGAACTCAAGACCTCTGATTGATGGTGAAGCACTCTCACCAATACATCGCAACTCATATAAGTAGGTAGCACTACTTCAAGGTCAAATAAATAAGTAGTAGACTAGTAGTAGTTTAATTTAGTTTAATTTAGCCATTGATAGTCACAAAGAGGTGTTTAACTTTGTTGTCTACAAAGTACAAAAAATACAATCCATCAGAATCTCCAGTTGGAAAGGTGTGAGCGCATGCTTACATTGAAACTAAAAATAACAAGTCAGTGGGAGCGCATGTAAACGACAACATTTTAATACCATCTACGGTGGGTTCTATAAACTCCAAATATGTCCCTTCAAGTTTCCAATTTATTTTATTACATAAAATTATTATTGTTATTTTATTGGACACGAAGTTTCAAACATAAAAGAAAAGGTTTTTAATATAATCTTATTAAGAGTAAAACGAGTTAAAAGCAAAGTTTTACTCTACACATTTTGACTTAATATAAATTTTAAGAAAGAAATGTACACTTTTGAAATTAATGGTCTTAAACAATGTTTAATTGCTATAAATCATTAAATTAAGAATAAATGAGAAATTTCAAAGTTAAGTTATTTCTGATTATAGAAAAATGACATTCTTTTCGAGATAGACAAAAAAAAAGTGTGACACATAATTAATTGAAACAAAGGAGTGTGAAATATATACGGAAAGGTGTTGGTCCTCACTGAAATTGACTAAACAAAAAATAAATGTCACATAAATTGAGATGGAAAAGATACACTCTCTCGATGTTGCAAGCTTGAATTCACCTAATCATGGTTAAGGGTGTTCTTGAAAATATTGGTTTGGTAATTTTTTTAATTTTGTTTCGTTAAAATGCTTTATCATTACCATGTCGAGTTAGTTTGGTAGGTCTCAGATGTTTTTAAGTTTGATTTCGTTTTGTGTGATAGTAAATTGATAATCACAACTTGTTCAACTTCAACTTACATTCAATTGTCTAGCATTGGCTAAAACCGACATGCATGTTCGTGTAAAAAACTTTCCATTGTAAAATATGGTTAATTGATGTACGCAAATTGATTCAAATACTATATTTTTTTAATAAAAAAAAAACATAATACATAAATATGTTATTTAATTTGGTGTTAATTAGCTAGCATATATGTTTTGCAATTTTTGGCGTACACAAATAAACGCTTAAACATGTATTGTATATGAAGCTGAACAAGGAAATGTGACATAGTATACGTAAGATGTCGTCTAGAACATCATGTACAACGTGTGCATCTACTTGTTACGTTCGTACTAAATATTAAAGAAATAAGTTTTACTTGAAAGACATGTTTATATATTATATCTGCTCTAATCTTAGAATTGAAGGGCTGCAGAATTTAGTGCTGTTATAAAATCTTGCATGGCATAATAAGAACAAAGAGGACAGGCTAGCATTGCAGCTTTTACGTACCATACATTATATTAGGAAAATGTAATTACTGCTTCTGTAATATTTATTTTTTCTTTAATGCACATGAGAATCTCCAACTAATGTGGACCAATAAACCTTCATGACTTCATATCACTTATTTTGCTATAAATACTATAGGTTAAAGAGTATATTAAGCATCCCTCTTATCAAACAATTCATAATATATTTCTCTACTTCTCTTCATGGCTCAAACAAAGTTAGTAACTATCCTTACTTACCTACTTTTCTTTTCAATATTATTCTCTCACATTATTAAATCTATCGAGGGACGATTCATGAAGTTCAATCATATCAACGATGTCTCAGGACCTCGTAGCCACACTATGGTATCGAAAATGCAAGATTGGAGGGAAAAAATCGCTTTGAAAACTCTAATGTGGTTTATGCAACAACGAAGGGAACATTTGACGATGAGCCTGCACCAATGGCACCCGTTACACCACCGAGTTCAGTTCCACCACCTGGTCGTGTAGACGGATTCAGTCCTTATGGACGGGGTCATAGTCCCGGGATTGGTCATTCCATTCAAAACTAATGCAAACGCGTTGTTATAGAATACACTTGTCCCTCACATGCATGTAACGGTATCCAAAGTGGTTTAGTATAATTTATTGTTCTTTTATGTGTAAAATGTAATTTATATTATCTCTATATAACATGAAGTCATGACAAGTTTCACCATGTGACAATAATTTTTTATTTTATTTTTTTGGTTTCCATGAGGCATTCTTGTATAGAAACAATGAATTTAATAACTTCCATGTCCTTTGAAAAGTAGTAATTATAAGTAGTTATATAATAGGTTGAATTAGTAACCTAAAGAATAAGTCAAATAATCTTTCATAGCAGGTTAAATTATATTATTAGTATATAACAATCTAATTATACGATCATTGAATATTAGTGATATCCTAAGTATACGTTTCCTATATGTTGTACAAAAGAATGTGAATATGACTACTAAAAAAATCAATCTTTCCCACTAAAAAATGTTTAGTGGTTATTTTGAAATATATTTTGATTGAATCGCCAGTGAGCAAAGAAAAAAATAGTAATATTTTCATAAATTATGAAGTTTTCCACTATTTCAGTGAAAAATCTGTTTCTCATCATGCAATTTTTCAGTAAACTAATTCGGTGAAAAATGAAAGGAAATAGATATCATGTTTTGTAACACAAGTTTTTCACTAATCCACCATTGGGGGGGGGGGGGGGGAACTTTGTTTATGATAGTGTATTTTACTATTTGGGCTCAAACAATCACACCAAGGAAGTTTTTCAATCTTTACGAAGAGGATTGGTCCAAACTTGAGTGGCCCAAAGATATCAAGTCCATTAATGGGTTAATGACTTCGCCCCAAATTATTTTGGGTCAAATAACATGCCATATCCAAATGCTCCTAATTGATATGACCAATCTCTCCCTCTTCTATTTTTTGTATTAATTATTTTTGCTTTTCAAAAGCTAATTGAATTTTAAAATTAAGTGTTCTTCCAAATTTATATATACTCTAATCTCCAAATTTGATTTTAATTTGTAGTTAGATTGCATTAGATGTCATCTCATGAAATGAGCTTAAAGAAAACATATGGTCCTCAAGACTCATATAATTGAACCCAACTTTATGGGACTAGAATACTATTAGTAATAGTTGAAGCGGTTATTGTTATTGTGAATTGTGATATATGGGTTGCACTTTGACACATCGATTGCACCAAATAGTGTGATGGACCATTTCGAGTTTAATCCCGAAAGAAACTAGTAGTAACTATTCGACTTAAGGAATCGAATTCATTAAGACTAACATGAACAGAATGATACATAACACGAGATTTATCATGGAATTGTTTTTTTTTTCAAGGGAGTAAAAATCACGATCTTCGGTAAGTAGGATTTCAACGACGTATTTCACTAACTTTAACCAACAATTTCTAATTTATAATTTTATAATCTAAGAGACTAGTCTAGTATTTCAATTCAATCGTTGACTTACTATTTAGTAACAACTTGGGTTGTAAAGCACTCGAAAGGCAAACCCTAAACCCCCCCCCCTCCCCGGCCCCTTAACCATGGTCCTTATCGGGTCAATGATTTACCGGGTTATTATGGTCGGGTACGGGCCAAACCAACCTAGTGTACATGCTTATGGGAACCTCCATAATCGGTACAAGCAAGTCAATTTTTGATGGGTAATATCCCCTCCAGTAGGCATTCTCTCATTTTTGTTCAGTGGGTCTTTAAAATTCTTACACATGTATAGTTAAACGGCATAATATATACATATATCGTTTAACTTGATTTTGCTGATATTTTATGTCCTCCAACTTTGACAATAATAAATCACATGAGAGATTTTAAAGTCCATGAAAAAAAAAGTAGAAGATCAAAAAATTCATTACTTTATTTTTATTGTTTAAATAAATGTGATAAAAAAATATCATCTATTTATAGCCAACAAATGATGGTAAGAAGAGGTACATTATCATAAAAGTCACAAACTATTCAATGTGAAAAGATGTTAATTATTCAAATTGCATATTTTCTCTTGATGTCTTTTCGAATAAAAAGCACTTCATGTTTTCGTTCTCACCTTTTAAAACTCAATATTAATTGTCCCCCACATGAATGAAGAATGACTTTTGAGGCAAAGGAATTCATGCACAAGTGTGAGAGTTGCAAGCAAATATTATTTGCATCTGAATAAGTAGATTTTCCTTTGAACTTTTTGTAGTAAGTCCATATCGAATGCACTTGATCAATCGATAAATGTGATATCTTTAAACCATCAAACTTTGTTGTACACCTAGACATAAAAGTCTTACAACTAATCTTAATCATCTATGATTCTCATTTTGTGTTTATGTCAGTTATGATAAATGTCTGATTTCATGAATGCATAGAGAATTGATACTTACTATCATTCTATTTGAAGTGATTCACTCTTCAATCTTCATACTCACATAAATGATTTCTAAACGTTTAATTCAATAAATTATTTGGTCATATCTTGCCAAACTTAGAAACTATTAAACTTTAATGTTTTTATCCTTGTTCTTGAATATTGTCTTCATCACGATAATGGATTGTATGTACCAATCTTTGAACTGGGCTTCTATTAAGCCCAGCCCAACCTCCATTGCCCCTTAACCAAGATCCGTATTGGGCCTGTGATTTACTGGGTTATAAAGCCAGACAAATTTTCAAAATTTAACTCAATGATTATTGGTCTAGTGTTGGTCGAAAATTTGGTGAAAATTTCTGCCTGAAAGTTTAATTAGTACTATTATTATTTTGACATTCGTAGAAATAAGACAAGTAACTAAATATTATATTGTGATTGCAAATGGATTTTGTAGAAAATTTTGTAATATTGATCTTTTTAAAATTTTATTTGTGTCGTCAACTTCTTACGTTGGTTCCTGAATTGTGTTATTGTTAATTTACATGTGTTGCTATCTACTTAACAAAAAAAAAAAAAAAGGAAACTACCGTATTAGATATATATATATATATATATATATATATATATATATATATATATATATATATATATATATATATATATATATATGTATGTATATATATATATGTATGTATATATATATATATATGTATGTATGTATGTATATATATATATATATTATTTCTATCTATTTTCTTAAATAATTATGTATCTTAGCACTAATTAAGAGCTGCTTATTATATATGAGGAAGGTACACCTAGACATATGTATTTTTACTACTGGATATACTAAATTAGGGAGAGAAGCAAGTGAGATAATCATGTATCTCACATACATGTGAATCACACTAGATACAGATGTTTTATACATGTATTTGTATGTATCTGGTGTAATTCACATTTATATGGGCATTAAATACATAAGAGAGTGATGAGCGATATGGGAGGGTGGCTATGGAGATTAGTTATATATATCAAATATATGTGAACCCACTTAGATATAGTGTATAAACAAACAAATTACATCTAATTTTGACTCTCTATATATTTTGATCTAACATGTATCTGAACATACTAAAATCTAATCTGGTAAGATTTCTAATATTACAAACTAACGTGTATCTAAGTAATTAGTTCCTAAACTAATGAATTTTATGTAAGTTTCACAATGAACCCAACCCGTTCAAAAGGGGTACGATCGATAGCATGCCTTACAAGGTAAGGTTAGCTGAATAAACTCGGCTGGACAATCGGTTATATAATGGCTCTCGTTGAACAACATAGATTCTTCACTTCATTCGTTGATCTAAGATCGACAAAGGCTTATAATCCAAAAAAAAAAAAAAAAAACTTACTTCTTAACCTTCGTCCAAAGTTATGTGGAATGAATAATACGACACTTTGTGTCCTTTCCTAGTAAGTAAATTAATTTGAGCTTGTTTGGCTTGCCCAGAAAAGATCCAAAATGAAGAAAGACGTCATTCATATTCATTTGTCAACTTACAATTAACAATATAACATCAATTATTACGAGAATTATTAATTATTAACATAAATAGATATCAGAATATGGTATAACTTAAAACATTGTTTATAAATTTTAATCTATATAGTGAGCTACAATTGCTATGTTTGACCAAATGCAAGTATGTAACATGTCTTTTTCTCCAAACAAATCCAATACATTTTTCTTTGAAAGAGAATATGGGTTAGACTATATATACTATATATTAATAATATTCTCTTTACATGTCTAAAAGTTCCAACTACCTGACACTATCTTCTTTGACTATGGTTAAGGGGGAAAGCAAAGTGGAATTAATCTAGAAAGTAGGTTTGATTTGTGATAACTTTCATCATCATATATATCATCACTGTTTAAGTATATGGCACAGGCTTTTAAGACTAAATGGTTGGAACTATTGATAAAAAGAAATGAAATATTAGATAAGCCTCAATTTTAAAAGCTAGATCATGATGAGAGTATTATCCGAGTTATATAAGAAGATTATGTCCCTCATTCTTTAATTAATGTAGGAGACTGATCTAGGAGTGGAGTTAGTAGTGTTGGGAATAAATTCGTAACAGAAATAATATTTGCGGTAATAAAGGCAATAAATGCGGAACACAACAATACGGTTAATCAACGAGAATAAAAGAGAAATAATGACACCAAGATTTTACGTGGAAACCCTCCTAAATAAGGGAAAAAACCACGACCCGAGAGGAGCAACGAATATCACTATAGTAAGGATTTTACACTTGTAGATCCGAGCAAAACTCCAAAGATCACTACACACTCAAAAGAAATAACCCTCTTTTGATTTTTCCACCTCACTATAATATCGCTCACACTCTCTATTTTTCCTCACAGATTATTTTCCTCTGTGATGCCTCGCTCTTCTTTTCTCTCCTTTGTAATTTCCTTTTGGTGTATTTAGAATGAAGAATTGTCCTCCCTTTTATAGAGAACAAATACACTACCCTCCAAATGTGCTACAGAAGAAAAACAATTTTTTCTTCTTCATAGCTTACCTACTCTACCAAACTTTGAAATTGGCAGAAAATAATTTTTTATTTACCAACTTTGCCAAACTTTGAAATTGAAGAAAAAACAATCTTTTTTTCTTTACCAACTCTGCCAAACTTTGAAATTGGCAGAAAACAATTCAAAGTTTGGTACATGGGGATGGACCCCACAATCTCCCCCTCCAGACCCATTCACCTGAAGGAGGTAGCTCTAGGTTTCTAGCTTGAGTGCATGCCGACAAGTTCTTTGCATAGCTCGAACTTGTCTTTTGATACCACCTTGGTCAGCATATCTGAAGGGTTCTCACTAGTAGGGATCTTCATGACCTGCATAGATCCATCCTCTATCTTTTCACGAATCCAGTGATATCTCACGTCGATATGCTTCGTCCTCGCATGATACATGGTGTTCTTGCTCAAGTCTATTGCACTCTGACTGTCACAATAGACGACATACTCTTTCTGATACAATCCAAGTTCTTGAAGAAATCGTTTCAGCCATACCATCTCTTTGCCAGCTTCAGTAGCTGCAATGTATTCTGCCTCAGTTGTAGAGAGTGCGACACACTTCTGCAACTTTGACTGCCATGATATAGCTCCCCCTGAAAATGTAAACAAATATCCAGTAGTAGATTTTCTATTATCGAGATCACCTGCCATATCAGCATCAGTATAGCCCTTCAAGATTGGATCAGATCCTTCAAAACACAAGCAATCTTTTGTGGTACCTCTTAGGTACCTGAGTATCCACTTAACTGCCTCCCAGTGTTCTTTTCCAGGATTTTCAAGGAATATGCTAACAACACCAACTGCATCAGCAATATTAGGTCTTGTACACACCATTGCATACATCAAACTCCCCACTGCTGAAGAATAAGGAACTTTAGTCATTCCCTCTTTCTCCTCTTTTGTTGTAGGACACATCTGTTTGCTCAACTTCAGATGACTCGCAAGAGGCGTGCTAACAGGTTTAGCACTCTTCATGTTGAAGCGTTCTAGTACACGTTCAATGTACTTCTCTTGAGATAGCCACAACTTTCTTTTTTTTCGTTCTCGAACAATCTTCATCCCTAGAATTTGTTGTGCTGGGCCCAAGTCTTTCATGTCAAATGACTTGGACAAATCTTTCTTCAACTTTGCAATCAGCTCTTTGTCTTGTCCTACAATTAACATGTCATCCACATACAACAACAAAATAATAAAATTGTTGTCAGAAAATTTTTTGAAGTATACACATGGATCAGAATAGGTCTTTGTGTACGTTTGACTTTTCATGAAAGAGTCAAACTTTTTGTACCATTGCCTTGGGGCCTGTTTCAACCCATAAAGACTCTTATTCAATTTGCACACCATGTGTTTCTTTTCAGATACTTCAAATCCCTCTGGTTGCTCCATATAAATCTCTTCTTCCAAATCTCCGTGAAGAAATGCAGTTTTCACGTCCAATTGCTCCACTTCAAGATCTAGACTAGCTGCTATGCTCAAAATAGTTCGAATAGAAGTCATTTTGACAACAGGTGAAAAAATTTCATCAAAATCAATACCTTTCTTTTGTTCGAAGCCTTTTACAACCAATCGAGCTTTGTACCTGACCAACTTGCCATTTCCATCTTTCTTGAGTTTAAAGACCCACTTGCACTTAAGCGGTCTTTTGCCTTTTGGAAGTTCAACTAGCTGGTATGTGCCATTTTTCTGTAGAGATCCCATCTCTTCGTGCATGGCTTTCATCCATTGGCTCTTTTCTGGATGAGACAACACCTCCTTAAGATTTTCTGGCTCCCCTTCATCATTGATGAGGACATACTCTGAGGTAGGGTATTTGGATGACTCTACCCTTTGTCTTTCTGATCTCCTCAGAGCTTGAGATTGTTCTTCTTCTTCTGGGTACTCCATTTGCTCGGTATTATCGCCGAGTTGCTCCCCCTGCTCAACAATCTCATCAGGTTGCTCTTCATGCTCAGCAACTTCATCAATCGTACTTTCATTCTTTTTCTCGGCCTTCTCGGATAGATCATCATCAGTTCCAACTTCACTTTCTCGAAAGATTACGTCTCTGCTTCTGATGACCTTCTTCTTTACAAGATCCCATAGTCTGTACCCGAACTCGTCATCTCCATATCCGATGAATATGCAGGGAACTGATTTATCATCTAGCTTGGTTCTCTGCTCCTTCGGTACATGTGAAAAAGCTTTGCAACCGAACATCTTTAGGTGCGACTAAGACATCTCTTTGTTGGTCCAAACTCTCTCCGGAATGTCAAACTCCAACGGAACTGATGGACTACGATTGATAAGATAACACGCTGTCCGAACTGCTTCACCCCAGAATATCTTAGGTAATTTAGCCATTCTGAGCATACTTCTCACCTTCTCAACAATGGTGCGATTCATTCTTTCAGCTACACCATTGTGTTGTGGGGTTCCAGGAACTGTCTTTTCATGTCTGATTCCATGGTTTGAACAGTACTCTTCAAATTCCCTTGAAGTGTACTCACCTTCATTGTCGGTTCGGAGAAGTTTTAGCTTTCGACCCGTCTCTCTTTCTATCAGAGCATGAAACTTTTGAAATACTTGAAACACCTGAGCTTTGGTTCTCAAGATATAAACCCACAATTTTCGAGAAGCGTCATCAATAAAGGTAACAAAGTATTTATTACCTCCTATCGATTCTATCTTCATTGGACCACAAACATCAGAATATACCAAATCAAGTATATTCGACTTTCTTTCAGATGATGTCTAAAATGAAACTCTATGTTGTTTACCAAATAAATAGTAGTTACAAGATTTTATCGTTGTACCTTTGGCAAAAGAGATGAGTGATTTTTTGGAAAGAATTTGCAATCCTTTCTCGCTCATATGACCCATTCTTTTATGCCATAAATCTGCAGAATTCTCTTCCTGAGCCGCATTTAATTCACCTTGGCATATTTCTGCATTTGTCCTGTACAACGTGCCACGAGCAACTCCTTTTGCAATTACCAATGCCCCTTTGGTGAGTCTCCATTTTTGATTTGCAAAGTAGTTCTCATATCCATCTCGGTCCAAAGCAACTCCCGAGATTAAGTTCATCCGCAAATCAGGTACGTGGCGCACATCTTTCAACACTAATGTGCATCCAACATTTGTTTTTAAGCAAATGTCTCCGATCCCCGCAATCTTTGAGTAACTTGTGTTACCCATTTTCACATTGCCAAAATCACCGTCTACATATCTGCAAAAAATCTCTTACCGGTGTGGCATGGTAAGATGCTGCTGTGTCGACCACCCATTCTGACTCTACACCTGCCAAGTGCATGCATTCTTCTTCCTCATTTATGAAGAGAACAACATTGTCATTATTTTGCACCATGGCAGCTGTGTTGTCATCATTCTTCTGGCCGCTGCTTTCCCCTTTGCCCCTTTTTAGATTTGGACAATCTCTTTTGAAGTGTCCTGGTTTATCGCAATTGTAGCAATTTCTGGCCTTTGATTTTGATCGGACTTTGGACTTTCCACGAACTCCGGATCTACCATAGTTACTTGAGCTCCTTTGGTAACTTCTGCCTCTACTTTCCGTGATGAGAGCCTGTCCGTGATTTTCAGGCCTTTTTCTCATCTTTTCATTAAGCAAAAGGGCTGATGTGACATCCTTCAACTCAATAGAGTCCTTACCATATAAAATGGTTGTTGCTAAAGTATCGTAGGAAGATGGCAACGAGTTTAGGAGCACTATGGCTTTATCTTCATCCTCGATCTTTACTCCGAGGTTTGCTAGCTGCGTGATTAGTCCATTAAGTACATTTAAATGAGACAAAAAATTTGTACCTTCACCCATATGTAGCGCATATAACTGCTTCTTTAGGTACAATTTATTTGTCAGCGTTTTGGATATGTATAGATTTTCTAACTTTGTCCAAATGCCACATGCACTCTCTTCATCGATGATGTTATTAACTACATCATCTGTTAAGTGCAATCTGATTGCACTGGCAGCCTTTTCATCCATTTCTTCCCAATCCTCAAGTTTCATGGATTCGGGCTTTTTGGATTTGCCGCCTAGTGCCTTGTGCAAACCCTGTTGGATGAGCAAGTCTTTCATCCTTCTCTGCCACATTGAGAAACCGCTATCACCGTTGAATTTTTCTACCTCGTACTTTACTCAGGACATTTTGTTTTCCACTGAGTATAGTACAATAAGCTGCAAAAATATTTTTGTAAATGAGCAGAACCTGTGCTCTGATACCAATTCTTGGGAATAAATCCGTAACAGAAATAATATTTGCGGTAATAAAGGCAATACATGTGGAACACAACAATACGGTTAATCAACGAGAATAAAAGAGAAATAATGACACCAAGATTTTACGTGGAAACCCTCCTAAATAAGGGGGAAAAACACGACCCGAGAGGAGCAACGAATATCACTATAGTAAGGATTTTACACTTGTAGATCCGAGCAAAACTCCAAAGATCACTACACACTCAAAAGAAATAACCCTCTTTTGATTTTTCCACCTCACTATAATATCGCTCACACTCTCTATTTTTTCGCACAGATTATTTTCCTCTGTGATGCCTCACTCTTCTTTTCTCTCCTTTGTAATTTCCTTTTGGTGTATTTAGAATGAAGAATTGTCCTCCCTTTTATAGAGAACAAATACACTACCCTCCAAATGTGCTACAGAAGAAAAACAATTTTTTCTTCTTCATAGCTTACCTACTCTACCAAACTTTGAAATTGGCAGAAAACAATTTTTTCTTTACCAACTTTGCCAAACTTTGAAATTGAAGAAAAAACAATCTTTTTTTCTTTACCAACTCTGCCAAACTTTGAAATTGGCAGAAAACAATTCAAAGTTTGGTACATGGGGATGGACCCCACAAGTAGTCCATATGCAGATTTGGCTGAATTCATCAGATTTTGGTCAGTTAGTATAGTATACTTGTGTTTATGAGTTCATTGCATATATACTAATTTTTAAATTATTATCATTTAAAATTATCATTATAAAATTCAAAATTTATAAAAGTTTAAAATTTTAACTTCAACTCTAAAAGACACAACAATTTTACATGTGATGACCTGCCAAGTGGAGTTTAAACGACATAAATGGAGAACAAATATTGGTGAAACAGAGAATAGGAATTGATTTGACTCGATTAAATAATAGTAAATAAAATGAATATTGAATTTCACTCAACCTAAAAATTAATTCATAATGAAAAGATTTCTCAAGCCATATAAAGAAATCGAATTCCCATTTCATAGCCGACTTGGGAGACTCAACAACTATTGGATTGAGAACATTTACATATTTGGATGTTGACAAGTGTTTTCTATGTTAATTTAAGAAACCACATCTCATAAGCAACTCCCAAAGCACCCATATCATAGTCCCAACATGGCAACATGAATAGAAGGGTTTGTTATTCAATTTGTATTCAAAAGAATAGCAAATTAGTAATTAAGAAAAATGAATGAAGCTCACTTAATTTACGGGGGTGTATTTGAGGTAGTAAAATATATCCTCCTAAAATAGAACGATTTACTCATTATTAGAGCCGTCAATATGGGCTAGGCCCGTTGGGCCGGCCTGGCCTAACCCGGGATTTAATAGGGCTGGGCTAAGATTTTTGGAGCCCATTTAAGAAAAGGGCTTTTTAGCCCGGCCTGAATAAGCCTGTTGATTTGTGGGGCTTGAGAAATATAGGTAGGGCCGGCCCGTGGGCCAATATAAATTAATTAAAAAATATAATATAATATTAAAATTTAAAATTAGAGAGAGTCCAAACTCAAAACAATTAAGTTAATATTTATATTTAGATGTCTATACCTTTTCTTGAAAAAAAACTTAATAAATACTATAAAGATAATTTTATGGGATAATTTCAGAGACCTCCCTCCAAGTTTCGCTCTATAACACTGATCTCCCCTGTGATTTTACGATATTACGTCTACCTCCCTTATTTCCATTTACTTGTAACCATTCTATAAATCTATTTAAAATAAATATAAATTAATTTAGATTTGATTATTTTACCCTTTTTACATTAGTTTCTTTATAATAATAAATATTATATAAAAAACAACTTATTTAACAAATATTTTTAAAATAAATCAGCACAAATACATGTTTTTTTATTAAACAAAGATCATAGTTTTCATTCAAGTTAACTCACCATTTTCATTAAATATTAAATCTTCATATCCATTTCACCTTTATCAATTCATGTAGATTTTCCCCTACAATAATCCATCATTTTCCAGCAATAATTTCTTCAAATAGAAGATAAAAATGAAAAAAGAGAAAGTTGATAAGAACAATCAAATTTTGTCTAGTTAAACATTTTCACGAGCGAAGAAGAAATATGATCCAACGAATAGAGATAAATCATTGAAAATTAGATCTAAACTTGTATATATAAGGGTAAAATTGTCAAATCTAAATTAATTTTTATTTATTTTAAATAGATTTAAAGAATGGTTACAAGAAAATGGAAATAAGGGAGATAGACGTAACATCGTAAACCACAAGGGAGCTGAGTGTTATAGAGCAAAACCTGGATGGAGGTCTTTGAAATTATCCCTAATTTTATTTGTGGATTTGATTAACTAGTAGTAACATTAGCATAAAGTAATATTGTTTTGTCGATATTTATGATAATATTTTAAAATTATGATTTATAACTTAATTTAATAATTATTTTTAAAAAATATAATTTTTTAAAAAGTGGGCTGGCCCGGCAAGCCTGTAGCCCACGTACTTGTGGGTTGGGCCGGCCGTTTTCTGGCCCACGCCAAAAATGGGCTAGCCCGGCCTGACCCGTAAAATGTCAAAGCCTGTATGGGTTAGCCTGTATGGGTTAGCCCGAATGGGGTGGGCTAGCCCATATTGACAGCTCTACTCATTATTCATCAGGATAGCGATATCACAAACTCTAGTGAATAATGAACTCATTCAATAATACTGAATCACACGAAATTTTTTAGAGTACAAGAAGAAAAAGAATAGAAGATTATAAAATTCATTTATTTGTTTTTTTAAAAAAATGAGATAAAATTTTGTATTTATAGTAAACAAAGAGTGGTATGAACATGTATTATGTGTTTTATCATAAAAGTCACAATTCATTATAAAGCTACAACTTATCGAAAAAGTCATAATTTGTGACATTCCAAATATTTCTAAGTTAAAAGTCGAACTTTTCTTCGTTTGTGAATAAGATTGTACCAAGTGATTCTATAAAAAAAACATAGAGAGTCAGGTGGTCGATGACCTAGACAATGAAGGTCTTTGAGTCTTTTTTCCAACGCTGCCAAGTTTGCTAAATTTTGAGCTCCGAGTAAAAAGTTATAGTTTTTTTAGTGAAACTTCTTCATCTAAGGCATTCTATTCGTTTTAGAAAAGGGTATCTTGGTATTTTCCTTTTTCTCACTAGGCTTAGTACATTTTTCCTAAATTACTTATTCACGAGGTTTCAAGAGGAGAAAAAGGGTTAAGTTCAAACGTTCTTCAAGACTTGTGATTTTTGCTAAGAACATCGTTTCCAGATATGTAAGGTTTCTCACAGTGTTGGACTTGTTCGTCCTCACGCCATACAACTAATTCATCCATTAATTCGTCCATAAAATCGTTATGTTAAGAGATTCTTAAGTAGTTATTGATTTTAGTTTCACTTTTTAACAATGAGAGTTTTGAGTTTCTCGGGTTGAGGATCTTGAGTAAGAGTTGTGATTAACTCATTTCGATAACATAATAAGATATATATTTTCAAAAGACTCCTATATACATATATGGTACCATTGATATTATAAATTATTATTTCTCTAAAACTACAAATATTTTTGACACAATTTAGAGAAATATGATTTTATTATTTTTTATTTTTTGGATAAATCTAAATCTAGTTGAAACTCATCTCTAACTTTTCTTTTTACATTCAAAAGTTTCGAGATTTCCACAACTGCAAATCTTTTTGAGTGCACATGAAATGTAATTTTTGTACTCACATAATGTTTTACGTATTTGACCTATCATTGTTAAATTTTTGACACATGTTAACTACAATTTTTGGATATGATTTCAAAAAATTTCCTATGATTTTTTGTAATTTATCCTCTCATCATCATACATAAATGTTTTTAGCAAAGATACAAAAAAAATATATTTGATTATTAAGAAACAACGAACATTATATATGATGAATTTATTTTACAAACGAATCATGGATTCTTGAATTTATTTTACAAAGGATCATTTAACAAAATAATGTATTATAATCAATCATAAACATAATGAATGTAATCTTTTATATGAATTCAATAAATATGATACATAATTTACTAAGATACAATGATTTGATGTATTCGTTATACTTTATGTAAAGTAAAAAAAAATAGCGTTACTTCAATAAATATGATACATAAATTAGTAAGATACAATTATTTTGATGAAATCAAAATTAACTTTCTTAAATCTCAAAACACTCTTTAAATTGATAAACATTAATTTATCAATTATATAATACCTCTACAAAATAATAATATTTCATGGTTTCACCAATATTAATTAGTAAGGTTTTACGGTATGTGATGATAATAAAAAAAGTTAAATAATATACATATGCATAAATTTTAATCTAAAAATTAAACTTAGATGCTAAAATAAACATTTTGATGGATCAAAATTGAGTATCACGATGATTCTATATATGATGGATTAATTTAGACTAACCTGAATGAATTCATCACTAAAATCACTTTTATTTAAACTGACGTAAATTAAACGAATCATATAACTAACATTATTAATAACAATGTTCAATACTCTTGTTATCCATCTACTTAGCCCTTAGGGGTGGGGGTGGGGTGGGCATGTGTTGAGAATATAGTTTAATAAATAAAATATGCTCTCTTTAACAGTTTAAACTTTTACATGAGATGGTCACACACTTCAATATGGTATGAGGTCCTGAGATTGAATCTTACGTGAGGGGGCGTGTTGAGAATATAATTCAATAGTAAAAGTTTGTTCTCTCTAATAACTTAGCTTTTATATGAAATAGTCACACACTTCAATAGCATGATATATCTCGAAATATCATATCATGCTGAGATTTTTAAATCGTGATTCTGATATTATAATATTTGAGATGGTGTACAATATACGTTATAATTTTTTTGTTATCGATATGATATATTTTGTATTTAGATAAAACATATCAAAATACTGGCATATCCAAGTATATAATTACAAAAATAACATATATATTATCAAAATACTAACAAATCTGCAATCTAGCTAGTATTAGTATAAACAAAAGGTTTAGAATTTAAAACTTTAACTACTCCATTTTGAGTGAAATGTATTTAAATTGTAATTGATTAACAAAAGTAGTTATTTATACTTTATTTTGCATATATATTTCTTCCAATATAATATGTTAGTTTGATACGATTGAGATATATTTTTAATCGTCAAAGTCATAATACTCTACTATACGAATACATATTAGTCGAAGTTAAACAAATTATGATTATCGATATATTATACCGTAAAATATTGAAATCAAACTTTAATATATCAAATCATACTAAATTACTATAATATTTGAAATAATTATAAAATTAAAAATATCAAATATCGTACCGTATAATATCATAAATTCCTGCTAAATGACTTTATTATTGTAATGTGTATTTAGGAAAATGTTATCTACTCTGTCAATTGAATTGTGCTCAACCAAAACAAAAAACAGAATCATTTTATTTTTAATTATATTTGTTGTTATTCCAATTGTCTTTTGTAAAGTTGACAAAAGCAAAATATATTTTCAGGGGCAGGAAATCTGACTGCGCCGCCATTATTTGACGTTTTCCGTTAAGTGACCGACATTTACCCAAAACTTTGTCACTGTCTCGTTTACCCATCAGCTTACGGCTATCCAATTAGAGCCGTTACTATTAATTTACTCACGTAGCCAAATCAATTATTTTCGTCAATTTTCCCTTTATTTTATCCAATCAATAATTTATTTAAGTTTATAAAATTTAAAAATTAATTTAAGTTTATGTATTAAGTTTAATTAATTATTTATTCTTTTATAATTTTATTGCATACTACGTATAGAATATATCATTTTTTAAAAATTACTTTGCGAAAATATTTTAACAAGTTTATTCATAAATTAATTATAGACTCTATATCATTTTATTCTTTAATAGATTGAATAAATTAAATTAATAAATAACAGAATTAATAATCAATTCAAACTTAAATGCATAAATTTTTAATGAACTTATTCAATTTATATGAACTCCGAATTAGAATAAATATATTTAGCGAGCCAAATAAGCTGACTCAAGATATAGTGGCACTTACTCTTGTTGACAAAAGTATAATAATTCGAGTGGTCCTTAGCCGTTTACACAATAAATACGTTAGTTATACGGTCCCCATTGTTTTGGGCGCCCCCCACCCCCACGTCTACCCCCTACCCCCTACCAAAAATAATATTAATTGCTCCCTTATCTTATATTTCGTAAATTGCTTTTTTTTTTTATTCCATATTAATTGAATTTGTGAGGCTACACAAATTTATTTACATAATTTAAGTTATATTTTTTTAATATTGTTTTTTGTAAAATCATAAATATAATTTTATAAGTAATGTAATTTTTTTATTAAAAAATATTAAAATTCATTAAAACAAAAGACAAATATAAAAAACATTTTAAATATTTATCTTAAATTTTGAACAATTCAATTATTTTAAATAATGAAAAAACTCAAAAAAATCAATTAATATTGAATAAAGAAAGTATAATTTAACGACAAACGATGTTTGCTATTTCTTATTCATTCTACTTTCCCTTTTAATTTATGTGTGTCGTGATTTAAAAATGGGAAAATGATGATACTTGTTCAACCCATCAGTCAACTCAAACACATAAAGACATATCAAAGAATTGCATATCCGAAAAGTACTCCCTTTATCTCATTTTATGTGGCAATATTTAATAGGACACGTAATTTAAATAATAATGAAAACTTTGAAATGTTTATGAAATTATCCTTTAAAAAATAAATTCAATTTTCTCACTCCTCATAAATGTATTAGAGTATTATATTTAAAATTAAGTGGAACCAACAAAAATAAAAGATGAATTTTACCTTTAAATATATAACATATAAGGAAATGTGATTTTTTTTTGAGATTGACCAAAAAGAAAATAATATTATATAAAATGAGACGGGAGAAATAATATTTAACATCAGAATACATCATAATTGATTATTTTCATGACTAACAAAGTGCGAAAATAGATACAAAGCTTTTAGAAATTTGATGTCACTAGTGCAAACCCTTAATGAATATAAATACAACTTGAGAGCTCTTTTTTTTTTTTAACTGCTTGTAGGAGCTTTTATATTTTTTTGCTCTTTTTATGGCTTAAACTTACAACCTTAAAATTGAAAACAAGGGGTGTTTTGAAAAAAATAATCTATTCTGACAAAGCTAAATAACCACCAAATCAGATTCACAACACTAACAAACGTATTTAGCATAAAAATTCAAAAAAAATTAAGCAAATGGTAAGGAATGAATGCAATTCAATACACATGTTTCGTATACACCCGCTTTCTTTTTCACTCACGAGGTTCATATTTTAACAGGTCTGTCACTTTGATTCATATACAACTCTGGTCCTAATGAAATGTAATGCATGATGTGCAAGCATGTAACTTTCTATTCTAAATTAAATAACAAATTTACGTTTCAAGGTAATAATCTTACAAAGTAACTCAATTGTGTGTATTGATAGAGATGAACAAGGAAACACAACATTATTGAGAGAAAGAGATTTTTGCCATGTTGAACTCTCAGATGGACTGTCATGTCAGCTTCAGTAACAAATATAACACTTTAAAATTATTTTTGGTTCAAAACATAAACGACAACAATGATAGTTTTAATATAAAAAATAAACAAATGATATATATAAACTATTTCGAATAGTTTGAGAATAATTTTGATCATTTTTTATGATAATGATAATAATAATAATAATTATAATAATATCAACATAATTTCATAAATATGATTTGAGAAAAGTAATGTGTATAAATTTTATTTTACTTTATAAAGATCTAAAAGAAGATTATGAGAGAACATAGTAATAAAAAAATCATGTAAATAATAGAGAAAAGTAATATAGCAACAAAAAAGAAATAGAGAGAATATATTACTCCTACTTTATTTTATTACATATATATAATAACATGTGAAATCCACCTAGTGATAGAACAATGCGTTGTCCCACTAATTTTCATGCCACTTGTTCTTGATTGCTTAATTCATTGCTACTAGGGTAGCCTATTTTATTTCCTATTTTACCCTCGAGATTTTATTATTTTTTCAGTTGCCTTTTTATTTTTATCCAATATTCTATAGCGACGTAATTAAAAATTTCATAAAAATATCTAAGTTTTTAATAATAAATTCATAAAAATAAAGCAATTATATAAGGATGCAATCTTGTATATCCTACATACATTTACTCACAATCGTTATAAAGTTATTTGTCACGGACCTAGAGAATCTGCTAAGAACCGTGCGGCACTTGACAACTTGCTCACGAATCTTTCACGAGTCTTGCAAGCTCAAGTAAGCCTTTTGCCCTAAGATCGCTAAGAGAAATGCTAAAGAAAGAACTTAGAGAGAGATTTTGGAGGAAGAAGTCTTTATTGCTTCTTTGTTGGATTGTTGGATGGATGGTTTACAAATGAAATGGCCCTCTATTTATACAACTCCCTAAGGGCCTAAGTGTAAATAAAAATAACTCTACAAGTCCCTAATTATTTACACATTAGTCCATGTTCTAGAGAATTTCACACTCTCTAGAACATGCCTCCAACGGCTAGAACCTTCTAGAGTTCTCTACACAACTCTAGAACGGTCCGCTCCTCCAAACGTCTCAAGCCTTCTAGAATTCTCCGCATAATTCTAGAACGGCTGCTGCGCCTTCTAGAGAATTCTACGAAATTCTCTAGCCTTCTCCGGGGCTCTAGAGCATTCTGACAAACCTCTAGACCCTTCTGGCCCGTATTCGGACGTGAAATCAGCTGGCGTTGTGGCGGGACGTCACAATCTCCCCCACCTATGATGCGACGACCGCGACGCATCCTTGCTCATTCGGCATCCGAGTCTTGTCGTGCGATCTTCAATCCACGTACTCGGTCGATACCCGCGAGCATCTCCCTCAGCTGTTGCCCGATCTTCCTCGGCCCGATCTCGCGAACTTCCTCCTTTCTCGGAGGCAAGCGCCTCGACGGCTTTCCTTGCATCACGATTGTGTTCCCTCGTGGAACCTTCTTCGCGCACAGCAGCAATGACTTCTCAGCACCATTGTCTTCTCTCGAACTTGCAATGGCTGCTGCTGATTGCCTCCCTATCTCCTTATCGACCCTCTCGAGCTTCATGGCCGTCAGTCTGACCTGTCCCTCCATCTGCGATGCCTTCACCATGGGAACCATACATGTTCCTCCTTGCTCCAAGACCACGAGTCTCTGGAGGAAAGGATCGATCACGGCATGGCACTGCCAAAAGAACTTCTGCCCAAGAATGATATCGAAGAGATCCACGGGAGCGACAACGAAGTCTGTCTTCCCCTGCCACTTGCCTAACGTGATGCTTACTCTCTGCGCTTCTCCACACACGGGAGTCGGTGGTGCATTGACCGTCCTGAGTTGGGCGTTGCTTGGTCTACAACGCAACCCCAACCTCGTTGCTGCCGTCTTGGTCATTATATTGACCTCTGCACTTGTGTCGACCATCGCACGAGCATGTCCTCCATTGATCGTGATGTCGACGTACTGCGCGCCGCATGCCTTCAGCTTTGCATGCCTTGGTTCCGCATGCCTCTGCTCCTCTTGCCTCGGCTTCTCTTGCCTTGGCCTTGCATGCTTCGGCGACCTCTGTGGTTGCCTGGTGATAGCTCCGCATAGCCTTATCAGTCCCAACTGATTGGTCTCCTCGACCTGACCTTGCTCGTGTGCTTCCTTAGCCTTCTTCTCTCGCAGGATAGCACCAAGACTCCTCAGTTCAGGGCACTCCTTATAGCCGTGCGGCCCACCGCAAATGTAGCAACCATCTCCCTTGGCAACCCTCGGCTTCCTCTCCATGTTGCCCTGGCCTCCAGACTTCCTGCCGTTGGACCTGTAGGTGTCATGCCTCTGAGGCCGTTGCTCCTCGCATTGCCCCCTGGGTTGTGGCCTTTGCTCCTCACCTTCGCCACGATCTCCCCCACCATTGCCATGACTACCTCTGTCGTCCCTTCTGGCACTGTAAGGCTTCTCCTGCCTGAAGTCTGTCAACGCTTCGGCCTGCATGATGGCGTCATCTATAGTCCTGACCTGTCGCCATTCCAACTCCGTCCTGGCCCAAGTCTGCAGCCCATCCATGAAGTGGAACAACATGTCCTCATCCGTGAGGTTGGGAATCTGAAGCGTAAGGGTGGTAAACTCCTGCACATACGCACGTATGCTGCCCGTCTGCTTCAACTCCCTGAACTTGCGCTTCGCCTCGTAGATGACGTTGTTGGGGAAGAACGCCCTCCTGAATCATCGCGGAATTGCTCCCACGTGTTGATGGTGCACGTCCCCCTCTTGATGTCGGACTCTTTACGCCTCCACCATAGCATGGCCATATCAGTAAGATATAACACAGCGGTGTTGATCTTACTCTCGTCGTTCCTCAGTCTGTTGCACTTGAAATAATTCTCCAAATGCCACAGGAAGTTCTCCACCTCATGTGCGTCACGGACGCCTCTGAACATAGGTGGCTTGGGAGCCTCGACGCTGGCCTCCCTTTCCCGGTCGAACGACGGTGATCCTCCAACCCTCGCAGCTTCCTTGAGCGCTGATATCTCGGCCTTCATGGTTTCCATCGCGCTCAACGCCTCCATGAGCCGACACTCCAAGGAACTGATGACCTCCTTCATCTCACACTCTGCTCGCTGACGCCACTCCAACTCCTTACGGATGGCTTCGGTCTCCCCGAGAGTGAAGTCTTCAAGGGTCTTGAACTTGTCGTCTGCCACGTTCAAGCGCCGGCCTAAGATCTCTACGGCCTTCCTCGCCATTTCCATCCTTACGACCCATTCCTCTCCGGCAGTGATGTCTATGGGCTCCTCACCCATCTCATCGTCACTGGCTCCGGCGGTCGAAGGTGGCTGAGATGTTAGCACCTCGCTTGGCTCTGGCAGCATCTCTTCATTTCCCTTCTGCTGTCTCTTCCCCTTTCGGTTCTTCTTACTACCTTCCTGACGGACGTTGAGGATGTTAGCGGCGTTCAGGTCTCCTTCAGAAGCCATTCTCTTAACCTGGCTCTGATACCACTTTGTCACGGACCTAGAGAATCTGCTAAGAACCGTGCGGCACTTGACAACTTGCTCACGAATCTTTCACGAGTCTTGCAAGCTCAAGTAAGCCTTTTGCCCTAAGATCGCTAAGAGAAATGCTAAAGAAAGAACTTAGAGAGAGATTTTGGAGGAAGAAGTCTTTATTGCTTCTTTGTTGGATTGTTGGATGGATGGTTTACAAATGAAATGGCCCTCTATTTATACAACTCCCTAAGGGCCTAAGTGTAAATAAAAATAACTCTACAAGTTCCTAATTATTTACACATTAGTCCATGTTCTAGAGAATTCCACACTCTCTAGAACATGCCTCCAACGGCTAGAACCTTCTAGAGTTCTCTACACAACTCTAGAACGGTCCGCTCCTCCAAACGTCTCAAGCCTTCTAGAATTCTCCGCATAATTCTAGAACGGCTGCTGCGCCTTCTAGAGAATTCTACGAAATTCTCTAGCCTTCTCCGGGGCTCTAGAGCATTCTGACAAACCTCTAGACCCTTCTGGTCCGTATCCGGACGTGAAATCAGCTGGCGTTGTGGCGGGACATCACATATTGCTCACTTCACGTAAATTAAATAAAATGTCTAGAAACACAGATTTAAACCTAGGCAGCGTGTATTTTTTGTGCAATGCATTGCCATTGCGTTATCACAACTCAAAATAATATAATATAAGTTTGATTTATATATATCGTGTAATTTTCTTATAAAGGTATCTAACTGGATATCCTAACATCACTGTAGCTCTACTTCTATTGTTCGATGCTCAACTGAAGTCCAACTATTTTGAATACACAAAATATAGAGCTCCATTCGAGAAAACACTTTCCTATTAAAAAAGTTTATATTCAAAATCGAATTTAAGACCTCTAATTAAAAAAAAGAGCCCGCATTGTTTAGTTGTCCAATTGGCTTTTACAAATACTTGAGTGCCGTTTTGATTGGGCAGCCAAGCCCCCCTATAAGCAGCTGTCATTAAACCATTTTCCTTAATTACACCATAGGACCACGACCTCACAAAAATAGATTCGTGCTTCAAATGTTCTTACGTTATCTTCAAAAAGTGCCTAAAGATATGACCAAATAAATAAATAAATATATAGTCATATCATTTTTATTATTTTATATAATATTTTACTAAAATTTTAAAAAGAATTAGAAATTCTATAATTGGATTCATTCCAAAAATTAATTATGGCGGCTATTATTTTCAAATCTATTGTTATTAGATAAAAATGGACATTATAACAATGGCATATTTTGTATACAAAACCATTTCACTATAATTTAATCGTCTGAAATTAAATTTTAATAGGAGAACTTAAATATATAATACATAATAATTTAGGTATTTTTTGTGATTTTACATAATGTAAAATAGTATTGTAAAAAATAAAATATGACAACAAAATAGTTCTAGTCTCAATATCAATTACTATTAATTTTTGAATTTTAAAGTGATTAATTATTTATACGATATTAAAAGGTACATTTTAATATAAAAAAATAAAGAAGTTGAGGTGTTCAAGAAAGTTTTTTCTATTTATTTATTTTTCGAGCCTAACTCTTAATATCTTGTCATCAATATGAAAATTTCACTACCACATGTTGTGAATTCTTGTTAAGGGTATTTATTTGTTCCACTTTCTCATCTTTGCATATCATTTTGAGTTTTTCAGAAAGATAAATCATAAGTTTTAAGGGGATAAAGTAAATAATAAGTGTTGGACGTAGTGTACTAGAAGATTGATTAATGTTTGAGATATATTCACATTCGCCTATTCGGTGTTCATGATTGTCGAAAAAAATGACAAAACTTATGATTTCAATAGCGGTAATGAATAGAAGGAATAGAGAAAAAAAATTCTACAACTATGTCCAACAAGTCTTTTAAAAGAAAAGAAAAGTTCAAGGTATGATTGTATAAATTTTTTAAATAAAATTAGTAACTTAAAATCAAATTTTAATTAATTATAATTATAACAAATAATTAGAATTGTTTTTTTTTATATCCTTTTTACATATTACTTATTTTTAGTGAAGTATTCTTAAAGACATTTTAACTGTTAAATTCACATAGAATTATTAATTACTAAAATAAATATTATTCTCAGTTAATAACATATCAGTCATGTGTATGTAATATATTACCTTAGATGTTTTTGTAAAAAATTATTTATTAGTATGAATATCTGAGCTGTCTAATTTATTAGTTTTGAAATATTTTTTATGAAGTATATAGTTCCTTTTTAAGTATATATTTGTATATATTTATTTTTATAATCTTTAATATTATTTTGAATAAAAGGAAAATCATAAAAATTTACTCATAATTTTTTTTGAAGGCATAAAACATACACTTTACTAGCCTCATTTTAGTCACCTCTATTATTATAAATAATTTTGTAAGTGAAGTTTAAGATTAAACACACACAAATCCTACCCTAAATAGTATTTTCAAACTTTTGTTTTAGATTCTATCTGATGTTCAATATATGCATTGAAGATTGATTGAATATGAATTCACGTTGGGAAGTTTTGCATTAATGATAAATCATTTCCTAATGAAAAGTACTTCATGCAAGTGGAATCGGACTCGAAACCGCTGATTAAGCATCTTTCAACTTAAAACGAATGGACATAGATATTCATGTACTAATGCGATAACCATATTATTATTTGAAAATTATATATATTCTTTCAAAACCTATTCTTTTTTAGGATTATAAGAAAGATAAAAACAAAATACCTTAATTCCACCCTCTAAAATACTTTCTCAATCTCTTATTAATTGATCGTTATACTAAAAACAATTGTCTTATAGTAGTTGTCCATCTTACTAAATGAAGGAAACATTACTCTTTCAATTAATTATTTTTTGAAAGTGTTTACATTATTATAAAATTCTCAAGTAATTTTTAAAGGAATGAATTAGTAAAATTATTTTATTATTTACGATTTGTTAGAGAATATTGCATTTAGATATTCTTAAAGAAAATAATGTGTTGTGTGGGTCATTTGAGTAATTTAGTTGTGTTAAGAGTTATTTTCTCTCAATTTTTCTCAATTTTCATTTTTGCTTTTCGTTGTTCGAGTCATTCATTCGTGTGTATATTATCTATTAGGTGTACCCTCACCCTGCGTCATAGATGATTTGTTTGTGTGTTCCTTACTTCCTCTTATTAGACTCCTTTTTGGGGGTTTGAAAATTAAATTTAAATAAACGAAATTAAGTATATGATAATAATCACAGTTAGAATTGTTTTTCTATACATACTACTACTTGGTAGTTAGAGTACTATTTTGAGAGAAATATAACTATCAAATTCACACAACTTATTTATTATTACTCAAATGAATACTAATTTTAATTAATAACATATTAGCCATGTGTCTTCGATACAATGCCTAGATATTGTTATAAAAATATTATTTATTAATATGAATATTTGAATTGCTTAATTCAAAATTTGAATTTTTTTATGATAATGTGCATAGTGTTGGGTGGTCTTGGGCCTTCTCAACCCGAAAGCTAGCTCAAAGGTTAAGGCTTTCCCTCACACTTATAAATTGACCACTAACCCCTTCCACTTCCTATGTGGGATAACCCAACAATCTCCCCCTTCACACATCGGGCCTTGGGCTGGAGAGAGCGACAACCCAGTTTCTCCCGGTGGGCTGAGACTTGTTGACAACCTGGGCTCTGATATCAATGTTGGGTGGTCTTGGGCCTTCTCAACCCAAAAGCTAGCTCAAAGGTTGAGGCTTTCCCTCACACTTATAAATTGACCACCAGCCCCTTCCACTTTCAATGTGGGATAACCCAACAGTTAACAATTCAAAATTTCTATTATAGAGTTTTTATGAGGAAGAAAAGAAGACAGCTTGGAGCATGATCATAGAGAGTTAACTTTCCTTCTGTATAGTTCCAGTTCATTAGCTATGGAACGATAAATTAACTTCAATTCATAGACTATTTGTCTTTTTCTTGCATTTTGTTTATAAGTTTGTTATAACTTTCTTTCTATATAGATTTTTGTTTATAAGTTTAATAGAAGACTCATTGGTATTTTGCTTGAACTCGATCATACGGTAAGATTTTGATCGTGTCAATATGTCACTGTGTGCGGTTAATATACCTTGTAAAATTTATTACACTAATAGTTATCATTGCATGTTCAATTCTGGCAGCAATATAGCAAAAATGACTATCTGCTTAATTGATATAAAAGATTGAATATTATTTAGGGAGTTACATTATAGTAGTTAGGGAATTAACACAACTAGACATCCATCCACAACTGAAAATTAATACAATAGCACTAATAAAAGACTACTCACTTAAATTAATTTCGATCTGGATATCAACACCTATCATGTTTGATTTGCCTACATTGTCCACAAACTCGCTCATATACGGCAGGACCACAATCCATCTCATTAGGAATACTAGTTGTCCTTGATTGGGACAACGATAGAATTCATTATTTCTCATTCTAAAACTAGGAGATGGCCGATACGCTTCGTGGCCAACTGGTCAGAATGACCCAATATATGTTGCAACATAATTATCTATTGTGAAATGCTCGCTGACAAAATTTCTAGCTAGCTCTTCAATTCTATCACTGACCTTCATGACATGTGAACACGTAAATGCAGATTAGTCTCTTTTTCACAATCAAATTTTCTTTCATTTAGTGAAATACAATGAGGATTACCACCGGTACCATCAACCTCTATAGATCTAACCTCGTATTTTCATGCGGCTATATTCCAAAACCCAAAGTGTCTCTTTGAACTTTCATAGTTCTTCTGCCACTTTATCTTAAACCTCTCGGTCTATAGCTCATTTTGTTCTTGAAGTTGTTGCGCTATTGGAGACCTACGAGTATATTGTTCAATAGTTTGCTCCAATGAAAGTTTAATCGTAGCAGTGACAGGCAAGCCTCGTGCCTTTTTCATCACTCCATTAAATGACTCTGAAAGATTTGTTGTCAACACTCCCCATGTTTTTTATCGTCATGGCTAACAGTCTATTTTTTCAAAGGAATCTCCATGAGATATTCATAGGCCTCTACATTTCTTCGTGTATTTGTCACATCAAGGATTCAAACTTTCTTACTTGATCGATTGAAGCAACCCTCAACATCAACCTACTAAGGTCCCTGTTTGAAAATCGAGATTCAAAGTTGTTCTTAAGATGCTTTATGCAAAATTTATGAAAGACTCTAGACTTCTGAAATCACTATAACTCCTGTAAACTAGTCAAGATTCATTTTGCTCTATCATAGATAACACAAATACTCTTTCTATTCATTATCACATGTGCACTCAAATTTTTAAAAATCCACTTCATACCTCTTTCCATTCTTTGTCTACAATAGCAAATGCTAGAGGAAGAATGTTATCATTTCCATCAATTTCAACAACAATCAATAACTTTATGCCATATTTTTCATTTTCATCTATTGAAATAACAGAGGGGCATGTTCGGAATCCATCAATGCATGGCTTGATAGCTCAAAATACAAATTTTAAAGTTTTTACCTCAAATGAACTTATAGACTCTTCATGTTTTTTTCATGATTAAAGTGTTGAAAAGCTGCAAAAAATATGAGTAAGTCACTAAATGATTTCTTAAAGTCACCATACACGAATTCAAATGCACCTTGACGTCCACAAGCCACGCCTTTCTATATGCAACTTGATAGCCTAAATATTTGTGAACCTTCGAAATGACAAATACCACCAAAACTTTAAGATTATGCTTTATTTTATTTAGAATCAAGGATGCAACCAAATTGATTAGGTTGGCTTGACCTCTAGAAAGCCCTTCAGTTTCACATCTATGATTTTCAATATATTTTTCAATTTTTCAAAGATTATCTCCAACCTTTTGTCCTCGAAGAAAACCACAAGTAATCTAATAAACTATAAAACTTGCATCTCATAACGCATAGACTCTTGTTTGATGTTACCACCTTAAACTCTTTATTTTTTTTTCAAACTCCAAATCACCATAACCCGTTTTAATTTTTCTTTACTACTGAAACACAGACCTTTTTTCAAGTTTCTTTTGGCATCCCGATCCAAACTGAACAATGTTCTATTTCAAATTCACATGTAGACATGAAAATGTCTTCCTCATTTTCCAAGGTCCTGAAATAAGGTACATCATGATTTTGCATTTCAGACACATCATGTTCACATTGATTAGAATGATTTATATAATTATCATTTTGAGAAAAATCTCAAATATCAACTATATCTTCATCAGGTTCACTTTCATCATCATTTTTTGAAGGTTCATCTTCCACCAAATTTTTATCACTAATTTCAGCATTTACATCATTTCGTAAATCAATGTCGGTCTCATTTATCTCTGAAAAAAATATTAGTTAAATTTTAACAAAATTTTGGAAGTAATTAAATAATAAACTACTCAACAAGTTATATTAACAAATTGTTACACTAAAATTAAGTAAAATATATACTTGTTACTTTACCTGGCCTCATATTTCTTGTGACTACTATTAAAATGTCTTTGGCTACTTGAGCCTTCACCAAATGGTCGATGATCACGCATAGACAATTGTTGGAATGATGGTGAAATAATCGGTTCAGCAAAATGAGGTTGACTGATCGTGAAAAATCCATAATTTTGAGCCAATAGATTCATGTGAAAATCATGTTGACCACTAATTTGAAAACATCATTTTGATTGCTTGATTTGGTCATTATATACATCTCCAAAATATTTCTATCAATTCTATCGGTAAATTTTTTAGGTATAAGAAAAAGATGTTGCAAGGATTTATCATTCTCAATTTTAAACTCAATAAACCTTGCATTGATACCTTGAATTGAACATGGATATTTTCTGGAATGTGAGGCCGAAATATACATTTTTAATCATTATTTGCCTCACATTTATTATTTATATTTGTCCTTTTTAACATGAATTTTATGAATTGTGCTAAATAGTATATTTTATTTGTAGGATTGAATTGATGGAAAGATGAAGAAGTTTGAATCTAAAACTGATTAAATATGAAAGATTGAAGAAGGAAATTAAGCAGACAGCTTAATTGATTAAATTGAATATTATATTTATATTTATAGAAATTGTGAGATAGCCAAAGAAACACCAATTGATATTGGCCTTGCCACGTGGCATCATGTGTAGCATTCCCAAATTCTTAAGCGGCGAAAATGGCGGCTACATAATACAATTCACGTAGGAATCCAACTTCGTTAAGGTTTTGGGTTCCTAATTGATTTGGATTCAGTTATTTATTGAGGGTTTTCTATATCTATAAATAGTTCATAAGAATAATTATTAGGGGAGGAGGATACAATGTAAAAAGTAGCTTTTAATTTAGGGTTTTTTTTTCTTTATTTTATTTTACATCTTTTCTTTATTTTACATCTTTTCTTTGAATGATTCGTTGTAATTGCTCTATGTCTATGTGGAGTTAAACTTCTCGTTCTTGGATTATATTTTCTTACAATATGACTGTTTAGTTATTTTGATTCGACATGAATTTTTTATCATATTAGTTGTTCTTATATTCTTGTGATTACTATTTTGATGTTTGATCACCATTGAAATAAATATATTGTCCGAATTGAACTCGAGAGAGGAATAAGAGGATAGAACGTGGAATATAAGGAGCTTGGTTAACTCTAAATATCTAGGGTTGATTCGTTTCTAGGATAGATATATACCTAAAAACCTTGCTTGGATCACTATACAGGAAGATATCTTAATGCTCAATTTTTATTCACTCTATCCCCGCTCAACGATGTAGTTAGGGTGGTATCTATTGTAGGCGACTAGAGGTCGAGAGACCATAATCACACCTCTAACCCTGTGATTCAATTACTAGATAATCAAATAAGTTGATGAAATTGATGCTAAATATGATTGTAAGTAAATTTTAATCCTAGATCGATTCATTCATTGATTGTGTAAACATCTATCTTTACTTAGTTAATTGATTTTTAGTTATTTTTAATTTTAATTTAGTTTATATATTCATCTTTTGAAATCCGCTTAAATGAAATATTAGAATTAGTATAATTAAGTAAATGGTTAATTGACAAGTCCTTTGGGTTCAATAATTCGATTCTTTTAAGAGTCACTATATTACTTGTGTGACCGCGTACACTTGCGTGTGCAATTGAAGCAACAATATTCATTTCAATATTTTCACTATATGTTTCCATCTTTTCCAACCAATTCAACATAATTTATTAAAGTAGACATACTAATAATTATTCTAGCTGATCCAGTATACTTAAATCCATTCATTTAAGTAATTATTCCGCCACTCCAATACAAAGCAACCATCACATTATGCTCAAAATTTGTCATTTTGAGTCCTACACATAAAAATAAGACATTTTATAATCAATAAATCAGAAAAATATTTATAGAACTATGATAACATAATAACATAATATGATATATTAACTTGACTTGTTTTACTCATACCTATGAACTTTTGTGAAAATTGTTTCAATAATGGGCTACACAAGAAAAAACTTGGCTGAATAATGTTGAAATGTGTTGAACATTTATTTGTTTCAACAAAGCTTATATAAAATCATGTGGTTAGTTTGAAAAATGAAAAAGTATAAATTTAGCTGAGTGTCGTATTTGCTAGTCACGTTTTAAAGTCAAAACGTGACTAGCAGTAACGTTTTATAATCTGCCAGATTCTGAATTGCCAAGATTGATTCTTAATTTGTAGACCCGTGATTGGATTCTAAGAAATGTTACGTAGAGTATCGTTTAACGGCTAAAACGTGATTGAGAGTAACGAAACATGAAACGTTCTTTTCAGTAACATTTTAGAGGTGAAACGTTACTTCTGGTTATGTCTTACGCTCTACAAGATTTTTAGAGGATATGATTCTTAATTTGCAAAGCCCGTGATTAGATTCTAAATAAATGATACCGTAAGTGATGTTTTAGTCGTAAAACATGACTTATAGTAACGAAATATGAAATGTCACTCAGATATAGCTGTAGAACGTGTTTTTCAGTAACAAAGTCGAAAACGTTATTGACAATCACGCTTATTGCCGTCAGCTTTTTGCTGTTTTGTACCATTTTGTCCTTGAATATAATAAAGCCTAAACCATTATTGTGAAACACAATTATACTAGTTTCGTAAAAAATTTAAAAAATATACTATTTAGGTGAATTGATTTTAATAATGACTTATTTTGGTAAAAAGTTCTTCTAAATGCAGCTCTTTTGTTTCTTGGGCAAAACTGTTGTCAATCTGTGTTTGAAAAACAAAATTACTGATTCTGCTAAAACTTTACAGAAACACGAAGTAACTTAAAGTTTTCAGAATCAGTACGAAAGATGAACAGAAATCAATTAAGTAAAAATTAAAATCTGTAAAAACACGTACCAGAATCTGGAAATTGAATTGGAAAAAGATCAAGTCCACTGAACTCACAGTGTCCCCTTAAGAAAATTATTCCCCTCTAGTATCCGAGGTTTGATTTGGAATATGACCTCCCAAGGTAAAATGATCTCAATCACCAGAGTATATATACCCAAAACTCTGGTGTCCGCGAATCAATCAACAGCAGTAAAATACACGAAGTAATTTGTTGTGCAGAAGTAGAAGAAGAAGAGATCAGAAAATTCGTAAGCAAAAATTTTGAAGAGTGAAAGGTATTTATAAGCAAGAGGAACAAGTTCTGAAAGATTGCAACCCTTTTAGAATCCTCACAACCATTAATGAAAGTTTGCAACCTTTCAAATGGTAATGACTGTTCATGAAAGTTGCAATCTTTCAGAAAAGTCATGCGGGAATTTTAAATAAAATGGGAAAGTTGTTAAATTCAAACTGGTCATGCTCGGATCCATCATTTGCCAAAGCCGAAGCCGAGTGAGCGACGACGACGACGGCGCGAGGGGGGTCCCTCTTTCCAACTCTTTTAACATTTAATAGGAGTGTTTCTATATTTAAACTCTCCTATTTTCCTTTGCACCACCGATAAGGGACAAATGTCTTTTTTCATTAAAGCATAAGAGGACTTTTCAAGTTCTCAACTTTTTAAATTCCTCTCTTTCCCTTTATTTCCCATCAATTCTTGCTACATACCCAACAAAAACCTGATGAGCATGGACCGAAAATCGTTTGGTCGTGCCCCTCATTATGTGGAATTTCCCCTCCTCCATTACCTCGAGCTTAAAGTTGCTTAGAAGTATTTTAGAGTAGTCCTCTTCTATTTTGTTTAAGAAAAGTTCAAAGAAAAATAAAAGGCATAGGGTCTGATTCTTTCAGGCCCTCCAAGCTCTATAGCAGCGCCACCATAGCGGGATGGAGGGCAGATGTCATGACCGAATCGAATCGTTAGAGCTTTAACTTTATATTTAAAGTAGATTTAAAATATAAAAATTGTTCCACAAATATATACATTTGGATAGTAAGGTGCTAGTATATACTACTGTATAAACCCAAACTGGGACATGCAATAAAACTTACTTTAGGAGTCGCAATGATTTCCTGATTTGTGAAGGCAATTGGTTATACATATACTTTTTTTATTTTTCGAGTATGATAGGCCAAAGAAGCCTTGAGAAAGAAGCTGAAATAGTCTAGTGAATGTAAGTTTTGGGTCGTGGGTCGCCCATATGGACCGAATCGATCCGATCTGTTTTATGCCTTATTCAATTAATTAATTGATTTGGATAATTTTTTTTAAAAGGATAAGGCAAAAAAGTTACATAGGAATTGTTCATCCTCTCCTTATAAGACTCAAGTGGGAGTATTTTGAATAGAATGTGAAAAGTGCAGGTGAGGAAAATGTGAGAACAACAGAGAAAAAGAAAAATTTAGCGATCCTAGACAAATCAATCAACACACAAAGTAGACTTTTAGTTTGTGAACAAAGATCTTTGTTTCCTAGTGACTCAAAGAGAGACTTGAGTGCAATCTTATCAAAGAAGCAAAATCAACGAGTTCCGCTGCGAATTACAAGGTACACATCTCGATGTTGATCATTTGCCTTATAATTCCTTCAGTGAAACTAAATTGATCATCCTATAAAGTTTCATGGTATATAGTAGCATTGTTTAAGGTGATGATTGATTTAATATTTCGTTCAAAAGCAATGTTTATCGCATCGCCACAGTTTGTAGATGTATCTTCATTTTTATAGTCAAAGGAATTGTTGTAATCTCTGAGAAGGAGTAATATATGTATTGTTGCTCTCCCTTTTCACTAAATTCCTAGAAAGCGAAAACTACAACACTACTAATAATAGACAAGATTATCGATGAAGAAATGAGTGTGAATGTATATATATGAATCACTTTCATATATATGAATCAGTTATTTGTTTAACCGTGAGAATATATAATATGAATCACTTTCATAATGAGGACTATATTAGTTCGAAATGATAAAATTGTGGAAATCTTTTTCCTATTTTAAATGCATTGCGAGTGGTTGATATGCTTTAAACAAAAACTTGAAAAGTAGTTAAGTGGTGCACTCTTTTTTCCTTAATTGTTCCTTTACATATCACAACACCAATTGTGTTGTAATGAATCTTTATTGTTGAACTACTTTTGTGTCCAAAGTGTTGCTCAGTTATTAAAGTTTTTTTTATTCGAAATTTGATATTTATATTAATATCTGATTAAATATAAATTTGTGTTGAAAGTTTCATATATATTAAGGATAAAACATTTCATGACAAGGATAATTATATATTCAGAGTTCAAATTTGATACATCTATTTAAATATAAAGATGTACTTATCACTTCATTATAAACGTTATTGATATTGATGAATAAGTCTATTATGAACTCGACAGGACAACTTTCTCCAGTTTACACATTTTAGTTAAGGAAGGACCAATGTTATGTTGGGACTTTTGAGGTTGTGTTTGAAGATTACAAGATGAGGCACATGGTATGCCATTCATTACATGTTATATTCAATTAGCTGGATTTATTATATGAATTTTATTTCCATAGGTTTGATTATTAAGTAAATCAGAAATAAAATATTTTCTTTTAGAAATAATGAATCAACTATTAATGGTTACTATAATAAATTTATAATGGAATATATTATTGATGACTTCTGATTTTGGACCTTATGATATTTGTCTAAATATATTTAACTTTTAATTAACTATATGTGTGATTTTAATTACTTAATATATGAAAAATATCTTATATTTAGATTATTTCTTAGAGCTTATTATCCTCAAAGTATGAAGTATTATTACAAATTAAATATAATATCTTAGTAACTGAATAGTTAAACTGTTAATAATTTATAAAATTCTTAAAAGTTCACAAGCATATAAAGATCAAAAGTGTATATTAGAATTAGTTGAAGGTTGTATACGCTTAATCATATATCACAACCGAACCGAGCCAGCATTTTGTTAGGGTTCGGATGAATATACAAGATTAAAGTCATTTTATATATATATATATTCTAGATGTCGAACTCTTACTAGTTTGTGTATTTCTCTTTTAAAATTTGAATCTCTTATTGAAAATTCTGATTCCGCCATCCAATTCAATTACACAAAAAAGAGAAATCTATGTCGATTAAAAATCGAAATCGACGTTCGTTAGACAAGGCCCACGTGATCACAACAACAAAATAAGAATTGTTTACCAATTTTTGAGAACCAAGAGTGCAAATATCCCAAGTATATCCTTAGTTGAATTGTTAATCTTATTGTAACTTAACTATACTTTGACGTAACCAGAAAAGTAGCAAAATAGTTAATTTGAGAATTCAATAATTAGCCATGAGGTAGTATAATTAAGTACAACTTTTTATTTGTTGATTGTTAGGGTCAAAAAGTTCAATTTAATGTCCAATATTTAACTGAAATTCATTTCTTTTTTAAAAAATATTACTTGAAGCATTTGAACTCAATTCTCGAATTAAACTATTGCTGATCTGTTAAATTGTATCCTTCTATTTCAATTTATATAATAATTTTTTTTATTCATCCAAAAAAGAATTAATACATTTTCTTGTTTAATAAATATGTAAGATACTATCAATATTTTATCCGATGAGGCACCTTCCCATCATTCATTCTCTCCATTTTTCTAAATTTCTACTTGAATCGAAGCTACATGTGATAAAAGCTAAGATTTTATTACCTAAATGAAGGTCCTTTAACTCTTAAATCATGATTAGAATAACAGATACTTATTTACTTTAAAAAAATTGCAAACCCACAATTATAGCTAAAAATTATCTCATAAATTCATTTTAAAAATTCACTATTTCCCATTTTATTACACTACAACAAAAATATCATTAGCGGGAATTATTTCTTAATTGCCGCTAAATATGTATTTTTAGCGGCAATTGTCACTCTTTGTATATGTCCCTAAAGCCTTTAGCGACATTGGTTCTAATGACACTTAACTAATGCCGGTAAGGCTTTAGTACTCTTTATTAATGTCAATATTTAATGCCGTTAAAAATTATTTTTGTTATAGTGTTATGAGGTCTTTTTTTCGGAAAAAAATATTATTGATTTTTTGTCAGGTTGTAGTTCTTCATTTTTGTCCCCTCGTTCTTCTTTAAATTCCCATAAAACATTTTCGAGAAATAACCATCCAATACTTAGTGGAAACTGCTAGAACAAACTAATCAACATAATGATGTTAAAAAAATTTAAAAGAAAATTTGCAAATTTTGTTCTAACGATTTCCACTAAGCATTATATATTATTTTTATTGTATTCATATAAATAAATTAAGACAAAAAAGTATCAAAATTTTATTATATTCGATTAATTTCTGTTTGAACACGTCTAATCTCGATATTACAGCAGTGAATTTAGACCGAACCCGACCATGACTAATTCCACTGTTTTTTTTTTCTCCATCCGGCATGCAGCAAGATGAAAGATAAATCAAATACAACTTTTAAATTCGTGTTGATAATACAATTAATTAATAAAATAAATTGTTCAATAAAATGATCATGTATTTCAATATGGATATTCTTGTTGAGATACAAGAAGATTTAGGAACGGTTGAAGTTTGCTACAAGTAGAAAGGGTAGTTTAGTCCTTTTAGTATGTAGTAGTTATAACAACTTGTCAATGTTACTTAGGAAGTTAGTTAAAAAAATGTGATGAGGAATTATACATGTACATATGGCGTAGTGATCATGTATCTACCCACATTTCAATCTCAATATAAAGACTTATTTTCTCTTAGGGGTGGCAATTGGGGCGGGGCAGGATAGAGCGGGGCAGGATAGAGCGGGTCCGGTTACGCTCTTAATAGCGCAGGGCAGGGAAAGGGAAATATGTTAACGGAGCAAGTTATGTTAGGGTAGGGCAAAATAACTTGTTTTTTTAGCATAGCGATCATGTATCCATTTCATGTGAAGGATGTTAAGAATATAATTAACTAAGAAAAAAATGATTTTTCTAAAAATTTGCTTTTTTAGATAAGATGATCAGACCGTTTAATCGTTTTTGCATTCATAACTAGCTGTCAATTAGCAGTAGGCAGTAGGAAGCATGAAATTGAATTGTACTAAGGAATGTGATATTTTGTGCTTTTGTTTTTCATTAACTAGCTGTGAATTAGCAGTAAGAAGCATTTAATGAGGTTTCTTTTGGGCAGGTGAGTGCTTCGTATTTTCATCATATCTTCAACTACCTACTTTCTCATCTATTTACATGATAATTAATTAGAATTTTGACTTGTTGAACAACAATTCCTATTTAGTATATCTAAAATATTTTGCCTCTATATATAATCATAATAATTCATAACTACTCTCAATGGTCTCATAAGAAGATCAGCTTGTTATTTCTTTATTTTATTTTATATATAACATTTCTTAATTATATATCACACGTCCAAATATAATTCTAGAAATAGAATATGATTAGCTCAAGTTGGAACCCCTTCATATTTTCTTTTTTTTTAGGAATTCTCATTCTTTCCATTCCATGTTTCTCTGAGAAAGGTAATTGTGATCTCTTCTTTATTTCCATAATCAGTTCTCTTTGCTTCCATTTTCTTTTGTCTTAAAAGATACATTTGTACGTAGTTGCAATTTCTTTCGTTTTTTTTAAAAAAAAAAAAAATACTAAGATGGGGTAGAAAAATGAGTTTAGTAGTACATTGTTCAAGTTAATTAGCTAAAAGGCAATTGAAGGTAGTCGTTAATAAAAATAGAATTGGTAACTTCAAAATAAGACAACTTACATGCTATAACAAGTTAAAATGTATTGATGCTAAAAAAATTCTTTACCATCAAAAATTCAAATTCAATAAAAGGGTCACAAATTCTATGATCATCATAGAATACCTAGCTAGTTCTCTCCAACTCTTATTTTCTTCGTGCTACTGTTATCTCCTGTCACAACCCTCTATTTCATGTTCACACCTTTAAAATCCAACAATTAATTAGTAGAGGTTCGTTGTTTCATTAGGATTGCCTAGCCCTCCTTACTTGTACTTATTTTTATTGAGGATTTTTATTTTAATAAAGACTGATACATGCTCTGTCTAGTGGTATAAATTCGAGAAAAAAAATAAATAAAAAGGTCACATGTGGATGATGATTCAAACGGATCAATCTTGTGTATTAGAATCACTATTACATGGAGGGTTGGAGCTCAGTAGGGTTGGATGGGTCATTTTGAAAAAAAAATTGGGTGAAAAATTATATTATTTATATATGATTAAATTATTTTTGATGTATATATAATAAATATTGAACACTGTTCAATTTCTACATATATTTATTTTTTCATAATTTAAATTTTCTTAATAAACTTTTTGACTCCACCAAGAAATTGCATGCAAATTTTTGTATGATGAGCAATATAACTGTATTCAACGGGCTTTTGATGTGGTTGAGAGTAATATAAGTTTTGTCCCTTCACCTAGAAATGGAACTATTGTGTGGAGAAGGAATTAAAAGTTTGAAACTTTCAAACAAGTAGCTACTCTTTGTTCTTTTTCTCTATCTAGTCAAGGGATCGGATTAGCTAGCTCAATTCATTTTAATTTTATTATTTATTTATGAATTCTTTTTTTCATTTCATTTTTTTTTAAAAAAGTTATGTAATATCTTTTTTAATTTTTTTATAATATTTTAATTTTAAATTTTCACATGATATGTTTACTTTCTTAAGCTTCATGCGGAATCAAGACTGGACAAATAAATTGAAATGAAAATGATAAGTTAGCTCCAAATAAAGTTACTTTGTCCGTCTCAATTTATGTGAAGTTTTGAAGAAATATGAAAAGATTTTATAGATTTTCAAAAGTACTACATTAAAAAAAAAAAGGAGTTTTTGTCAAATAAATAAAATGAAAATATTTATCAAATAAGAAAATATATATCGGAATTAATAATTGTTTGATGCAATGCAGCCCCATATTCCACGTTTGCTAGAGATGCTACGTCAGCACGAAAGGTTATTTGGTTCGATTACATTATAATAGGAGGAGGAACTGCTGGTTGTGCATTAGCAGCAACTCTCTCACAATCCTTCAATGTTCTGTTATTAGAAAGAGGTGACTTACCCTATGGAAACCCCAACATCACAAACATTAACGGTTTCTCAAGCAACTTAGCAAACACATCTCCGTCATCGCCCTCGCAACTTTTCATCTCTACAGACGGTGTATTCAACCACCGTGCTCGCGTCTTAGGTGGTGGTTCAGCTATTAATGCGGGGTTCTTTACGAGGGCGAGTAGCGAGTACGTTAAGAAAGTGGGATGGAATGAGAAAGTAGTGAGAGATTCGTATGAATGGGTGGAAAAGAAAGTGGCGTTTGAGCCACAAGTAAAGCAGTGGCAATCTGCAGTGAAGAATGGTTTGTTGGAAGTGGGAGTGAAACCGGATAATGGTTTTACGTATGAACATTTATATGGGACTAAAGTTGGTGGAAGTATATTTGATTCACAAGGACATAGACATACTGCTGCTGATTTGTTGGAGTATGCTGATCCTACAAAAATTACTCTTCTTTTAAATGCCACTGTCCAACAAATCATGTTCAAACCACCAGGTAACTTCCTTATGAATTTCTTTTTAAATGGGAAAATGATCATATATTCATTGTTAAAAAAAAAGGGATGCATATATATACTTTTTGTTGTCTAACAAATGGTGTGGATATACTCTAAACGTCTAACAAATAATTTATATTTACATTTTTCGTTAACAGACTAATTAGCTTTCTCTCTCCGTTTAAAAAAGAATGACCTAGTTTGACTTGGAACGGAGTTTAAGAAAAGAAAGAAGAATATTTAATCTTGTGGTTCTAAATTAAAGTTATGTCAAATGTACCAAAATGCCCTTTAATCTTGTGATTTTAAACATGTCACGTGGAAAGTTAAAGTTAAAGTGTTGCAAAAAAAGGAAAGGGATCATTTTTTTTTAAACAAACTAAAAAGGAAATAGGGTCAATCTTTTTTAAACGGAGGGAGTATATAAATTTCAATAATGTCACTGGGCTTACAAAAATAAATTACATCATTTTTTTTAGGGCAAATTACTGAAATCACATACTTTTAAAATAAAATTACAATCCATCCCTTGAAAGTTTATAATTACAGAAATCCCTCAAACGGATATAATAATATAAAACACTCATACATTGAAAAGAGGGTTGGACACATTAATAGCCAAAAAATCAAAGAGTTGATACATTAAAAAAAGGGTCGGATACATGTGATGATACATTAAAAAGAGGGTCGGGTACATTAATGGAGAGCCCCGATACATTAATGTCCAAAAAATCAAAGCGCTGATACATTAAAAAGAGGGTCGGATATATTAATATCATTTTTGACTTAAGAGAAAAATAAGAAATTTTGGAGATTTATAAAACTTAAGGGGATAATGGTGATAAGCAAACTAAAAGGTGGGATTTCTATATTACTCACCCAGGCCCAACCCGATTTAAAAAGGGGTAGGATAATTTTTTAATTCGCGTGACATTTTTGAAATTATTAGAAAATCAGTATTATATGAGTAGTTTTTTTTTTTTCCTTTTCAATTAAACAAATATAAATATGTTAACAAAAAAGGTAATATAGCACCATTTGTTAGACGATAGAGGTATAATGTTTATTCATTCTAAATCACAAAATTATGGGGTATATTTGCACCTAAAGACAGAGTATTATTAATAACATGTTATATGAATGATGATTAAAAATATATCCAATTCATCAAATAATAAGATTACCATTTATGATTGTACATGAAGGTGGAGGAATGAAGCCAAGAGCTAATGGAGTTCGTTTTCAAGATTCACAAGGTAATAATCACTTGGCCTATTTGAAAGAAGGATCCATGAATGAGGTGATCTTGTCAGCTGGAGCATTAGGAAGCCCACAAATGTTAATGTTGAGTGGTATTGGGCCAGCAGAACAACTAAAAGCCCATGGAATCTCTGTGTTATTGGATCAACCCATGGTTGGTATGGGTATGTCTGATAACCCAATGAATGCTGTCATTATTCCTTCTCCTAAACCTGTTGAAGTTTCCCTCATTCAAGTCGTTGGTATTACTGAGTTCGAAAGTTACATTGAAGCTTCTAGTGGGCCTTTCGAGTTGGATTGGTTACGCACAATGGCCAATAATTTTGCAAGGATGGCTAATCAGGTTAGACCACTCCTCAAAATGTTAATTACTACCTGATATATATTCCTTCACGTCTTATGTGTATTATGTCTCATAAAATGTGAGTGTTGACTTGTTCAAATTTATATAAATTTAAATATCTACTTATGTATACCTAAAATCAAAGGCTATGAATATCAACCAAAATCAGATTAAGTGACACATACATTTATGAACAGAAGAAAAGGAATATTTTTTCTTCTTCTTTTGCTTGGATTAAATGGCTTATCCAAAATTGAGAGGTAGATGTAAATTTTTGGGAAACTTACAGAAATCCAAATTAATTATTTAGATACACTCTATTTGTAATAGTATAAATTTTATGAGATTTTAGTGTGTCTAGATTAGTTTAGATACGTCCAGATACACGTATCTTGAGATACATGGATCAAAATTAGATTTTATTTATTCTAAATACACTGTATTCAAGTGGACTCGTATGTATCTTGGATACATAACAAATCTTATTTGTCTCCCTTCTATCTCGCTCAGCACTTCCATATGTATTTGTTATGTCGGATACATGTAAATTACTCCAGATACATACATGTGTAACTATGATACATGTGAAATTAGGTCTTACGCCTAACTCACACCCCAAAAGTTAGCGAGGATTGTCCAAGCCTTATAAAGAGTCTAACTATCTCATGAACCACCGATGTGAGACTTTTGTTATTCTTTAACAATACCTAAGAAAATTTTCTCTTCCTCTCTACCTATTTTAGTATATCTGATAGCAAAAATACATATATTTTAGATGTATCATGTTTATATGATAAAACAAAACTCTTAATTAATGATATTCATATTTTAAAAGTAGATGATATCTTATTACGTAGTTTGTCCATTTGTTGTTATATGGTGCAGAGTCTGGACCCATCTGTGATCAACCCAGGCGTTCTAAACTCCCCAATACAAGCAGGTGTAATCCTAGAAAAACTTGCAGGACCATTTTCAAGTGGTTTTCTTCAACTTATTAGCAAAGATCCAAATGCAAATCCACTAGTAACATTCAACTACTTCAAAGATCCGAGAGACCTACAAAGATGTGTACAAGGCATGAGAACAATAGCAGAGGTTATAGAATCAACATCTTTATTCGATTATAAATACCCTTTTACAACAGCACAATCTTTATTTGATACAATGTTAACTTTTCCACTCAATTTGCGACCAAGACATTTGAGTGCCTCTGTTTCTTTAGAACAATTTTGTATTGACACTGTAGTCACCATATGGCATTACCATGGAGGTTGTCAAGTTGGGAAAGTGGTTGATAGAGATTATAAAGTTGTTGGAATTGATGGATTGAGAGTTATTGATGGATCTACATTTATTGACTCACCTGGCACTAATCCTCAAGCCACTGTCATGATGCTTGGAAGGTAAATTAAATTTAAGTTTCATCAAAAAAAAAATTGTAATTGTATAGTTGGTGACTATGATTTGTTTAAAATGTAATGTAGGTACATGGGGATGAAGATTTTGAGAGAGAGGCTTGTTGGTGCAAGGAACTAAAACATGTCATTTCGCCTTTAATTTGGGGAATAAAATGTTGGATTTACTATCAATTTTTGTGTATTTTCTTTAATGTGATTTGACTAAATTTAATAAAGAAAAAATTACATTAATTGATCATTTTAATAAATAATTACTGAGTTTAGCAATATTTTTTATTTATTACCATTTATAGCAATACTGTGTTAAATCTGCAATATGTATTAAAAGTGAATTATGTATGCAATATATATGAATTATAATTGTTTTTAAAAATAGATTATGTTTGTTTGGTAAAAATTTAATACATTATATTATAAGTGTATTAAAATATGTGATATATAAATTATTATTATTAAAATTTGTATTATATATGAATAAAAAATTATTTTTTATAATATGAATTAAACTTATATTATCAATGAGTTAAAAATGATCAAGTGAAAAAAATATATTATTACTATAAATGATAATATTTTTTTATTATAATATATTTATGTAAGTTTTCCTTTAATAGAACTAGAGAAAAGGGAAGGGTCATAATTGTTTCTCTACTCCTGAAACAAAGTTATATTTACCTTTTTATAATACTTTTTTGATATAGTATCATTCAATTTTTAGCATATGATTTACTAGTAGATATTGGATAATTAACTTTATCTCACTATCCTTTTTATGTTGCATTTACTAACGCTTATGTCGATATATTTTTATGCCAACTAAAAGTTTCTCTCAATATAAATCATATCCAATCTAATAAAGCTATATTATTTTATCATGAAAAAAGATAAAAGGAGCTAATTGTTTAATTAACTAATCTTTGTTGATTAGTTTATTCAGAAATCTGCAAATATGGACTCAATAATCGCACCGGTCACTATTCTTTTTGCATACACCTAATCCTACATAATAAATTAAATTAAATTAAATTAAATTTGAAAAGTTGGTCCCTTTTCAATTTTCATGCGCCTCCCCCCTACTACTAAAACACTTAGTCTATATTAGCTACTATAGCTACAATTTAAGAAAATTATAGTTCGCTATTATAGTTTTCTCAATTCTCGGTATTCACTTGATTTGTAGAATTTGATTTATGATTGTATAAATTCAAAGTTTTGTATAAGATTTATGAAAAGTTCATAATGAATTATTATATTTGTATATTGGCAAACGAATATACAAACGGGGTTCTGAAAAATTTCTAAATATATAAATACAAAATTGAATATATTTATCCTATTTGTTTATTCACAAGCGAAATATACAAACATAAAGAATTATACAAACCGCACCCTTCATGACAATTGGAACTATAATTATTGAGCGCAATTATCAAAATTGTAGCTATAAATTAGATTATTATTTTATATATATATATATATATATAATGTTTGCTACTCTCTCTGTCTCTAGACTTGTCCACTTTTGAATTAACACACCTATTAAAAAAATAATTATTGATATAGTGAGTTTACCATTTTACCCCTATTAATTATGAAATGAATAAATTGAAAACTTAAGATTTTCAAGGAGTTCTACCTTTTTCAATGTGATTAATTGAGGGTATAATAGGTAAACGAAAATTGACCTTTCTTGATTTGTTAAAATGAACAAGTAATTAGGTATAACTAAAAAAAATGGACAAGTAATTAGGAATAAAGAAATATTTCATAAACTCTCTTTATTTTATAAGGTTAATTACATCCACTTCTCTCCAAACTTACATTAAATATGTTGTTATTTGTTTGTATACAGTGTTTTAAAAGGCGGGGGTGTGAGGCAAGGCGTTTTATACCGTACGGGGCGAGACGTAAGCCCCGAGACATGGGGCGTAAGTTCCATAGATATACGGGGCGTACTCTCATTTATATTCAATTTTATAGTTTTATTACTAATTAAATTTCTTTCAATGATTTTACATATAATTTTTTATTAAAAATCTATAATATATAGAAATTATATTATGATTTTTACTTGTGATAAGTATTGATAATCTGTAATAAAGAAAAAAAGTATCATAATTACTATTTGAGAAATATCATTACACCAATAACAATAAAACATGACTATACAAGTATAAATAATCTAATATCTTAACTTTCTAATAATAAAAGAATCATTATTTCTAAAAAATATATATATATCGTACTATACAATTTATCCCTCCCCCCAAACCAAATGCCCTAAAAGAAAATAATCAATAAACTTACAAGTATTATAGTATAAACATCAATTTTTGAATAAAAATAAAATTACTTTTAAATAATTAAATAAAATATGATAATTTTGAGACATATCACAAAATCATGAAGACCAATGATAAGTGAACAAGTATAATTTCGCTACATATTTTAAAGAAAAATGTTATGTAATATATAATTACATTCATAGTGTTACCAAATAGTAAATATGTAATATTACATTTGTTGTTTAGGTTACTCTCAATCTTGTTATCTTTATAGATTAAAAAGTTGTGTATCATTCATTTATTCAAGAATTATGAGGGTCAACAATATTAATTAAAGATTTTAACACATAATTTGTGTAAGATCTGTTAGGCGAGTCCCGAGCGTTGAGCGTTGGGCGTGCTTAGGACCTACAGTCGGGCGCTTAAGGCGTAAGTCTTGTAGAACTAAGTCCCAAATTTGAGTCTCGAGGCGTTTTGCTAGAGCCCCGCCCCAGGACGAGCCCCGAGTCGAGTCCTAGAAGAGTCTTTTAAAACACTGTTTGTATATATAAATTATAAATAATAATTAAAACCTCCTCATAAAGTTGATTTTAAACCCTAATTTTTGTCAATCTTATCAATATAAATTTTGATAAAATCAGATATTAATCAATTTACTATCTTAATTCATTTTAAACCGTTCAAATTTACCTCATCTATTTCGAGCTCTAAGCACATAGAGTACTGCACGATAGTCAAGTAACGAGTACTAGTCTATCTTAGCACCAAAGTAAATAGACACGGCAAACGATGTTTGAGCCACGTGATTGACTTTGTTCCTATTGGCCTTTAGTCACAAATATTTCATATATAGTAATAAATAATTATAATGAGTTGTCATATTCTAATTGTGTTACGCTCAAATCGCCGGCACCACGATGTTATTTCCCACCCTACAAATTAATCACTTTTAAACCCTACACTCTTAATTGGCTACACCAAAATTATTCTAACTGTTCTTTTCGTTTTCATTGTGTTACTATAAATAATACTCTAATAAATTATGACGTAGTTTTGATGACCTTTAAAAGGATTAAAAAACGGTGAAATACAATTTGATATTATAGTAGATGGCCCTACCACCAAATAATATAGTTTCTATTTTTTTAGATAATTAATTTCAACTCAATTTTTTATTTTATTTTCATTTTCATTTTTTTATTCTATAATATAAATTATTGTTTTTTCAAATAATCACTTTATATAATATTTATGTGATAGATTTTTTTTTCCAAATTCATTACTTAATATAAATTTTATTTTATTCTAAATTTCTAAATAACATAAATATCAAGCTAATATTATATAATATATAAAGTAATGAACAATTCAAATAAAATGTAATACAATTACGTCAACATTACATAAATTAATAACACAACTGCAATCATAATTACATCAATTCTCTGAATCATACACTAATTTCTTTATGAATATTGATAAATCTGAAAATGACCTACCGAATTACTAAATTATTGTTGTGATAAAATTATTACGTTATGTATTGTACTGTTATCTTGTATATAAATTATTATGTTGTGAATTATATTTTTCAATTAAAATTTCTATTTTATCGTTTTAATTTGTGCATTCTTCATACCGAAAATTAATAATAATAATAATATCAAATTACATTAAAGTGACGGAAACTTCAAAAAATTGAAATATTACAAATTCAGGAATGAAAGTAGCATATAATAAATAATATATATTTTAAAATGTTATATTACATTCAAAAAGAATTACGAATATTAGAGATTTAATTAATGATTTTATATAAAATAATAATATATTAATTATAAAATAATAAAAATAATAATAAAATAATAAAACCTATTAAATTGTACCGAGTTCAGAACTTAAAACTTAAAAAAAAAGAAAATTTCTTCAATTTTTTTTTTAGGTAATTATGTTTAGAATTCATGTTTAAACAATAATTTATGGTACGCTCTTTTCTTTTATCCTAATTTATGTGAACAATTTTCTTTTAGGTTTGTCAAAATAGAATGTAACATTTTTTCATTTATAAATTTTCATTTTCGTAAATGAAATAATTTATAACTATGCATGAAAATGTACTCTAATTAAAATTTGTTTCCATATCCAATAAAAAAATGTTACACTACTTAAAAAAAACATTATTATCCCAATGAAAAATTCAATCTATTTCTACAAATATTTTGATTGAAACGGTGTGAAAAGAAAAAAATAGTCATTATTTCCTATGATAAAATTAAAAAGTTTCCATTATTTAAGTGAAAATATATTACTCACCATGCATTTTTTTTTCAGTAAAATAAAAAATGAGTGGAAAAATTATATATAACACAAACTTTCCACTTGTACGGACGGATAAACTTTTTGTTTCTAGTTTTGGTACATCCACTTAAATGAATGGAGTGTTATAAATGTTGTATAATCCCATTTATGGGGTGAGTATTATTGTTTATGTATGATTAACATCTATTTCAAGATCGATTACCAAAACAAGGTAACAATGAGATATATTACTTAGACAAGACTTTCTTATAATGTTTACTTTATTTTTTGTTTTTCCTTTTTTGTTGTTGATCGAAAAGGGAAAAATCATATTCTTTGGTCTCAAAATAAAGAGATGAAATACATCAAGGATTTCCCTACTTATTCCTTTTTTGGGATTCTTTACCTTTTTATGCTTTCAATCTTTCCCAACAGAATAATACATTGACTCATCCTCGATCTCACTTGCTAGGGTTTTATATTTGAAGATTTCTAATTGATTTCATTGGTATTTAAGGTGAGCTAAAAGATTTAAGATTGTAATTATTATTATTATTATTATTATTTTTTGATAGGATTTAAATTATTTTTGATATGTTGTGTGCAGGAGGAAATGGTTCGAGGAAAGGTAGAGATGAAGAGGATTGAGAATGCAACCAACCGGCAAGTGACTTTTTCTAAACGGAGAAATGGAGTTATGAAGAAAGCTTATGAACTATCAGTTCTTTGTGATGCTCAAGTTGCTCTTATTATTTTCTCTCACAAAGGAAGACTCTTTCAATTCTCAAGCTCCAGGTAATATTTTCACTTCTCTACATTCGATTTCATTTTCAACACAAGAAACAAACACCCCTACTGATTTCACATAATTTAATAACAAAAATTTCTATAATAAATGAGGAAATTGTTTGGTATTGGGGATGAAATAATTACTAATTAATACCCTAACCAAACTCAAAACAAACTAATCTATTATACTTATATCCTTTCTACCGAATGATTTAAGTTGTAAAAAGTATATAAGTTTCCTGATCTACAATTGTAATTCCAATATTTGTTTGATGAGGCAAGAAAGCATGGGCTTTGTGTACTTTTCTAATTTTGAAAGTACGAACGATTTGCTTTTCAAAATTTGCTCACTGTTCAATCTCTCATTATTTTTGGTTTTCTGTTCGATACACGTATTGAAGTTCAACTAAATTTAAATTTACACTCAAAAATTTCATATTAGGGATAAAACCCTTTCTAACAAATCCGAGACCTGGTTATTCTTATCTCTCCTTGTTGAGTCTTAGCAATTGCATCTTTCTTTGAAAAGTACATTTTTAAACCTTCTTAATCCCTAGCAAAACACACTTTCAATGTCAAACATACCACTATATTTTATTTAGGAAAAGGAGATGTACCCTCCTCAACATTAGGATTTGGACAATTTTAGACTGTGGGTAATTATAGCAAATGCAACAAATATCACATGGGCTCTTTGTACTATTTTATGTAGTTTGCTAGATTGTCATATATTGGTTGAAGTAATCAATTGTCTCCTTTCTAGTCATCCACAACTTTTACATGATATCATGAAAACCACCTATATATATATATCATGTATATATATGTTATGTTATTTACATATACTCAAAATATTTAGAGTCGAGAAAATGACTTTCGTAATTGAGTTAGGATCAAAATCTATTTTTTTTTTCTCATGTGAAAACATGGAAACATTTTGTTTTTCTATAACATACATCATGTAGCACATTCTTTTTCCATCTACGGTAAAATTGCTTTGGTGATGAGAGCTGGAAGTGTGGAGGGTCCTATGTACCCTTTCTTGCTTGCTTTAATTTGGTTGATTAAAAGAATAGAACAACTAGGTACTTCTAGAATTCATTATTACTTGTACATGCCAACCCATCTTTCAAAGTTCTATCACTGTCACTATCTCATCCCTTTTGAGTTGAATTATAGGTCAACTACTTCATATATTTTGTCTTCCACACTCGGGTATTAATAGACTAAACACCAATACATGCACTTGACTTCTGTGGACAAATGCCCTCTAACTTTGATTGTATACAAATATACTTCGATTCACAAATTTCCCCAAGTCACAATTGGTTGCTTCTAATCCTTTTCTTTTTTAATGTAAATGCGAAATTTGCAAGAAAGAAAACAAAAGGAGCCCCTCAATGATCCTTGAAGATATATGAAACTTGTTGCTAAATTGAATTATCTCACTGTGACTAGATATAACATTTCTCTTCCCGAGTATTGTGTGTTAGTTGATCTATTCTACTTATGATAGTCATTGAGATGTTGTTCGCATTCTATGATATATAAAGTCCTTGAGCAAATGACTACTTTTTGAGGATTGAAGCTTTAAGTAGATCTTTAGATATACCGATGTTGATTGGCATAATCATTTGTGACAGATGTTCTACATCTGAATTTTGTGTTTTATTAAAAGGTAATTTGTGAGATACTTTGGATCAAATAGTGTTGTAAATTCTTACGGAAAATACCATCATCACGAACATTTACTAAATTCACCTTGTACTTTACCACGAACTCTTGTAGGAAATTCTCATAGCTTGAGGCGCGTCGAAGACACTGTCCTTAATGATATTTCACCCGGTATAGGTGTATCCTCCAGGATTTAACAAACTCTTCTAGTATAAAACTAGGAGCCAGAAACTAACAAAGATGCACAATAGAAAGAAAATCCAGCACATGAAACTTGGACAAAGGAGAAAGGAAAATCTCTTTTTCTCTACTTCTTACGTGAACCAAGAAGCAAACCATTATAGGAAATGAGACCAAATGTTTGCAGGAAATTCAAGATAATTAAAAAAGGATTGATGGGTCATAAAGGATAATAATAGGAATGTTTTAAACCTGAAATTCAACTGCCAAAATATGGCTTTCAATGGTGGAAAATATAATGGAATTATGGTTAATCAAAGCTAGGTATTCAATCACAATAAATATATATACTTAATACTCATAAACAAGATATAAAAGAATGTATACAGACAATATTATGAATACTTCTTTTTGAGATACTAGAATTATTTTTCCAACAATCCCCTACATATTTCAAAAAGAATATAAAGAAATAAAATGAAATAAGAAGTTTAGCTGGGTTTTCATATGAGTCTAATGCATCGAATCTGGTATCCGTAGACTATGAATCAGACCTAGATAAAACAAGATTAAACTTACAGAATAATTTGGTGAAATCTAGAACTTCGATGAACCAGTAATTCTTTTGTAAGTCCAGCGTCTTATTATATCACATTGTACCCTCACAATCTTTGTCGTTATTGCGGTTTTGCGCTAAGCGGACATGCTCGTGTCCTGGTATTCATGAGTGCTATAGAAATCTGTCACAATTTCATAAAAGCGGCACCACCTCACACTCATATAGGTCCAATCATCAAGTGTATTCTACAGAGCAATACACCACCTATACAGGATATGACTTGGATTAAGAGCTAACTCAGCCTCACTTTGCCTTGCAGCCTGGTTACAATTTTTACACATCATAGGAGGGACATAACTTTATAGTGCTTACTTGATCAACTAATGACTTGTTATTAACCATATGAACCTAATTCGTGGGATCTCCAATCACATAGGTTGGGTTACCATCATTGTTTATCTTCTCAAATGACTAAAGATCTTACTCCCCTCGATGTTTCATTAGTGTGTGAATTGATCAGATTCACCTCCGACTACACATAATTTATTTACGCAAATAATTCATCTCATTGCAGCTACTTCTTCAAATTGTGTCTCAAACACATATATCAATTTAGTTACACAAAAATTGGTTTTGTTCTAATTGGAATACACACTAATAATTGTCTTAACCATCTAGTCTCATCACCAATCAACTCAACAACAACTAATTCTAATTAATTGTTTTTCTATTATTACATTCACAAATGTACCAACTTTTTTTTTTGGACATTTGTCATCATATACTGTACCAATTTTGTACAACAAAATATTCAATTTACTTAGTGTTGTACTTATTGTACCTTTTATTTATTATCAAAGACTTTTTTCAATATAATGTATCAAGAATCAATATCATTTCAAACAACAATAACACAAAAGATATTATAACTTTTAAACACAAGACTACCATTTTTACTTTTCCAATTCTGTTGTTGTATTAAGTCACACCACAACTAACTATCACAAGTCCGTATATACAACATTTTTTTTAAGCATCCAATCAGAACTTAAATCCTATTTTTCTTAGGATCATATAGTACAAAAAAAATACCCCTACACTTTTCAATATTTCAATATGGAGGTATAACTTTTTCAATGTTCATAAAATTTTCAAATTAATATGTAACATATAAATCTATATATACAGTAAAACATATATCAAAAGTTGTATCTTAATTTCTCTATAATATATACGTTCATACGTGTAATTTTTTATTTTATTTTATTTTTTATAAATATAACTTGCCACCTCTGCTCCGGAGCGCTGGCCCTGGCGATTGCATTCTTTTGGAAAGATTTAAACTCTGAATTATAATAAAGATCACATTCAAATAATGCTCATGACAATATTATTTTCTTGTACTTACAAACATTTGAAGAAATTTTCACAAATTGAATTCAATTTTTCCTCATAAATCCACAAATATTAATCTAGCACAAATATTAAAATCATGTATCATCTCAAATAATACCAATACTTTCATATGTGAATTTAATAGGAAGAACTTTTCCATTCTAAGGACTTCAAGTAGTTCTAGAATCACAAACATATATAATTTTTCTTCTTTTCTAATATGGGAGCACAAATTAATTTTATTTAGCATAAATGTAAACAATACAAAATCCAATATCCAATTTCTCACTTTCACATATTAGCCACAAGATTCGCTTAAGAAATAACCATAACAATTTACATCATCCGCTTAGTCATATTTATGTTTACTTAACGGAATTGTCATTTCTCTGAATCTTCTTCACATAAGGAGCATGCAGATTCATTTCACCATACACAAATTCAATAAAAATATGAACATATAATTTCATCAGATTCCTTATTAGCTGAAACTCACAAAGATTTAGTCAATATAATAATGATTTATTTGTCTTACCATTTCCGTCCAAAACGAGCAATATCCAAGTGAGAAATATAAACCTCAACTAAGTGGGCACCTTTGAGCAAACCAGAATTTTCACTTGAAATTCCACTAAACCTTTCTTTCTCTTCCTTTTTTCTTTTGTTTTCATTGCATACATTAACCATAACACAAATGGTTTATCCAGATTCGACTTTTTGCCTCTCTTTTCACTTTCTTTTTTATTTCCCCTCAAATTTTCAAGTAGTATTTTTTGTAAAATTAAAGTATAAAATATCCTTAAGATTTTTGTAAATTCTTAATGAAAATACCTTTATCACGAACATTTACTGAATTCAACAGATCTTGTACTTCACCACGAATTCTTGTAGGAAATTCTCATAGCTTGAGGTGTGCCGAAAGACACTGTCCTTAAGGATATTTCACCCGGTATAGGTGTATCCCCCAGAATTCAACAAGCTCTTCTAGTATAAAACTAGGAGCCAGAAACTAAAAATACACAATAGAAAAAAAATCCAGCACATGAAACATGGACATAGGAGAAAGGAACTATTTTTCTCTCTACTTCTTACGTGAACCAAGAAGCAAATCATTTATAGGAAATGAGACCAAATGTTTGCAGGAAAGTTAAGACAATAAAAAAAGGATTAATGGGTCATAAAGGATAATAATGGGAATGTTTAAACCTGAAATTCAACTGCCAAAATATGGCTTTCAATGGTGGAAAATATAATGGAATTATGGCTAATCAAAGCTAGGTATTCAATCACAATAAATATATATATTTAATACTCATAAACAAGATACAAAAGAATGTATCCAGACAATATTATGAATACTTTCTTCTCAAAAAAAAATATTATGAATACTTCTTTTTGAGATACTAGAATTATTTTTTCAACAAATAGTTAATAGTAGATTTAAAATTTGGACATATCAATTGGATGAAACTTGTGTTTAATAATCAAGAGGCCCTTTCTATTGCCTCAGATTCACTATTTTCATGAGAGGAAAAACACATTAAGATCAAGTTCTACTTTATTAGAGGAAATATACTCTTAGGAGAAGATATAACAAATTTATAAAATTTAATAATTAGTTTGCAGATATATTTTCATCAAGTCCCTTATTAATTCTAGTGTTTTTAGTTATATTTATAAATTATAACAAACTAGATATAGATGACTTATATGTACCAACTTGAAGGGTAATGTTAGAATATTAATGCATATAGTGTTTGATATTGAAAAGGATATATAGTTCCGTGCTAATGTAGATACAAATCTTAATAATATATTAACAACCACTTGGCTAAGGTTACAAGTCTAAATTTGAATGTTAAGATTGAGACTAAGATCTTATATATAAACAACCACTTATCTAAGGTTAATTGTTTTACTTAATGAAGATCTTAAAACCTAAGTGATTAAATTTAAGATCTTTTTTTTTAGTTTCAAAAAAGAGATCTTAAATTTAATCACTTAGGTTTTAATATTGAATCTATTTGTTGTTTATGCCTGCATCTAATCATGCAAATTTTATCATTAAGGGGTCGTTTGGTAGAGCGTATTAGGAGAAATAGTCAAATGTATTATGTATGGTATTATTTAGTACTATATTTGGTAGGAAATTTGAGCCTATGTATAACTAATCCATTGATGAGTTATATATCTTATGTACGTCTTATAGGATGTATTACTTATACCTTCTATATGGGATGAATTAGTTATATACCCTTTGTATTATAGATATAAAGGATGTATTATTAATACCTTTTATTTGATGGTATTAGTAATACATATGATTTAATACCATGTGATTAATCTATGTAACGAAATATCTCTCAAATTATTTTATCATTTTTTTTATTTTCTTGATTTTATGTTTTATACTTGTACTAGTAAATTTATTTAAATAAATTAGCTTACAAATTTTATTTTTCTAGAGAAAGTTGTTTGTTGCTAAATAAATCCATTACAAATCAATACAATATTTGAAATGTGAGTTGTCTAACATTTACTAATTTAAAAGACAAATATATCACTACATGTTAACTGAATGTATTATTTGTTGATAAATATGTGGTTTTTTTAATTATTCGTATTTTGAACAATTTATAAATTTGCATACATATTTAAACTACAACTTGCAATTTTATGTGTATATGTAGATGCTTTATTAGATTTTACTATTTTTTACTGTCTTTTTATTTTAAAGGTAGATGATCTCTATCTTTTTAAAATTGAAAATTGATGTTTTGTAAGTGATTACTTTATTAAGATGACAATTATTTATCTTCGAATAATTCAACTGAGGAAATAGCTAACATGGAAATAAAATTATTCTTCTCCTAGCTAGTTAGAAGACCATAAAAATATAATATTGCCTTGCAATTATCTATCTTTACTCAATTACATAATAATTCAAGGGTATAATTGAGAAAAAAACTTTTTATAAAGTTTTAATTCAAATACAAGATGAGGTGGGAAACAATAAATCATATAGTTGATAAAAAATAAATCATACATTACTAATCACTGTTATTAATCTCTTTACCAAACAATCCATAAGTATATATATTTTCTTGTTATACCTACTAATGAGTTTGAATAGATTTGGATGATTAAGAAGTATGAGTCATAATTAATGCCATTAAGCTATCTATTTTTTAATTTCTACCACTACTCCTTCAACTTTCGCGGCTAATCGTTGTTGTCACCCACCATTATAAACTAGCTACCACCATTTTTAATCAGAGCATATCACCGCTAATCACCACATTCTATCGTTATCACCATTTACAATCATTACTATTAATGATCATTACAATCACTTAGTACTAAAAAAAAATAAATCACTATACATTCAAGCATCGCCGCCATTCACCACAAGCAGTATCTATTTTAAATGAAAACAAGGCTCAAAACTCTCAAGCTTTATTCATAAATACATCGATAAGTATTTATTATACTACTATTCGGTATCAGTAACATCTATTAGAATAACCGGGCGCCACCACCAATAACTGCCATGAATCATTACTGTAGACTACATGGAATGTATAGAAAAATAAATAATTTTAATTATCTATTATATATAACATCTTAATATCCATCAATTAAACCTGCTACATAGTTCAATACATCTATCATGTTTGGGACGTACTTTACCTTACAGAAGTCTTATTAATTACTTTATCTTCTTGGAATAATTCAGCATGCAAAAGACAATTGAAAGATATCGTGAATATACAAAAGAAACGTTGATCAACATTAACACTTTTGAAGTGGAACAACAAATGGAGGTCAGATTTCTTAATTAATTATAATCATCATTACATATTGATACAAAAATATTGGAACTGATATGGTTTATTTCATTCCTTCTTTAAGTAGAGATTTTCCTTTCCTGAAAGTATGTCACAAAATTGAATTCCTCACACTTGATGGTTGTTTAGTTTGTATACACTTGCAAATTAAGGTTGTAGATCTTGATGGAAAGCTAGAAAAGTAGTTGGTGAACATTTGTATATATTAGTTAGTGGTTAGTTATTAGTCAACCAATTGGAGAATGACACATGGATAGTAAATTGTAGACAAGGTCAGTTAGAGAAGATATTTTTGTACTCATTATTCAATTTGAAGAATTCAATACATAAAATATTTCTTCTCAAGCTTGAATAAGCTAAGTTCAAAGCATGACCTGATGTTCGGCTCCAAATTAAAATTTGTCCATGCATCAAATGTTCGGCTATGAGCTTGAGATGGGGGTGTTGAAGAATGAAAAAGTCCTACTGTGATGGTTAATGAGATGTGTGTTTTGTTATTAGGAACAATCCTCCTTCCTTTAAGCTTATTCTTAAGGGTATGAGTTAGACCCAAAACTTAATTTTTATATGGTAAATTTTATTCTAATTTATTCCTTCTTTCCTCTCCATCATTCTTATTCTGATTCAAATTCTAGAACTGAATTACGATGACAAATACTACACCAATTGCGGAGATAGAATGCTCAAAAGCAATTCCTCAACTTAATTATAAATGAGCCATTATATGTGGAACACTCAGATACACCAGGTACCTCTCTTGTTCCCCAATTGCTAATTGAAACTAAAAACTACTCCGAGGAATAGATCTATGTTGATGTCGTCGTTGGTAAAGAAACAAAGTAGGATTTATTGATGGCATTTGTAAAAGAGAAAGTTGTTTACAAGATAGCTTCAAATTGCATCAATGAGAAAGATGCAATGCAATTGTTCAATGGAGGATTATGAGTTATGTAGCTCAGAAATTGAGAAAAAGGATTGTGTATTTGTTCAGAAGGTCTGGAAAACATTTAAAGAGAAATTTACAAAATAAATGTATCCAATTTTTTTCGATTGACCAGAAAATTTTAAGTATTTTTATCTATTTCTCCAAATTGAATGATCTATGTGATGAATTTGTAACGAACCAGCAGGACAGACTGGACAATCCCAGGCGCAGTTCCTGGGACAAGCAAGTGCCAAAATACGTGGACCACAATGTGGTTCCAGACCCCCCAAGGTGAAACCAACTCTGCCAAAATCCTTAGCCACTGGATAAGAAGTACAGAAGTTGTAGAACTTATAAATAGGAGAAGAACTTACTAGGAAAGAGCATGAAAAAACATGTCTTTCTTTTATTTGCTTAGAAGTAGATCTAGAACTTCTTTTTTCTCCTTTTTCCCTTTGTTTTGCCCTTTGTCATTCCAACAAGAAGAGGAACATGTCCCTCTTTGTGGCCTGCATCAATTTATCTTTAATCCCAAAAGTCCTCTTGTTACATTTGGTGCTTTCATGACCCTCCTTCTACCAATGGGTGACGGTGGACACAACACACGTTTGAAATCTCTTGATAAGGCCGTTAAACACCTACAGGAACAATCAGCTTCTCATTCTAAATCATTTGAATCAAATGTTAAATCCTTTGAATCAAATGCTAAATCCTTTGAATCCATTAATATCACTTCATAGGATATCGTGTCTCAACTTGCCTCCCTTCTTGCTTTTTCGTCGGCGCCACCACTAGCATCGCCACCAGCGACTGATACCCATCTTCCTCTGTTCTAGGCCGCTCTTCCATGGCACTTCCACCACCACTTTTCCAACAACCCTTTTCTACTTCTTCCCCTGCACCTCCTCTTAACCCACTTCCTTCAAAACACCCAGTGACATTTCCCCAACACTCATTTTCTACTTTCCTTTGAGATAAGCCAACTCCAATTGATTTGCCCAAGTTTGATGTAACCAAAGCAGAGAGGTGGATCTTTGAAGCTCACCAATATTTTGATGCTTATGGTCTTTCGAGCGAGCATCGTCTGAATCTTTGTTCCTTTTTCCTTGAGTGCGAAGCTCGAGAATGGTAGTAGTGGATGTATCGAGATCGTCAACTCTGTGGTTGGGAACATTTCTCGAGTCCTTCGTCACTCTATTTGGATTTAAATCTATGGAGGCACCAGAGGCTTTACTGTCAAAGCTTCAAATGCAATCATCAGTTTGTGAGTACCTTTCTCAATTTGAATAATTGGCTAATCAAACTTTTGTCGCCGCCGTTAATGAAACATATTTTTACATGTTGTCTCCATCCAGATATTAAATCTGATGTATTAGCTTTGAGGCCTAGTGACCTAAATGATTCCGTTAGCTTAGCTTTTTTACAAGAACAAAAAAGAGCAGTCCAATCTAATCTTGTGACCGGCCCCCCTTATTCACACACAAACCCCAATTGCTATTCAGTTTCTCATACTTATACTAAAACTCTCACACAAGCTACAATATCATCCCCAACACCAACTGCATCCATCTTTAGTGTAGGCCGCGTACCCTTTAAAAGAACTCACTCAGGCGGTACTCCATCGTTAATGTGACCTCTACCTCTGCTTTAATTGCGATGAGAAATACCAAAAGGGACATAGTTGTTCATCGCCACGTCAACTACTCCTTTTGCTTGCTAATGATGAGCAGTTGACGCCTTCCCCTCTGATTCATCTCCACCTCCCTCAAACTCTTCACCCCTAGATACTTCACATGAAAACCTTCCTTGTTAACCATCATTATCCAAGCTTTATCGGGTGGTCTCATCCGTCCACTCGGATCTATTAGAGGTATTTCTGCTCAAATCCTCATTGATGGAGGTAGCACACACAACTTTATCCAACCTCGTGCTGCTAAGGTGTTTAAGTTGCTTGTTGAACCTTCTCCCAACTTCTCTATTATGGTTGGCAATGGTCACTAATTACAGTGTTTGGGAGTTATTCATGGTGTTTTGCTCACTATTTTGGGATATTCCTTCAGTACGAATTTCTTTGTTATAGATATGTATGGAACATATGTAGTCCTCGGTGTTGCCTAGCTTGCTACTTTGAGTTCGAGCTTGCCGGACTAAGTCAATAGTGTTTTTGAGTTTACCTTGGCAGGGACACATCATCGTTGGATGGGCGATTAGGGCCCTTCAATGGCCCAAATTAATATGTCTACACTCAGGCGTTTAACTCAGATTAATTCCATCTCTTACTTCCTCCACCTAGATTTGCAATCAACCGTTCCTATAATACCACCCACTCATCTTGAACACATATTCAGATGTTTCTCAACCACCTAAAACTCTGCCTCCTTCCCGAAATCAGGACCGCCGTATTTTTCTTTTCCCTGGTGCTAATCATGTCAATGCTAGACCATACACTTATCCCCATTTTCAATAATCCCAAATTGAAAGGCTTGTTTCATATATGCTCCAGTCGGGTGTAATTCACCCCAACTCCAGTCCGTATTCTTCCTTGGTCCTTTTGGTGTGTGAGAAGGATGGTACTTTGCGTTTTTGTGTCGAATATCGAGCTCTGAATGTTGTCACTGTTTAGAATATATTTCCTATTCGAATGGTTGATGAGCTTTTTGATGAATTGAACAAGGCCTTATATTTCTCTAAATTGGTTCTCTTGGCAGGATATCATTAAATCCGCCATTATCCCCCAAATATTGAAAAATTGCATTCGAACTCGTGAAGGTCATTATGAGTTCAGCATAATGCCTTTCGGTCTCTCTAATTCCTCTTTCTCTTTCCAGTCCACTATGAACTCTCTTCTTAAGTCATTCCTTTGTCAATTTATCCTTGTTTTCATTGACGATATACTTGTTTATAGTGATTCTTGGCAGGATCATTTGAGACACCTTAGCTTGATCCTTGATATTCTTCGACAAAATTCATTGGTAGTTAAACAATCAAAGTGCCAATTCGACCAATCTTCCATTGCTTACATGGGTCATATTCTATTCGTTAAAGGCCTAGAAGTCGATCCTGACAAAATTGCTGCAATTGTTTCTCGGCCATTGCCTTCCACTTTGAAAGAGGTGTGTGGATTTTTGGGATTGACAGGCTATTATCATCGTTTTGTCAAAAGACATGCTCAATTGGCTTCATCCCTCATTGATTTTTTAAAAAAGGATTCATTTGTATGGTCAGCAGTTGCTACTCTTTCTTTCACTCATCTGAAAGATGCTCTTAGTTTGGTGCCAGCGTTGTCCTTAGCTAATTTTTCCAAGGATTTTGTTGTGAAAATTGACGCTCCTAGTATTGGAATTGGTGCAGTTCTATGCCTAGATAATCATCCTACTACTTTCTTTAGCCAAAAACTATCTTCTATGATGTAGGCTGCTTCAACTTACAATCGTGAAATGTTCGCCATAACCCAGGTTGAACAAAAATGGCGTCAATATCTACTTGGTCGTTGCTTTCTCATTTTAACTGATCAACAATCCTTGAAATCACTCACCAGCCAAGTTATCCAAATCCTAGAACAACAACGTTGTCTTAGAAAATTAATTAGTTATGATTTTGAGATTCGCTTTCGCCCGAGCAAGTTAAACTCGCTGCATATGCCTTGTCTAGAGTTCCTGCAATGTTCACCTTGTCCTTGGCCATCACAAAACTAGCTTTGATGGATAAGCTAAAGGCCATGAACAAATCTCATGATGAGCTTTTGGCTCTCCAGCAAAAACTAATGTAGGACCTATATCTATGCCTCAATTCTCTTTTGAGGAAGGCCTTTTTTTATTCCGCAATTGTTTGGTCGTTATTCCACATGATGAGTCTCTTCGTAAAATACTTTGGAGGAATTTCATTCTTCTAAAATTGGAGGTCGCGCAGGCATCTCATGTACCTTTCATAGGCTCTCTTTCAGTTTTCACTAGGTGGGTACGCGTTTCAAGATCAAAAACTTCATTTTGGAATGTCAGATTTGTCAACAAATGAAGGATTCAAACCTCAAACCAGCGGGATTACTTTTTCCTCTGCAATTTTTATGAGATTTTCGTGGACTTTATACTGGGCTTCCTCCATCTCCTGGGCATACTGTAATTTTGGTTATTGTTGATCGTCTATCCAAGTATGGACACTTTATGGGTCTGTCTGCTAATTTTACAAGTCAAAAGGTGGCGGAAGTTTTTATTCAGGAGTTTGTACGCCTACATGGTTTCCCTACCAAGATTGTATTTGATCGTGACTGTATATTTATCTATGAATTTTGGACTTAAATCAACAAGCTTCAGGGTACTCTTTTGCCAAAAGTTCAGCTTATCACCCGCAGTCCGACCGTTAAACGAAGTCATCGAACAAGTGCCTCGGGATGTATCGCTTTGCTATTGATGCTCCTTCACATGGGTTCCTCTCTTACCTTGGATAGAATTTTAGTATAATACTTCATATCAACATAGCTCCAAGATGACTTATTTTGAGGTAGTTTATGGCAGGCCTCCTCGTGTTGTTTCCTGTTTGGCCCATTTCAGATCATTAAACGCATTAGTACCATTCCTTATAAACTTGATCTTCCTGCAACTTCCCGCATTCGTCTAGTGTTTCATGTCTCGATGCTTCAAAAATGTATAGGCAAACCTGCTAATCAGGTCATACCTATTGATCTATTGGACCAAACTTCTTCTTTGACACTTACTACTGATGACAGTCTTCACACCAGAACTATATCGAAAGGAGCACACCAGGTGCAGCAATGTCTTGTCAAAATGGGTGGATTTACTAAGTGAAAATGCTACTTAGGAAGACTCTAGCAATCACTTGAAGCAATTTCCTCATCTGAACCTTAAGGACAAGGTTCAACTTCATGGGGGCGGCATTGTAACGAACCAGCAGGACATACTGGACAATCTCAGGCGCAGTACCAGGGGCAAGCAACTGCTAAAATACCTGGACCACATATCTCAGGACCTAAGGTGAAACCAACTCTGCCAAAATCCTTAGACACTGGATAAGAATTATAGAAGCTGCAAGCCTTATAAATAGAGAAAACATCAGTAGGATGGAGCATGGAAAAACTTGTCTTTCTTTTTTCTTTTTGCTTAGAATTAGAGCTGGAACCTCTCTTTTCTCTTTTTTTCCTTTGTTTTGCCCTTTGTCATTCCAACAAGAAGAGGAACAAGTCTCTATTTGTGGCCTGCATCAGTTTTATCTTTAATCCCAAAAGTCCTCTTATTATAAAATTTGAGTTGATAATACCCTTTGTGATAGATCTAGCCACTAGGGCTTTAATTACTTTTATGCACCAACAAAAACATATGAAGTTCTTAATTTTGTTGAGTGAGACTTACTCTACATAAATAAGTCAATTTCTCATGAAGACTCCTATTTCTACTCAGGATCAAGTATACTTTATGCTAATTCAAGAGGAGATTCAATAAGTCAATAGTGGAAGCATGATACTAAGTAAAATTTTGGGGGCAACACTTGTGAAAGGAGAGAGTAGTTTATCCATTGCAACAATTACATCCAATATATTGTTAAAAAGGAATTGAATATGACTACTATAGATTGAAAGGTCACAATAGAGATGTATGTTACAAATTGATTTTTGCATGTTTATCTCCAAATACATAAGAGAACTTAGTAATTCAATACTTTTTCATCCTGATTTTTGCATGTTTCAAGACCTTTTCAGTGGTAAAATAAAGGGTATTAATAAAAATATAAGGGTGACTTGTACATCCTGAATTCTTCCACGCATGTACTATTTCTTTTTCCAAGTGCATGTCTAGTACAACAATCACATTTATGACATTAAAGATTAGGACATGTTTGACAAATTGATAATCACACCCAGAATAATGTTCAAATTAAATAGCAATAGGAAGAGAGTAACGACAACACCAAATATTAAAATGGGATAAATATGATATTCAAATAAGTAATACAATAATATTGATGAAAAACTTTGCAGTGTCAAAAGACTACTACTCAACACTCTTTTGTTTCTTACAACTCATAATAATATTACTTTCACACTATTTTCTCACAAACTAAGAAATAGTTTGCGGATTACACTCTCTGCTCTCTATTGCTTCTCTATTTTGATGTGTTTTGAACTAATGAATTGATGACCCTTTTATAGAGTAGAATGGTTCATGATGATGTAGGCACTAACATCAATGACCATAAGAAAATCAAACTTAGGTAGAATATTTCTTCTATCACTTATCTGCAAAGGGATTTAATTTTGACAAAGTTGCAAAAGTCATTTAACGTAAGTGGATCAATAATTTCACCAATTTACAGTAATTGAAGAGTAATGGCATGCATATATATATATATTGAAGAGTAATATTTTTTCTTCTTTTTTATTCCAAGCCTTGATCTCAACCCTCTGAAAATTTTCAAACTTGAGAGGCTTTGTGAAGAAATTCGCAATTTGATCATGAGATTTCACATATTTGAGCTCTACCTCTTTCTTGACAATGCATTCTCGGATAAAGTGATACCTTGTGTCTATGTGCTTGCTTTTTTTGATACACTTAATTCTTGGCAAGTGCTTGCGCAGATTTATTGTCAACACAAATCATTGTGGCTTCAACTTGTGGCAAATTGAGTTTCTTCAACAATACCCTAAATCAAATAGCATGACATTTACATGATGTCGCTGCCATATATTCAACTTCACAAGTCGAGAGAGTAACAATTGAATGTTTCTTTGAACTCCAAGAAAGAACACAATCACCCAAGAAAAACACAAAATCAGATGTGTTTTTTCTATCATCACCATCTCATGCATAATTACTATCACAATATCTCACAAGATTAAAATCATCATCACAAGAATAAAATAGTCTAAGGTCGAGTGTATCGTTTAGATAACGTAGAATTCTTCTAGTGACTTTCAAGTGAGTGGATGTAGGAGCTTCTATGAAGCAACTTACAACTTCAACCACAAAAAATATATCTGGTCTCGTAGATGGCAAGTACCTTAGACATCATACAAGACTTTTGAACAGAATGGAGTCCACATTTTCTCCATCATCAAACTTAGGGATGACAATGGAGCGGGGCGGATACGGGGTGGGGTGGGTTTAAGCTATGTGGGGCGGGGGTGGGGGTGGGGGTTATGGTTATGTGGGGCGGGTCGAATGCAGAGGGGGTTGAAGTGGTTTTTCAAAAAAATTAATTGGAGCGAGGTGGGTTGCACGTATATGTGATTTTATGTGGGTTCAAATTTAATTTTAACTTTTTACATGTTATTGAGAGATAGAGCATTATTTCCTAAGAAAATTCCATTAAAGCTACAAAAATATTTAAGATAATAAATGAAAATGGTTCAATAAAAAATTATATAATTTCTTGCATGTTTCCAATTGACCTCTAAAAAATAACATTTTAAGTCACTATCCTATTAAATTGATACAACTTAATGAAAAATAACTTTATTTTTATGAATTTTATTTTTAGTATCAAACATAATTAGAAAAAAAGTATATTAAAAAAAATTATGCGAGCCGGGTTCATGCAGGGCGGCTCTAAGCGGGGTGGGGCGGGGTGAAAATGAAAAGTGTTTCTATGAGGGGAGGGGTGGGGCGGATTAATAATTTTGCGGGTTAAGCTCAATCCGCACCGCCCCCGCCCTACATCGTTCCATTGCCAATCCTAATCAAACTTTGACAATTTTGTTCCACTTTCCATTGGGAGTGCTCATAGGGTTGCAATCAAACATGTTGAACTTCTTCAAAATCTCCTTTATATAGATTTCTTGAGATATGAATATGTATTCCTCCATTTGCTTCACTTTTAGATCCGAATAATATGACATGAGCCCTATGTCCGTCCAAACTCAAAGGACATAACTTTCTTGGAAGCTTCAAATAAAGATGGGTTGTTACCCGTTAAAATGAGATCATCAATATAAAGACAAACACACAAAATATCTCTATTAGTATAAATTTAATAGAGTATATTCATGGAGACAACGAGTAAACCCATTTTCTTGAAAGTATTTATCAATGCTTTCAAGTTCGTGGAGCTTGTTTCAACCAATATAAGGCTTTCTTCAATCTCAACACCTTATGTTCATGATTTTTAACCACTAAGCTTAATAGTTGCTCGACATAGACTTCTTCTTCAAGATATCCATTCAAGAATGCCGATTAAACATCTAGTTGATGGATCTTCCACTTCATTTGTGTCGCTAAAGAGATTAATAGACGGATCGTCTCCATCCGGGCAACAGAAGCATAGACTTCTTCATAGTTGCTGTCATGCCTTTGTTTGTAGTCTTTAACTACAAGTCTTGCCTGGAATCTCTTTACCTTTTCACGAGCATTTTTCCTCGCCTTGTATACCCATTTAACTCCAATTGCTCGATGATCCTTGTAAAGAGTTGTTAAATCCCAAGTGTTATTCTTCTCTATTGACTAGATCTCCTCCTCCTTAACTTGTCTCCACCTTTTGCCAATAATAGCTTCATCAAAATTCATTGGTTCACTATCAACAAAGAGACAACACAAAAAATTAAAATTAGTAATTTCTTCTGTGTAATCATAAAGTTCTTGGATGCTCTTCATTCTATGTGGTCTTTCACCTGAACTTTCTTGAGCAAACGGGAGATGCAACATTTGTTGGTGAAGGAGGCGGGGTTGAATCCTAGGCAGTTGTCATGGTCTCGTATTCTTCTTCATGTCCAAAGTATGAAACAAAATCACATGTTCTTTCTTTCGGAGCCTCCCAATTCCATGATGCTTTTTCATAAAGGATGAAATGCCTCTATGATGTTCTTTCTTAGCTAATATCCCTTTGATAAAGGATGAATTGCCTCCAGTGTTTATACACTGTGATTGTTAACCCGCAATTGTTATTGCGAAGTATAAATTCTATAATTGTAAGAGTAGACACATGAAATTGAAGTATGATGTCGTTAAGCAGCTGATGAGAGATAAAAAATTATAATTGATTATGTGAAGCTAGAATTGAATTCAGTCAATTCACTAACTAAACCTGTGGGAAGAAAATTAACTTTTCAAACCTCAAAAGAGATGGATTTAAGGCAAATGTGATTGTCAATGGAGATGGTAACTCAACCTATTTAATTAGAAATTCCATGAAGTAGGTTCATATGGATAATAACAAGTTTATATTGCCACTGTGCACTAGCTGAGAGTGTTTGAACTGCTACTGAAAATGAGGGATGAGTTATTAACTCTTAATGAATTTGTAATCCTTAATTAAGGATAGTGTATTTAAAGAAGTACACACTTGATGAATTCACATATGTGACAAGTGCAGTGAGACCACTCTTTGACCTAGTCTCTAGAGCTCTCATGAATACCCTACACACACATGGCCTATTGGCGCAAAACTGTGTTAAAAACAACAAAATAACTGAGGTCAAAATGTGATCGATAAAGTCTTAATCTTACGATAAGAATTATTGGTTCAAGGAAATATTGTATTTCACCACTAATTCTATAAGTTAAATTTTATCGATCTAAGTTTTATTGATAGTCCAAAAAACACCAAATCTATTGCATTTGTCCATGAAAATCCAACAAAGTATATTTTTTTATTTATAAATTCTTTTGAAATATGTGAGATATTGAAAGTAATTTTTATTATTTCAAATGAATTTATTTTAAAATGTACTTACAAAGCCAAATTTAATCAAGAAATGTAAGAAACAGGGGCGGACCCAGTAAGCAAGTTTTGGGTGCTCGAGCACCCAGTGACTCCGATTTTTTTTTGCATATATATATATATATAGAAAATATGATAAATACGTTATTAAACAATAAATGAGCACCCATAAAATGAAAGCAGTCATGGGCGCGCTGGTTTACCCATGGAAACAAGAGGTGCACGAATCACATCAGCAGGGTTCGAATCCCGCCCGCCCCATTTTTTTTTTCCTTTTTCCAGCGAATTTTGCACCCTTTTTTTCTTTTCTTTTAAAAAACTTTTTTCCTTTTTCTAATTAAGGGCTTTTTTTTTTCTTTTTTTTTTAAAAAACTTTTTCCCTTTTTCTAATTAAGGGCCTTTTTTTTATTTTATTTTTATTGAAGAATTTGAGTTAGTATACGTTTATACTATGTGATTATTAAAAGTTTATGTTAAAGGAAGTGAGCACCCACAAACTTTAGATTCTAGATCCGGCACCGGTAAGAAAAGCTAAATATTTATTTGGAGAGTTGGTAAAGAGAAAGGAAGTAGTGGCACAATAGAAAACAAATGGCTTTTTACATGACGCTTTGTTATACAGGTGTCCATGACACTTTGTCTTCTTTTAATAGGTATCATCTTTCTATAAATTGTTTTCAATTCCTTCTTCCAAAGAAATAGATTAAGAACAGAAAACTAAATCTCTCCACTTACTCTTTCATTCTCTCTTGGTCTCTCGGCCCCTCTCTCTCTTTTCACTTTCTGTTTTAAGTTGATGAATTATTTGGGTTTTGTTATTTTATTTCGCCACTAAAAATTTGTTGATGTTAATTAATTTGTTGACTCATGTATCTCTATTTAAATACGAAAGACTCGTTTATTCTGAAAAAACATTTCATACATTAAAATAATTTTTTAAAATAGTACTCACCACGACTCAAGTATTAATATTCTATATTATTATTTGAATATCATTGTAGTTATATCTTTCAATTTTTCAGTATTATTATTTGGCTAAATAATAAATTATATTATTATTGTGATTTTTTGTTTCCTAACATTTCTTCTTGAAGAATAGTTTAACTCTCCTTGAAGCTGGTACAACTTGTAAATCCTGTAGGCTCATAGTGACCTATAGGATCATGACATGTAGATACTTGGAAATGCCCAATATCACAATTCTTTTTGGAGAGCATAGACATTACAATTACCAATTTTTTTTAAAAAGAAAAAATTTCTCTCGTGTATTGTACTTAGCTATCATGCCTAACCCCCACCAAAAAAAGTGGCTTTAAATTAAGAAAAAAAGAACTTGAGTTAGTGAAATTACCTCTTGAAGGCCAAATCTTGAATTTTGGGTGTTCTTGTTAAGAGTTGTATTAGTATTTATGTTTAGGATACTAATTATATAAACGAATGGCTATTTTTATAAACAGAAAAATAATTAAATAGAAATATAGTTAAAATAGAAAACTATTTCAAGTTCACAAGTTGTTTATTGTGTGTCCTTAAAGGAATGGTAGCCCTTCACTGTTGTTAAGATTTGAGTTATATCTTTTCAAGATAAAATGAAATAGCATTTATGGAATAGCGGCAACAAAAATTATTATAGGACTGATAAACTCAAATCATACGACACAACATTATTTTATTATTAAAAATGATGCATAAATGATGGTAAGAAGAAGAGTATGTCCTGTATATCAGTCCCTAAAATCTGAGGCAAAACCACTAAATTAAAGTTATATAGAATGAAAAGGTGAGAAAAAGAGATGCAATCTAAAAGGTATTTTTTTTTTTGTAATCTAAAGATATATTTTCTCATTTTTCACTCACACCTTAAAACCTCAACAAGTATCACCTAAGTAATTGATCTCCTTATATGAACTTGGACAATCTCTTAGCTATTACTTAATTTTTGAGTTTGAGTTTAGTCTCAAGATCCATTTCTTCAAGTATCATAGTAAGACCTATTCAAATTCATTGTTTATGATGTTTAACCCCCGTCTTATATTGTTCACGCTCTAAATAACCAGTTTTGGATTTTCGGATTGTGGGGGTAGGGTAGGGGGTGTTGGTGGTTGTCGTGTTAGAGTTCCACATCATTCGTTGTAGGGGAATGTGGATTTTCTTATACTATTTTGGATAATCCTCTCCTCATGAGTTGGATTTGTGGTTGAGTTCGACTCACATATCATATATTTACATGATATCATAGCTAAGTTCATTTCCATTTGGATTCCTGATTGTCCATGCTCCGATTGGATTTGGACATGAAGGGGGTGTAAGTGTAGGTTAAAGTCTCTCATTGGTTAGAAAATGGATTGATAGTTTTACTTCTATGGACTTTGATAACTCTTTCTTCGTGATTTTGCTTTTGAGATTTCATATTTCTTTACACAATATTTAATTTACTGATGTTGGACTCTCATATTATATTGCTTATGCTTTAGTTAAGGGGACCCGGGTGTGCAAGGAGTTTTAAGAGTACCGCATCGGATATAGAATGTGTACTGTCTTTTTATATGTATTTAGATAACGCTCACCCTATGAGCTAGTTTTTAGAGTTGAGCTAAGCTCAAGATCTATTTCTTTCCAAACCAATTTGACATGCTATCATAGCTAGAAAATTTGATTTAGGGCCAGGATCCAGAACAATTGCAGAAGGTGGAAATATCTTCAGTCCATGAATGTGCACCCACTAGATCGAATAGTGAAAACCTAACTGTCCGGATTTAGGTATGAGAGGGAGTGATGAATGTAATGGATCTCATTCGGTGAATGACAAGAACCCTGGGATCCTTACAATGCTTGAATATACTCACCTATGAGCTAGTTTTTAGAGTTGAGTTAGACCCAAGATTCATTTCTAACACAGTATTAGAATCATGTCCATCCTAATTCATTGTTTTTGATGTTGGGTTCTTCTTTTATATGGTGGAGTCCCGCATCATTTGTGGGATGGGAACATGAACTCCTTATATTATGTTGGACTTTTCTCCTCTCATAATCTCACATTTAGGGTTGAGTTATATCCAAGTGTCATATCTTTACTATTTTTGGCAGACAATGATGATTCAACTGGAATTTCCCTACATTGGTGATCTAGGCTTTTGTCTAAAAATATTAATATAGGAGTACATTAATATTTTGTAGAGTCATTTGTTAACATCTAAAATAATGTCATGAAATTTATGGTTTATATTCCTCATTTGTTGCATCTCATCATCATGTTGTTGGTTTTGTTCCATAATTTATTTCATTATTTGCAGAAATTGAAGGAAGAAACCGCAAACATTGCAAAGAAGATTGAGATCCTTGAACTTTCCAAACGGTATTGTAGTCAGTCTTAGCAGTTAGGTTTTCCAGTTTCAATGTGTAGTCTCTTTTTAAACATAAAGCATTGAATTTCAATGCTTAGGAAGCTTTTGGGGCAAGGCATTGGATCATGTTCAATTGATGAACTTCAAGAGATCGACAACCAGCTAGAGAGAAGCTTGAAGATCATCAGGGCGAGAAAGGTATTTATCACTCCCATCTTCATATAGTTTGACTTGACACAGTTTAAAAAAAGGAAAGAAAAAAAAATTGAAATTTAGATTTAAAATTGTTACTAAATATTGATATGTGTTATTCTTTTCTGAGTTGATTTAAAAGAAAAGTCATATAAAGGAATTAATATGTAATTGAGCTTAATTAACATGTTTACATGATTTGACTTCATTGGTTAACCAATTCTTATGTTGGTCATTTTCTAGTCTCAATTATTCAAGGATGAAATACAACGGCTAAAAGAAAGGGTATGATGATACAACTTCAATTCAATTTTACTAGCTAATTTAATTTCACTGAGTTAACAAAAACCCTTTTGTTTTCCTCTTGTGCAGGAGAGACAAATGCTTGAAGAAAATGCAAGGTTATCTGAAAAGGTGAACTCTCCCATTAATCTTCCTTTTCAATTTGAATTAATAATAAGACTCTATTTCAATTTGTTTGTCTTACTTTTCTCTTTAGTCTGTTTCAAAAGGAATGTCTTTTTCATTTTTTGACAACTTTCTAGTTTCAACTTTCTACTTGACATGTTTAAAACCACAAGATTGAAAATTGTGACATATAGCATAGTCAATGTGTTAGTGGGGACGATTTGACTGATCTCCACATTGAAGACGAGTAGTTATGTAAATATTTCTTGCACCATCACTACATGGATGTGTTTTTGTTGACAATTGTTATAAATGATGATACATGTTGCTAGTGCGGACGCGCAAGGCCGGCAGCATTAGAGTCAACACTAGCAGCCCAACTGAAAGAAAAGGAAACGTCATGTAGCCGGGTGGCCATGGAGACTGATTTGAATATTGGCCTTCCAGATATTGGTTGGTGGTAGAAATATTCTTATACTTTAATATAGAGAGTATAAGGGCATGCAAATTCAACAAATAAGACATGCCATACGAGTTCAATATCTTAGCTTCTACGTAAATAAATAAATGTATCTCTATGAACAGAGGTTGTAAAGAAGCCTAATTTATTGCATAATAGAGTAATATGTTTTCTTCAATTCATCTTGGCCTTTTTGTAAAGAAAGAACTTATAGAGTAGAGGTAATTGAATTTTTTTAAGGGGAAACTTTCATATATAGCCACTTAAGAATAATTAATTACTCTCCATAGCTATAGTTAATTACAATTTGTAGCTACATGTTATATGGAGGAGAGAGGCGAGCGAGACTGGTAGAGACAGGAGAGAGGCGAGAGAGAGGGGGATAAGAGTTGGAGAAAGGTGAATCGTATATGTACATTGGTTAGATAATTGCATATTATACATATGTATTTGTATATATGGCAAGAGAGATTGGGAGAGAGAGGAGAGAGGCGAGCGAGACTGGGAGAGAGAGGAGAGAGGCGAGCGAGAGAGGGCAGAAGAGTGGGAGAGAGGTGAATTGTATATGTATATAATTGTATATAACTGTATATTATACATATACATTTGTATAAATGGCAAGCGAGATTGGGAGAGGGAGGAGAGAGGCGAGCGAGAGAGGGCAGAGAGTGGGAGAGAGTTGAATTGTATATGTATATAGGTTAAATAATTGTATATTATACATATGTATTTGTATATCCTGGCGAATTATACATGACTAATTATATAAATTCGAAGTCAGCCCACGTAATTAATGTATAATGTTAGTCGAGAGTAGTAATTATAGCAAACTATGGCTATGTTGAGTAATTAATTAGTATAAATTTGCTTAGCCAAATAAGTTTCCTTTTTTTTAAAATATTGTTTAGCACTGTCATAACCTAACATTGCATCATACAGACATTGTGGGTGATTAGAAAAGCAAGGAACACGACCATAGAAATATAGGCATTAGGAAAGTCGAGTTTTATTAGAGTTATCAAAAAAACTCTCAATAAGTGATATCAACCCGTAACTAATAATCCAATAAAAAAATCAAAGTGAGTTCAAGTGATTACTCAAATCGATTGCTAGTAAATCCATGACCCTAGATCGATTTCATCGCATCAATAACATATAAGTATGGTCTTCGTCTTGTTAATTGTTCATTAGTAAGCCTCTTTTTATTTTGTATTAGTTAAATCATATTAAACAACCTTGAGATTTTAGTGCTTGAATAAATAAGTAACACTAGTTTAATTTAGTCAATAGCTAATTGACAGAAAAATTACTGGGACGGTATGCTTTAATAAATAATTATTGATTATAGCAATATTTTTTATTTATTATCATTTATATTAATACTATGATAAATCTGCAAATATATATTAAACGTGAATTATGTATGGAATATATATATTATGTATTATAATTGTTTTAAAATATATTATGTTTGCTTGGTAAGAAATCGATACATTTTATTAGAATTTAAAATATGTGATAAATGTATTTTCCATCATTAAAATTTTATTATATGTGTTTTATAAATTGTTCTATGTAATATGTATTAAAATTGTATTATAAATGTATCAAAAGTGATCAAGTGAAAAAAATGGTATTGTTATAAATGATATAATGTATTCTAATATAGTATATTTATGTAAGTTTCCAACAAAGTAATTAGTTTATAACAAATTTAGTCATTTTTTATTTATATAAAAATAGCCAAGAACTATAGAAAGTATACACTAGTTGTACAATATAGCTAGCCAAAAGTCTCGTAGAAAGTATACATGAACTATACAATGTAGCTTACTATATATAAGATATACACTGACGATACATTATGATACACTTTAAAAGCTGAATATAACTTAAGTATGCATAAATTATACCATGAGTATATATGAAATATACACCAACTATTCAACTTCGATCAACTCCAAATCACTTCTGAAAAATCTAATAATTTAGATATAAAATCTTCTTGACATTTTAAATCTTATGGTATACGATTCACTCGAAACGATTTTGATTTACAGATTTCTAAAAAAAGAAAAAATCTGATGAAGAAGAAGAAAAACAGAAAGAGGAAGAAGAACTGGAAGAAAAATACTGAAAGAAAAGAGGAAGTAGCCAAAACGACGAGGACAACCAAGCTGAAGAAGATTGACCATATTTTGGTAATTAAATTGACGAAGGGTCTTTTGACCATATTACCTTTTATTTCTAAAAATCTCTAAAAACTCTTATTTCTTTAATGTATTGGAACTATATATTAATGTATTTAAGTTAATATTTAATATTCGAGCTATATATTATGTATCAGAGTTATTTTATAATATATCCGAGCTAGTTTAATGTATTCAAGTTATATTTTATGTATTCGGTTTATGTTATAATGTATACGAATATTCTTTAATGTATCCAAGGTACATACTAATGTATCTGATTTGTGTTACTTTTTAAGAAAATAATGTAATTACAAACTAATTGTAATTTTATATTAAAACTTGTAATTCGTGTAAAATCTATTTTTTTTTTAAAAAAAATTGAATTGAATAGACTTATGTTTGGATTGGGCAAGACTTTTGGGCATGTCAGACATATCTTATTCTTACTTTCGAGGAGAATTTACATAAATCCAATAGATTTTGGAGCTAATTATTTAGGGAACATACACGAGTATTTGACTAAAATTATTCTTCAATTATGATTAAAATCTAAAATATATCCTTATATTATAAAGGGAAACTTTCACATATAAACATTTAAAAATAATTAATTACTCTCTATAGCTATAGTTTGATAATTACAATTTGTAGCTACATGTTATATGGAGGAGAGAGGCGAGCGAGACTGGGAGAGAGAGGAGAGAGGCGAGAGAGAGGGGGAAAATAGTGGGAGAAAGGTGAATTGTATATGTATATTGGTTAGATAATTGTATATTATACATATATATTTGTATATATGGCAAGAGAGATTGAAAGAGGGAGGAGAGAGGCGAGCGAGACTGGGAGAGAGAGGAGAGAGGCGAGCGAGATCGAGAGAGACGAGAGACAGAGGTGAATTGTATATGTATATAATTGTATATGACTGTATATTATACATATACATTTGTATAAATGGCAAGCAAGATTGGGAGAGGGAGGAGAGATGCGAGCGAGATTAAGAGAGGGAGGAGAGAGGGAGGAGAGAGGCGAGCGAGAGAGGGCATAGAGTGGGAGAGAGGTGAATTGTATATGTATATAGGTTAAAAAATTGTATATTATACATATGTATTTGTATATCTTGGTGAATTATACATATACAAATATGACTAATTATACAAACTCGAAGTCAGCCCACGTAATTAATATATAATGTTAGTCGCGAGTGGTAATTATAGCAAACTATAGCTATGATGAGTAATTAAATAGTATAAGTTTGCTTAGCCGCGTAATTTTCCCTATTATAAAAGTGAACAAAAAACATCTTTCATTTTTAAAAAAGTTGCAAGATTCATCCTTCTGTCTATTTTTTTTAAAAAAAAACTCAAGCCACAAATAAAATATGTGTTAAGTCAAATGAATATATGTACACACAATTAAGCTAGTCAAGTTGAGTGATTTTTTTTATTTTTAAAAATTGAGGATTAAAATATTCACACAAAATATATTCAAATTCTAAATATACTTTGTGTCATACAATAAGTAGCTAATAATGTTATAACAGTAAACTAAAATAAGAACAAATAAAAGAGAGTATATTAATGTTTTCCAAATTTTTCTTGTCACTGCATTATTTTGAAATATACTACCTATATATAGTAGTACATGGAAAAGTGAAACTTGGCCATAATTTGCCAAGTGTGGAAGGTGTCCACATGTCATACCTATTTGTCTTACAAATGACCTATATATGTGGCAAAGGTACATTTGCCTTGCAACATGTGGCAATGACCATTATTTTACAACACTCCCCCTTGGATGTCTATGTAAATAAAAATTGAAAATAAATATACATAGACATTCATAATACGTTTTACATGTTGCCTCATTAAAAACCTTTCTAGGAAAACCCAGTGGGACAAAACCTAGACTAAAGAAAAAAGAGTGCAACGCGTATTTTACTCCCCCTGATGAAGACTACGATTCAGATGCTTAAGTCTTCGCATTCCGATCTTTTGTACCATCTTTTCAAGAGTTGAGGCTGGTAAAGATTTAGTTAATAAATCTGCTGGATTATCACTTGAACGAATTTGTTGTATATCAATATCACCGTTCTTCTGGAGATCATGTGTAAAGAATAATTTCGGTGAAATATGTTTCGTTCTATCTTCTTTTATGAAGCCTCCTCTTAATTGAGCTATACATGCAGCATTGTCTTCAAAGAGAACTGTGGGTAGCTTGACATCACATTTCAAACCACATTTTTCTTTGATAAAATGTATAACTGATCTCAACCATACACATTCTCTATTTGCTTCATGAATAGCTATTATCTCAGCATGATTTGAAGAAGTAGCGACTATTGACTGCTTAGTAGATCGCCATGATATAGCAGTACCTCCGTAGGTGAATACATAGCCTGTTTGAGATCGAGCCTTATGTGGGTCAGATAAATAACCTGCATCTGCATAACCAACAAGATCTGTACTATCTTTGTTAGTATAAAATAGACCCATATCACTAGTCCCTTTTAGATATCGCAATATATGCTTAACTCCATTCAATGTCTTCGTGTAGGAGAAGAACTAAATCTTGCTAATAAATTAACAGAAAATGCTATGTCAGGTCTTGTAGAATTAGCAAGATACATAAGTGCGCCAATTGCACTAAGATAAGGTACTTCAGGACCAAGAAGTTCCTCATTCTCTTCTTGAGGTCGGAATGGATCTTTACTCACTTCAAGTGATCGCACAATCATGGGGTACTTAATGGATGTGCTTTGTCCATGTAAAAACGTTTCAAGATTTTCTCAGTATAGGCAGATTGATGGATGAAGATCCCGTCTACTAAATGTTCAATTTGTAGACCAAGACAAAGTTTTGTCTTTCCAAGGTCTTTCATCTCAAATTCTTTCTTTAGATATTCAATTGCCTTTTGGACCTCTTCTGGAGTTCCAATGAGATAAATGTCATCAACACAAACTGCAAGAATAACAAACCCTGATGTTGTTTTCTTAATAAAAATGCAAGGGCAAATGACATCATTTATATAATCTTGTTTTATCAAGTACTCACTGAGGCGATTATACCACATGCGTCCTGATTGTTTTAAGCCATATAATGACTTTTGTAATCTGATTGAACACATTTCTCGAGGTTTTGAACTATATGCTTCAGGCATTTTAAGTCCTTCTGGAATTTTCATATAAATTTCATTATCAAGTGAACCGTAAAGATAAGCTGTAATCACATCCATTAGATGTATTTCAAGATTTTCATGAACAGCTAAACTGATGAGATATCGAAAAGTTATTGCATCTATAATTGGTGAATATGTTTCTTCATAGTCGATACCAGGTCATTGAGAGAATCCTTGTGCAACAAGGCGTGCCTTGTATCTTACAATTTCATTTCTCTCATTTTGCTTTCGCACAAAAACCCATTTATAACCAACTGATTTTACACCATTTGGGGTTTGGACTACAGGTCTAAAAACCTCACGTTTAGCAAGTGAGTCTAATTCTGATTAAATTGCCTCTTTCCATTTTGGCTAATCACATCTTCGTCGACATTCTTCGACAGATAAGGGTTCAAGATCATCACTGTCTTGCATAATGTTAAGTGCAACATTATATGCGAAAATATTATTAACTATGATTTTCGATCGATCTAAACTTATCTCATCACCCGTAGAACTTATTGAAAGTTCTTCATTCACTTGAGTCTCGGGTTCACTAATCTCTTCAGAAATATCAGGATTAATCAGATCTTGGATCTTATTTTCGTAAGATTCTTTTGTAGTGTCATTTTTCATACTTCTTTTTCTAGGGTTTTTATCTTTTGAACCCAATGGTCTGCCACGCTTCAAGCGTGTCTGTGATTCAGAAGCCATGACACTTGTAGATGGTCCTTTTGGGACGTCAATCCGGATAGGCACGTTTACTGCGGGAGTATGTGACTTTGTTATCCTTTTCAAATCAGTAAATGCGTCTGGCATTCGATTTGCTATGTTTTGCAAATGGACGATCTTCTGGACCTCCTGTTCACATATAGGGGAACGTGGATCAAAATGAGATAATGATGAAACTTTCCATGCAATTTCATTTTTAAGTTCTTTTTTCTCTCCCCCTAATTGCAGAAAATTTGTTTCATCAAATCGACAATCTGCAAATCTTGCAGTAAATAAATCTCCTGTCAATGGCTCAAGATAGCGAATTATAGAGGGTGAATCAAACCCAACATATATGCCTAATCTTCTTTGTGGGCCCATCATAGTGCGCTGCGGGGGTGCTACTGGCACATATACAGCACATCCAAAAATTCGTAGATGACCAATATTTGGTTCATGACCAAATACTAATTATGACGGAGAATATTTATTATAATGAGTCGGTCTGAGACGAACAAGTGATGCTGCATGTAAGATAGCATGACTCCAAACAGTAGTGGGTAACTTATTTTTCATAAGTAGAGGTCTTGCTATCAACTGTAAGCGCTTAATAAATGACTCAGCAAGGCCATTTTGAGTATGAACATGAGCTACAAGATGTTCAACTTTTATCCCTATTGATAAGCAATAATCATTAAAAGCTTGGGATGTGAATTCTCCAGCATTATCAAGGCGAATTGCCTTAATGGGATAATCTAGAAATTGCGCTCTTAATCGTATTATTTGTGCCAATAATTTTGCAAACGCCAGGTTGCGAGATGATAAGAGGCACACATGAGACCATCTTGAAGATGTATCTATTAGGACCATAAAATATCTAAACGACCCACTAGATGGGTGAATAGGTCCACATATATCCCCATGTATACGTTCTAAAAATTGAGGGGATTCAATGTTAACCTTCATTTGTGATGGCCTAGTAATCAATTTTCCTTGATAACAAGCAGCACATGAAAATTCATCACATGTAAGAATCTTCAGGTTCTTTAATGGATGTCCTTTTGAGTTTTCAATGATTCGTCTCATCATTATTGATCCAGGATGACCCATTCGATCATGCCAAAGCACAAAAGTTTTTAAGTCAGTAAACTTCTGGTTTACGATAGAGTATGTTTCAACTGTACTTATTTTTGCATAATATAATTCAGAAGATAAAGTTGAGAATTTCTCTAACACATATTTCTGATTTGAGACAATCTTGGTAATACCAAGGTATTCAACGTTCATTTCATTTATTGTCTCAATATGATATCCATTTCGGCGAATATTTTTAAAACTTAACAAGTTTCTTGGGGATTTAGAAGAGAACAATGCATCTTCTATAACAAGTTTTGTCCCCTTAGGCAAGAATATAGTAGCTCTTCCGGAGCCTTCTATTAAGTTTGAATTACCAAAAATTGTAGTAACATTTCCTTTTCTTCTAAGCAAGTAAGAGAATTATTTCTTATTTTTGAATATGGCGTGCATTGTTCCGCTATCAATTACACAAATATCTTCATGATTGATCATTGATTCAAACGAAGTTTGGGGCATATCCATATTTTTCTTCAAAAACAGATATAAACATAGTAAAATAATATTATTAAACAAGGCTATTATATTTACAATGATTTAGAAAAGCACAAACATACCAAATAATACAAAACAAATAGAAAATGAAACTATCTAATTTATCGCGGGATCGTCACTGATTATTTTTCCTTCAGGGAATACAAAGAAATCAGCTACATCCAGATGCATAGGCTCAACATTTGTTTCTGCATTATTATCAACCTTATGCATGGGTTCAACATTATCTTCAGAGATAAAGTTTGCTTCTGGATTATCATCACCCCTTTTCAAGGATGCTTGATAAAGCTGAACCAGATGCTTAGATGATCGGCAAGTACGCGACCAGTGCCCCATTCCTCCACATCTATGACATACACTTTCCGAATTTTTCTTTTGTATTACTTCTTGTCTCTCACCCTTCCTTTTATACTGTTGGTCATTTTTCGGTGCAAGACGACCATCATGATTGTAGTTTATTTTACGACTACGACCACGAGTATGACCGGAGCTACGACGATAGGAGCTACGACCTTTTTCTCGTTGGTGATAATTTGCCTGGTTCACTCCAGGGACTGGCATAGAACCAACAGGTTGACTTTCATGATTTTTTATCAAATCATCGTTATGTCGTTCAGCAATAAGAAGATGTGAAAGTAATTCAGAATATTTTTTAAAATCCATTCCTCGATATTGCTGCAGGAGCATACTCGAGACAGGAAATGTGGAGTATTTTTTCTCTAGTTTATCATTTTCAGTGACCTCTTCTCCGCATAAATTTAACTGTGATATAATTCTATACATGAAAGAATTATATTCAGTTATACTCTTAAAATCAGATAATTTTAGATTAAACCAATCATGACGTGCCTGTGGTAGAATACTAACTTCAGGTGGTCATATCTATCTTTTAAATTTTTCCACAGTACAAGGGAGTCTTTTATTGTGAGATATTGCATTTTTAGCCCCTCGTCAAGATGGTGACGGAGAAAGATCATAGCTTTTGCACGTTCTTGACTGGATGCCTGATTATTATCTTTGATGGTTTCTATCAAACCCATTGCATCCAAGTGGATTTCAGCATCTAGTATCCAGGATGAGTATCCTTTACCCGATATATCCAAGGCAACAAATTCAAGTTTAGAAATATTAGACATTTTTTAGAAAAATAAAATTCTTACCCTTTTTACCTATTTAAATTAGCTCAAGTTGGCAGAGTCTCGTGCTGATAACGTGTTATAAAATAAGTAGCTAATAATGTTATAACAGTAAACTAAAATAAGAACAAATAAAAGAGAGTATATTAATGTTTTCCAAATTTTTCTTGTCACTGCATTATTTTGAAATATACTACCTATATATAGTAGTACATGGAAAAGTGAAACTTGGCCTTTGCCAAGTGTGGAAGGTGTCCACATGTCATACCTATTTGTCTTACAAATGACCTATATATGTGGCAATGGTACATTTGCCTTGCAACATGTGGCAATGACCATTATTTTACAATACTTTGTAAAAAAAATGTCCAAATACAACTCCATTTTCAAAAAATTCAAATAAAGTAATTATTATTTAATTTTTACAACAAAACGCCTACATAATTTCACTAAATTATCAGTATTTTTATATATTGTATAAAATGTGAATTGCATTGTCTATATAGTATATACGTACTATATATTTTTTTTATTAAAGAGAATCTCTAAATAGTTGCACATAATATTTCTAAAATGATTTGTTTTGCATAATCTTTCAAACCATCGGATCCTATTGTATAAATATTTCAAAACTTATGTATGTTGCAAGTCAATTTACTTGATTATGAAAAAAAAACATATAAATTAATAACAACACACAAAATTTAAATTATGAGAATAAAATATTCATTTTTTATCCATATACTTATTCTTTTTAGGTAACATTGATCTTCTCAATGTAGCTAAGACATGACCAAATCAAAAAAAAAAAAATTTTATTTGTTCAATTAGTTTCTTAATAAAAATAAACTGAAGGATGATTCTTGTTATTTTTCTGGATAGTATAAGGATGTTTTTTGCTTACTTAGATAATATAAGGATGTACATTAGATTCGAGTCATTAAGGGATGATTTTAGCCAAAAACTCAAACATTCACATATAACCATTCGAAAATAGCTTAATTATGCTCTAAAATGTGTTAGTTACGATTTGTAACTATATATTATAAGGAGGAGAGCGGCGAGCGAGATTGAAAGAGGAAGGAGAGAGGTGAGTGAGAAAGGACAGAGAGTGAGGGAAATGTGAGTTGTATATGTATATTGATAAGATAATTGTATATGAGTAACCGGCATACATAGGGGTGTACATAACCAAGTTTGTCCGGGTTTTCAACATATCAAACCAAACCATTCGTGTAAAAATTTTAAATTTATAAACCAAACCAAACTAATAAAATTCAGAATTTTTTTGAGTTTTTCAACCTCAGGTTGGTTCAGGTTTTTCAAATACCAAACCAAATCACTGTGTCAAATTTTTAAAATTATAAATCAAACCAAACTAATAAACTTCGGGTTTTCCAGATTTTTGAATTTTTTCGGTAAAGTTTGTATACAAACATATAATTAACTTATGTTCCAAATATTTCTTTAGTCCAACCAAAATACAATTATCTAAGGTGTTTCTTAAAAAAAAATAACACAAAATATGAGATGAGTATTGATGACACAAAAATATTTAATAAAAAATAATAATGAAATCATCATATAAAATAAAATATTGTAAAGTCATAATGAAAATAATCATAATTTAAAAGTACTAAATCATGCTAAAATAAATTTAATAAGTATTAGTTACATTACTAAATATTTAAGGAAATTAAAATTAAAGTATGTATTTTAATTGTCTAAACCAATGTAAAACTAAAGAATAAATATTCAATATTATTGTCATTCTTAGTGTGAAAATTAATAATTTTTTTTGCATTAGTATTGATTTCATTTTGATTTAAGTTTTATTATAATTATCAACATCCATGAACTATAATCTTTATTGGACCATTCTGAATTTTAAGTTTTAAACTTGAAATAATATATTAAAAGATAAAAACTATGAAATAGTATAAGAAATATATTAAATGATATCAAAGTAAATATTTTTATGTATAAAATAAAATTTTAAAATTACATATATAATGTCGGTTGGTTTGGTCTCGAGTTGGATTCCTTTAGTTAAAACCAAACCAACCCAAATATAGTCGAGGTTTTTTTCAATACGGCAATATCAAATCAAGTCAAACCAAATCACTAGTCGGGTTTTTTTTTGTTTGATTCAGTTTGCGGTTTGGTTCGAGCGAGATTAGGAGAGTGAGGAGAGATGTGAGCAACATATGACAATAATTTGTATAATTCGCATCTCGTTTGTATATTTCATAGGTACGTTTGTATAATTCACGTGTTTTCATTTAATTGAGTAATATAAAGTCTGAAATTATACAAATATGATAAAACTCGAAATAATGAATTGATACAAACATAAACATATGAACTTTAAATAGTTATACAAAATATATTATACAAATCACATTATATAAATTATACTATATAAAAATTTGAAAACTACACGTCTATACAAACTGTAAAAAGTTATACACAAAAAGATTAAATGTATATGGTGATAATACTGAAAAATCAAAGGTAATCATCGGCATATACAAATACAAACTATCTCATACAAACACAAATCAAACGAGGAATTGTTGATTGTGAATCTACAAATGTGACGAACTATACAAGCGTGACTAATTATACAATCTTGAAATCAACCCATATAATTAATTGTGAATACTAGCCGCGAGTGGTAAATATAACAAATTATGTATGATGACAAATTAAGAAGTATAAGTTTGCTTAACCGCATAATTCTTCCAATTATTTAAGGACACTCTAGTTTGTAATATTAAGTATTTTATCAAATTTTGGTGAGTCCATATACTTTCAGATACGTCGAGATACATGTATCGCAGGATACATGAGATCAAAATTATGTGAAATTATGTTGTAGATACATTATATCTAAGTGGAGCCGCATGTAATCAGAATACATACCATATCTCATTCGCCTCTCTCCTTATCTCGCTCACCACTCTATATGTATACGTATCCCAGATAGATTTGAATCACACCTTACATATAGATACATGATTCTAGTGTCATTTGCATGTTTTTGACATACATAATGAATATCGCTCGCCTCCCTCTCCATCTCGCTTGTCTCGCTCTCCCTATTTTAATGAATCTAGTAATAAAAATACACTTATCTAAGCGTATCTTCGTCAATATATGATAGAAAACTATTAATTAGTGGTAATACATAATATTTTGAAAGTATAGGTAATTAATAACTGAATATATGATAGTGGAATATGTGCAATTCTGTAGTTTTTCCTACTTCCAAGCAATTCTGTAGTTTTTCCTACTTCCAATAAATAAAATGTGTTCCTAGGTCTAATTTTTTTTTTTTCAAAAAGAGGAACATTAAAAAATAGTAAAGACTTTGAAATATAATGAAGTAAAATAGCTATAGTTTGTTTAATTAAGATTCACAGCTACATGTTACAAGAGGAGTAAGGTGAGCAAGATTGAGAAAGGAAGAGAAAGGCGAGCGGGAGAGAGAGGATATAGAGAGGAGAGAGGCGAATTATTTTATTATATCTATTGGATAATTGTATATACGCAACTAAAATATTTATGTATCAATGGTTATATATATATCGCTGACCATTAGCATGTGTGCTTCAGTTGTGTGCTCTTCCTCATATTTAGTTGCTTAGTTTAGTGGTTGCATCACGATATTTCATGCACAGGGTTTTAAGATCAAACCTAGGCAACATTGCTTTTTTATTCCAATTTTTTAAGTTAGTTAATTTACTCAATTTGAAGCACGACATTTCATGCACAAGGTTCTAAGATCAAACCTACGCAACATTGCTTTTTTATTCCTATTTTTAAATTAGTCAATTTACTCAATTTTGGCTTTTCGGTGGGACCCAGTTCAGTTTCCTTTTTAATTAACACTTAACTAGATATATGGTGAAACATAATAAAAGTGAGACGTATCTTAGGACCTTATACATGAAATGCCATGCTGCAATCAGTAAGCTAAGCAGTTAAAATATAAGGAAGAACATACAATTGAAGCACACATATTGATAGCCAGTTGTGTGCTCTAGCCTCTTATATATATATATATATATATATATATATATATATATGTAGTAATATGTTATATTTATGCATAAATTACTATAATATAAACAAGTTGATTTACTTGTCTGGATCGTCTTGAGTACTCATGGATTTATGACTTTATACTTATTGCACTTTTTGTGCATATACATATCCTATTATGTTCGCATTATTGATTTTATTATATCTATTTTATGGCGTAATATGGCTACCACAAATGTTTAAATATCTTGTCTTTTAATATATAATGTAATTGATTTATGTTTAGTGTTATTGTGGCTTAGGTAAATTGAGTCGTGACACTAGACTACTTCAACGATGATATTTTCTTTGATAGCTAATTAAATTTGAGAGGTCTAAGTGTTTGAAGATGTTCTGCATCTGAAGAATATGCTAACATTGTCTTTTCGTAAACAACTCTGATTTGTTTTAAACTACTTTGTTCTCCCCTCGTATAAATGTCCAAATAACCTTGCAAAACATATATATAAATATTATTCACCTTCACAACTTTCTATATATCTAATTTCATAAGCATATGTGAGCGTGTGAAATGTCATAAATATGTACCAAAAATGAAGTCAATATAATGAATTATGGCCCCTACATATATGATGGTCCATTTAAGCTTTGAACTTACAGCTTCTCATAGAGTAGTATTATTGCCAGGGCCTGCTTATTGTTGGTACGTACCATTTGGATCTACTGGGATTGTGGAGGATCATATTCATGGAGTAATTTTCTCTTTTAGTTTGTTCAATTGTCTTTATATTACATGATCAATGGTGGCTCCCGACCATCACATGTGGGAAACTATGTGTACAACTTACATAAGTACAAGTGAACCATTTGTGAAGTACTTTTGTGTCTTTTGAGTCTAGTCAAATCATTCTTCCATCATAACTGTTTATTTCTTTTTTCTCTCACTCTATTCATCAATTAACGATTATTCCTATTTTGGAAAGCATATCACTTTAACATTTCCAATACACCTATCTATATATCACCTATGTAATGTATTGGCGCAACATGCAATATTATGAATCTTATCAGATTTTGGTATATCTAGATACGTGTATTTCGAGATACATGAGGTCAAAATTAGGTACAATTTATTGTAGATACAATATATCCAATTGAATTCACATTTATTTCGAATATATGGTAATTAATGATGTATATATAATAAGATAGTTTCCCCCCCCCCCCCCAAAAAAAAAAAGAGACACGTCCTAATGAGGGAAACATATGCTTATAATTGTATTTATGATGATATTATCATTTTAATGCATAATAGAAATTAAATTAAAACTCGTTTAATAATGTTATAGGAATATACTTGAATTGTGATTTATGAGATAGCTATCCTTTCTTAGGGAAGAATCTAATTTTTTTTTCTTGGCTTAACACTAAAGTAATCCTAAAATTAAAGACCTTCATGCACCAGTCATGTTCTCTTGATTTAATCTTCTCTTCTCTTTTCAAATGGCAAATAGAATAAGCTAATACCAAAGTTAATTAGCTTATATTTTTAGATATTACTTTATTTAATTCATTTGGTATATAATTTGAATTGCTTAGAAAAACAAAGAAGAAGCAATAGTATGAATTCTTTATTATGTGATTATGATTGTAAATTTTTTTTGTTTAGAAAATATTAGTATATCTCATTACGTATTTGAATATTGTCAGGTGAATCAAAATGAAAAAATTTATAATTTCATCGTTGGGATTTTTAAAAGCTTCAAACTGATAAAAGATTTGGCGATTTGTTGAATTTTCTTGACAAATTAATGATTGAATGTCATTTTGAAGTTGTATTTAAAATCTTTATTTATTTAAAAAAGATTTGAGCTATTTGATAATGTTATTTTTTTACTCATTTTCGCAAGTTAAAATTTGATGGAGACAAAAACCAATTTTTGTACCAGTAAAGACCTATGTTGCTTGGACTTTTAAAAAATATTATCAAATGTATGTTCAAAGTAGTGCACTTTTGAAGGATCCGAGTCCAATGATACTATCAAGAGTCAAGACTATATATCACCTTTCTGTTTGTATGATTTTTTTTTCCCAACATTTTTTTACAATAAGCCAAGTGAAGTACATATGTTAGAACATTTTCTTGTCTGTGCTAATTTTTCTCATATCACATGATCAGATTGGCATTAACTTGCTCCTATTTTGATAATAAACATGAGTAGGAAAGGAAAAGTAAATAGACAGTTTAGTGCCTTGTTAAAAGAATTATGTATCGTTAATTAGAAAATAATTTATATAATTACATTGAATTATTCAATGTGGGCATTGTGTTAAAATTGAGAAATGAAATACTCTAGCTTTTAAATTGTAGTATTTATTTTATATGAATAACTGTTTTATTTAACTTATTTATATTATGACAATTAACATGAACCCATATTATTATCTATACATTTACCTTTTTGATTTCCCCTTTTACAATTTTTATTCTTCTGAGTTCTATTATTGAATATTTTGAAGTTTTCCAAACGGTCAAAAACTTTCAGCAATCACAAAATCTATTGGTGTCTGTGTTATTCTAACTTTAATTATGTTTTTCATTGAAATTTGCATTGTTTCATTTTCTTTCTTTATAAATCTACCCACATTATATCCTTTTCAGATCTCACTTGTAAAATTATTGATTTATTATTGTTATTCAAGTTATATATATATAATTATTTTTAAAAAAAAAATTAAAACTTTTTTATAAGCTTTGAACTAAACCACATCTTATTGAGCTGGCCCTCCAGATAAGGCAAGAAAGTTTCTATAATTGGATAGTGCATAGTAGAGGTGTTACAAAAGTATTGTGACCTTCACTTAAAGTTGGAAATGACCACTTGCTCTTCTCTTTTCTGTGTCTAATTAACATATTGGATTCAATAATTCTATGATGACTGCTTACACTCCTTGGATACCCTTATATTTGATTTCCTCCACAATTTCATTTAAATGTCATGATAGGATTTATTCCTCTTTTAGACCTGCTATTCAAATTGAAAAAATGTAATAGCTTAATTGACTGACTATTTAAATTCCCTTTCAAATAATAAAAGTTTGATTCTTCACCTCATAATTTTATCCTCATTTTCCTACCTTCAATTATTTTATTTACAATTTTATTTAATATATTTAACACATGAGTATTATTCATTGTGTACTGTGTAGTTAACTTTTTTGTTGGTCATGATTGGATTTGGTGCGCACCCAATTTTGAAACTATTGTTATGTAAGGGTGGCAAAATAGGTATAATGTGTGATTATTTGTCCGATTCAATTCATTTTAAAAATAGGTTGATATTTTAAACTTGATTAAATGTGAATAAATTCATATTATCTATCATAAAGTATTATGAATAACACATGAGTATGTATCAATTGTACTTTCTAAAAGGGGTGAAGGTTTAAGATAGCCTTTTTAATAGTTATTTATGTTATAGTATTGATGTAGTTTTGGTTGGCCCCCAAACTTGTTTTTACTTTTTGGGATCTAAAGGTTCATCACGTCAGTCTTCATGTGTAACAATATAAAATTCTTTTTCTTATAATATTATTTATCTAGTTTGAAAAATAAAAGTAGATTCTTCATTTTATTAACTGCATTGATATTTGGATAAAAAAAAGATTTAGCGGTAACAGACATATTTTATAGCTAAACAACAAAGTTTATCGTTATTCCTCTTCAACAGTCGATTTCGATTAGCTACAAACAAATTAGTGACGAAGTTCACAACTAAATTCAATTTTCTTAATAGAACACTTTTTTTCTCATATTTCATCATGGAATATTGTTTCTACTAAATATAGAGGGAAAACATTCCACACACTAAATTGTGGACAAAAGTAACATTAAAAATAGATGAAAGCTTGAAAGAGGATCAAAAGTGCACTAATATTATAAATATGAGAGACGATTAATGATTGCTGTGAAAAAACTAATAAGAATAACTTTAAGTTTTAACTCAAAGATAAAAGGTAATTTTGGATCCTTTCTCTCCCTTAAAGTATGTAAGGATGTAGGAACGTATAAAAAGTTTAAAGTGTGTTTGGTCATTTTTTTAATAATTGATTGACTTAAATGATTTGAAATTTTTGTTTTTCAAATGGGTTTATTTTTCTCTAACTTAAAAACAATGACTTCGATATATATGTAAGAAAAAAATAATTCTAATTTTTCTTTCATTATACAAGAAGTTTACAAAATCCGAAGTTACCTTAAACCTCACCACCGAAAACAAGTTCAAACCTTAACTCCAATCCTGACTCCAACTGATCAAAACCCAAATTTTGACCTCCCAACCTCGACTTAAGACCTCATTTCTTGAAACGTTTTCTAGAAAACATGAAAATATTTTTCATCATACAAAATACAACCTAAAATGAGAAAAAGAATTAAAAATAAATAAATCACATAATATGAAAGTACTCATTTCTTTATATAATAAAAAGAAATGAATAATATCATTGTACATGTCATTCATTAGATTTAACAATCTTTTTATTCATATATACGAATCGAATCAAATATTTTATCTATATTTATCTCACTCACTTTCGATCAATCCATATTAGATTTTGACCCAGCTGGCCCTAATCCCATCTAATAACCAAACTAATCTTATCACAATGAGTCCAAGAGCAAAATCAAATAAGATTGTGTTTGCTCCCCCATATTAATAAGACCAAAGTTTTCTTGGTGACCCATAAATACATCATGATGCTACATATAAAAGAGAGAAGAATGAAAAAAGTAAGCTATTTCATTCCTTTTAAGTGATTTTTAAAGATTTGACATATTATTTTAAAAGTCACTTAATAATACTCTTTATCGTCTCATTTTAGCTATGGTTTTAACCATTTTCACGTTCAGTAAGAAAAAAGTAAAAATAATAATTGATTAAATTACCCTTATTTTATAAATACTTTTTGAAAATTAAGTAATATTAAAAAGATCCGCTTTTAATATTAAGAGTATACTTGAAAACAATTACAAATTTTAATTTTAAATTCCTAAAATTAAATGACAATCGTTTTGAGATAATTTCTTTTGAGCTAAAGCAATAATTAAAACAAGACCAGAGAAAGTATTAATTAAGTGTGTTATTTACTGAAAACCCATTTTGATAAATGTATACAAAACTATAAATAAATTTTACAGATTTCTTAGAAACTAGAACAATATTAATTAAATAACAGTAATTTTGAAGAAAAAATAAATATTATTGATTTATTTAAAAATCACTCGTTTTAAATTAAAACTAAAAAGTGCAAAACAACAAACAAAACATATCATTTTTAATCCTACGAGTAAAATTTGAAGAGGATAATTTGTAGGTTCTTAACTAGCTACCTACATAAAGTCATTCATTGTATTGTCTAGTCACCTCTTCTCCATACATTTTCTGTCTACTTCTCCATCTTCTAGATCGGTAGTTTCATAGACAATCTCTCACACATCCGTATTGGGGCATTTGTGCATTTTCTACTCACATGTTTGAACCATCTCTTTATCACTTCTCGCATCTTGTTAATCAACAAGGCAACTACTGTCTTATTTCGAAAATCTTCATTTCTAATTTTATCTCTCCTAGAATGCTTACACATTCATCTGAAACATATGAAATTTTTTGGCAGGTCAACATTTTGCTTCATACATATCAAATCTAACTATTAATTAGCATCACATACCATAATTTACTTCAAATTTCAATTATCTAAATGTTATATAACAATGAAACTCTTGGAGTATGCACACATCACATAGTCTTGTCGTCGTTATGAAAACTAGATAATAGGAATGAGAATAAACTCATAATCGAGAAATTAAATTTGAATTTTTCATTATTATAATAATTGTTACAACTCCTCCTGAATCCGTGCTTTCTGTTTGATAAACATGTGGGAGAGTTTTAATATTATTTAAAAAAAAAGAAAACGAGGGATAAGTTACTACACATTCTCTCTCTTCCTTCTCTAATTTCTCTAAAGTTTTAGTGAAAAGCTTTGTGAAGATTTCTTCATATTATGTATATTATTTAGTAGATATGAATTTTGACTTATATAAATTAATTATAGATTAGTTATATCTCCTACATAATATTACAGGATGTATTATATTAATACCTACATTTTGGAGGTATTAATAATACATAATATATAATACCATGAATAAGTTGTATGTAAAGACAAAAAATATCTCTAAAATTATTTTAATTATTTTCTTAATTTTATATTTTATATCTGTATTAGTAAATTTATTTAAATAAATTAGTTTATTAAATAAATCCAATATAAATTAATATAATATTTAAAATGTGAGTTGGTTAACATTAAGTAATTAAAAAGACAAATATATCACCACATGACGTGATTTTAATTGAATGTGTCTGTGTATTTGTGTGATATTTTAAATTATTTGTGTTTTGGACAACTTATAAAATTGCATACATATTAAATCTACAACTTGCAATTTTCATGTGTAAATGTAAATGGTTATTCAATTTACTATTGTTTACTGTCTTTGCAATTTAAAAATTTGATAGTTTATCTTTTATAAATTGAAAATCGACAGTTTGTAAGTGATCAATTTACTAAGATGACAATTATTTATCATCAAATAATTTAAGTGAGAAAAACAAAAGGCAAACATGATAACAAAATTATTCTCATAGCTAGTTAAAAGGCCATAAAATTATATTATTCGACAATTATTTACCTTAAGCTAATTACATAATAATTTAAGGTTATAATTGGAAAATGATTTTTTAAATAAAATTTTAATCCAAACATAAGTTATGAGGTGGAAATAATGAACCAAACACTTAATAAAAATAAAATTTACATTACTCATCTCTACACTGTTAATACTAATTCTATCATTAATACAAATTCCTACATTATTTATTAATCTTCGTAACAAACGACCCCATACAATTTTACTTGATCCTTGGCAATTGGCATTATATGAATTATGATTGCTAGTGAAATGTCTATTTCTTAATAATTAGTACTCTTTTCGTTTTTAACAAAAAAATTAGTGACACGCTTTCATTTTTAGTTTATTTTTTAAAAAATAACTATGTCTTTAATTTATCGAATTGAAAAATATTCTTTATTTTTTAAAAATTTTGTATTTGAATCAAACTAAATTATCTTTTTTAATACCGAAATGATAGATAATGTGTGTGTGTATGTTTGCCAAGTGAGTTACCCATGCATGTGTTGAGATTTGTACTTGAAGTGGCCACGGCCGTCACAATCCACTCTAATATTCATTCATATCCATCCACTCCCATATTTACTTTCGACGCTAAGGTATAATACTTCCCCATAAGTTTTATGTAAACATTAAAAACATAAAAATAAGAGAGAAGTGTTAAAAGTTATTTTTAAATTTAGTGTATATTATTAGTTTTGTTCTTAAATTATAGATAATTTTAAAAAATATTTATTTATTTTACTAATTAAATTAAGATATACCTCCTGATTACTCTTGAATTGCTACATGATATCTCAAGTTATTTCAAACTCTTTTAGAAGCATAAAGATCTTAATAAAAAGTTGAGTCATGTGTTGAAAATACCTTTACTTATTAAAAATTTAGAAACGTATTTTACTCACATTATAAGATCAAATGTATATTAAATTTAATTAGTTAAGTAAATTAAAGATATCGATAACTTATAAACAAAATTAATAATTAATACTGAAATTAGGGACGTTTTAATAAAAATAATAACATTTGAATGATAGAAGTAATCGTTTGTATACACACACAAAAAAAATCAAAAAATCAAAAAATCATAGCTGTGAAACCATTGGTTAATGTCTCTTCTAACTCAACAATTAGTTGGTCCTCTTTTTGTGAAACCCCACAACTTTTTAGTTTTTGACAAACCCAATTATTAGTCCCCAAAAGCTGCATTTTTCTGATAGAATTTGGAGCTTTAATTTAAATCAGTGCTTATTTAAATTTCAAGTTGTTTTTTCAATTTTTTTTTAGTATGTTTTATGACCGAAAATCCATTATTTTAATCCTAAAAAATAAAAATTCATTTTTAATGTGAAAAGATTGCCTGTGCATTATATTAAAGAAACATTAGTTACTATTATTGTTAATTTTTTAATTTTATTTCTTCTTATAAATAGTTGAAAAGACAGATTTTTAAAGATACTTTGGCAAAGAACTAAAAATAATATAACAAAGTGTAAGTCATAAAAGAATGCATACATTAGGGTGCAAATTACTAATTAATGAATTATGCCCCCACAAATAGCAAAGAGGAAATTTAGACAACAACTTTAATAAATCATTTTCTTCTAACTTCTATTAATAAAAAAAATCAAAGAATATCATATAAGTAGATAACTATAAGTGTGGATAACCACACATAAGTGACGATCGACATATCTGCTTTATCCATGTGATTTACAGTTTACTGTCTTTATTTTTTATTTTTAATTATTTGTTCATCTTATTTTTAAATTATTTTATATATTTAGATATTGTATAGGTTAAATCGTGATAGTTCATAACTTTATATATATATATATATATATATATATATATATATATATATATATATATATATATATATATATATATATATATATATATATATATATATATGTAAAAATACTATAAATCATGACAATTGACAACTTGAAAATATTTGTAAAAGAACATATGAAAAATTTAATTGCTTATAAATTTTTTGATTGATTCATAAAATTAATATATTTGTGTCACATAAAATGGGACAAAAAAGTAACATGTATTATTTAATTTGAAAACGTATTATAAATCTCAATAATTAATAATATATTGACAACTTGAAATTCTATTTGTGCTTATATATTGAAACATGAAAGTAACACATATTATTTAAAATTACGTACAAGTATTATAAATTATAATAATTAATAATTTAAAATTTGTAAATTATATTAAAATTTAATAAATTACCTGTCATATAAAATGAGACAAGAAAATAATGAATATTAAACCTGTGCTAGTACGGACACTCGTATCTAGTATATGTAAGTTGGGAATACATGAATATTAAAAATATTGTATAACTAAAAATTCAGTGCCAATTGAGAGTGGATAATGTATTTAATTGTTTTTTCAAGTACGTCACATATTGGTATTCCCACGGTCTAATATAAGTTGTTTATTTTGTTAAATTTAGAAAATATTAATTAAACTTTTTTATATTATTTTTGTCATTAACTTTTTTTAAACGTGTTCAGATTTATTTGTATAATTTGTAATTTTTTTAGAAAATACATTAATAACATTTTTTTAGTTATAATTTTTAATATGAGTGTAAAAATATATTCAATAGTATATTTAATTGCGCGCAGTTCTATACCTCCTCTTTCCTCTAGTCCTCTTGAAGAATAGTAAGAAATATGTTTCTTTCTCTATTCAATTTTCTTTTCTTAACAAATGAAAGAAGATATATTTTAATATTACTTTTATTATTAAATAATTAATAAAGTAATGAATTGTCAAAACATTTCAAAATTATTATTGTTTTCAATTTTATATTTAACTATAACTCATTAATTTGAGAATACACTCTATTTTATTACACTCCCTTTTTAGTGTGCATAATACTTGTTGTTTGTCTTTTTTACGTTTTTTTAAAAAATAAATCATGTAACACTTTACAAAATAAAACATTTCACCTTGACAAAAGTTAAAATAGATTATTAATATTAGATAGAAGTTGAAATTTAAAGTATCATTGTCCCAAAAAAATTAATTCTTTTTCTTACCTTAATTACTCCATCACCTCCTCCCAGCTTAACCTCCTTCCCCAAAAGATTTCTTTATTTTATAGAAAATATTGTATGAAAGTTTGTTTAAGAAAATCTACTTCATCCCCCTCCCCTTTTCTCCCCTTCCTCTTCCAAATAGATATAATTATCTTTTTTTCCTTAAAAATATTGTCATGCCACTCCCTCCTAACCCTCCGCTTTAAGTGTTTATTTTTCTTATTTTGTATTTGATGCATACATATATTTTTAGGAAAATATTTTTTTACTTGCATCAAAAAACTTGAGTAGAAAAAATTGAGAGCGAAATGCTAGATGAGATGAAATATTATTTTTCTATTTTTTTAAAAATTAATATCTAAAAAAAAAATCAGAAGGAATGGGTGGTTTGTGGGGTGGTAGTGTTGACACCCAATTTTGACCCTCCTCGAGGATAATTAATTCTCGAGCCTCTTGATTTCTAAACGAGTTAAAATAATTGAAGTTATAAAATTCAAAGCTTTCTTTTAGTCATTTGTTAAAGTTATGTTAGCCGCTTTATAATCTTTAAAGTAATATATGCATACCTATATATATATATTTTTAAAATATCCAAAAAATTGTATCAAAAAGATTTTATTCCACTTAGAGCTTTATTGAATTAGTTTTGGTAATTTGTAGATTAAAACCTTAGTTTATAATTAAATTTATTGGTTTGTTTTGCTATAGTTTAAGTAGTATATTTGTTTATATATAATTTTTATATGTAATTGGTTTATTTTATGAATATTCGAAAATCGTTGCAAAAGGATTTTGATTTTTTTTTTTACTTAACATCTTTATTAAATTAATTCTGTCTAAATGGTTAGTTTACATTTTTCGAGTCTTTGGTTTATAACTAAATTAACCATTTTATCTCGTTAAATTTTAAGAAGCTCGTCAATTAACTAATTATCAATTCATTTTTATTTAAATTTTAGTCGAGATATCAGCAGCCCTTTATACTCCCTCTCCTAGCCCAATTTCCCGTTCCCACTTTTCCAACCCAATAATTTCAGCCCACCAGATTTCCTCCAAAATTTCGTTGACCCAGCCCACTTTCCCTATTCAGCCCATTCTTCCATCACAAACCATTCCAATACCAACTCCAATCCTTAACTTCCAGCCCATTTCCCCCATTCCCCAGACCCGACCCAAAATTCCTGTGCATCCATCTTCTCCACGCGCAGAAAAAAAAGAAACCCAGGAAGCAGCTTTATGCCAAGGTTAAAATCTATTTCATCGATGGGATTTTGTACAACGAGAATGCGAGCATTTTCAACACGCGTGCGGACAGGGCAAGGCGTCTCGTCTCTTTCTACTTGCGTCCCCCTTTCTCCAGATTTTCGTACAAATCTCTGCAATTCCAGCAGCTAGAGCAGACGCGTTTTCGTCCTTGCGATCTTTGGATAGAGACGTGTGTCGCAGGAAGGACGATGGATCAATCATAGGCGTCCATTTCTTCAAATCAGTTGAAGATTAGGATTCAATTTGGCATATTCCTCCATTTTTGGGGATAAGGTTTGAGGTTTGAATTTCATTTTAGGGGAAAATCCGATTTTGCCCTCCGTTTCCCCCCTCAAATCTGGCCCCATCTCATTTTATAAAAGCTAAGTTTTTTCATAAGGAGGGGGGGGGGGGGCGAAAAACTAGGGTTTCTTTCTTTGGAGATCTAAGGGGGGATGACTTGGTGTAAAAAATATATAGAGTTCTTATAGCGGGGACTTTAGGACCTAAAAAACAGAGTAGGTGTGGGAAATAGAGGATAGTTTAAGCAAGTAGTCATAAAAAATACGTATAAGAATACGTTTGAATTAGATCCAACCAAATCTCGGTTTGCCTTTCTTTTGTTAGCGTTATTCTAAGATAGCTTGAGTCTGAGTCAACAAACTAAGCCTTTCCCCGGCTATTTCATTCCTGAGTGTGGTGTGGAATTCACTGCTATTTCCCAAGCTCGTTGTCTCAGTGCGTTGCACCATTAAAGGTAAGCTTATTTGAAGTTTTGTTTCTTTTACTTGATGTTCTGTTTTTGGGCTGAAAGCGGATGATGTGGGTCTGTTTTCTTCCTTTTTAAAGAAAAAATAGAGGCAGACTTTGAACTAGTTAATATAGAATTTGAATTACTATGTTGACCATGACTTGTTGATCTGGTAACTCACTTTCTTCATTTTTCAAGTCTCGTGATTGTTTTACTGTTAGTATGATACTGTTGGGATCGAGATTGTGCTTTCATGTGCTTAAGCGGGTTGGCTGGTTGGTCATGGTGTATTTTATTTAGGTGTTTGTTGTATAAATTCTACCATGTCTATGTTTTGTTTT